>OY735140.1:33857262-34374198 GCA_963457615.1 Nicrophorus investigator
CGTCCAATAAAACAGAACCTATATTCAAATTTCCTTTGTCAGAAACTATATAAGGATTCGTGGTTTAAACATGTCCCAACTCATACTGTATGAATCATTTCAAGAAATAAAAACATATAGAATTCTCTTTTATTTTTCGAATAATTTATATTATAAAATTTTACATTTATCATTGCGAAACAACTAATAAAAATATTCTTTGATGGTTCCATTTTATTTAATAGGTAGTTTTTTGACCAAGATAATGAAATATGAAAAATATCTATAAATGAGTTTTCTATAACTTTTTACCATCTCCATTGAATATTTACGATGTATCAAAACTAAAGGATTTATTAACCGGTAAAATTAGAATTAATAATTTAACAAAAAATTGTATTTAATTTTGCATATATTTTTTTAATACAATGTTAATATTCGCATATTCTGTGATAGTCTATTAATTCTTGGTTATTGAATTGATTCGGTTCATGCGGACTGCTATATTCTTGTGTGAAAACGCGTTTCATAACAAAGAGAAAATCCGACGCGGATCGATTCGAAAAGAATGCGCGGTGCGCAATTTCCACTCGTTTTTTTTTCTCTATTTGTCGCTCGTTGCAATTCGATTGTGTGCAGAGCTTAGTCGGTCTGTTGTTCGGTCCTCCGCAGAACGATAAAACTGCGAGAAGTGAGGAGAACAGCACAAAACAGTTATTATTTAATAGCTCCTCCGATCAGCTGATGCAGCTGCGGGCGCGGAGACACAGCTGATCGGATCCTTGAAAAGGACCTTTGTGTGACCTCCTGGCCTTCCGTCCGACTCCCCTCGCTCACAAAACGTGTGCAACAGCAATCTCTCTCTCTTTCATCCCACCTTCATCTCTCTCTCATACTCGATCAGCTGTTTTTCTATAACAGCATCCATCCTGCGCGCAGCCCTCGTGCGTGCTCTTCGTTATCCGAGGGATGCCCGAAAACCTGAACATCCATCCCCCTCGCACACATCCGAACTTGTATATAAACAAGCATCTCTACACAATATATACATTTGATGCGGGGCATCATCCTCTTCCTCAACCTCTGGTTGCTCTGCTACCTGTTGAATGGGTTCATTGTACCCAGAATACAAGGGGGGTTGCTGCATGTGGTCGACGCTCTCAGGTGTTTCCAGCAAAAGGCAGCAGCACCATATTTTTGTTTTGTTCTCTCTCTGTATTCTTTCGCTCTCCTTCATTCTTTCCCCGCTCGGAAGTAAGAAAAGGAATAAATAAATATATAAAAAAAACGTGTACGTATACATGCATGCATATATGTACGATGATGGGGGCCCGTTCTTGGCCTCTCGAAACGCGAATTGAATAAATTGGACGTTTATGAAACGGTACAACTTTACGACCCAACCGAAAGAAACATCCAACAACACAAAAAAAGTACAGACCGGAGAAAAGAAAGAAAAGAAACCGAAATAAAGGAGAATGGGGGAGGGAAGAGAGCGTCGAGGATGAAACGTTTTCTTTTGACGCAGTTTCGAGGGTCTACGTGACAGGAGTAAAGTAGACTTGATTTCCTTCGGTTTCTCCATTTCACCGCATTTCTTAAACATTTTCTATTACATTTCATTTAAGATTTTCTCGCACGCGGACAATCCGAACATTTAAAAAGATGATTCTAATTTAAACCTCAACATTCAAATTAGTTCAATTCGGTTTTAAACATCTCAATTACGAAAAGCATAAATGAAACGCTAAATATATTTTAATAATTGAGTCATCATCAACCGATGTGTAAAAGTAAACAAGAATACTAATATTTAACTCTAAAACAAGTTTAAATTTTGAACCTCCGTATCAATAGTTTTAATGGTTTTTGATCCGGTCTAAATCATGAACTTATTCTATTCATTCAATAATATAAATTTTAAACTTTATATTTCAGAAACTTTAGTAGAATTGATTATGTTATTTTATTGTTGAGTAATGATTCTTTGGTGACACTCTTTTATGGTAGTGAAAGAGAGAAACAATGGTACGAGATAAAAGTGAAACTTGTTGATTTTGATGGAATCGATTAGAGTTATGTAAATCGAGAGAGAAAACTTGGAGGTTGATCAAGATTGGAAGATGGGGAATGAATGATGGTAAAAAGAAAAGTGAGTCTTGTTGGAAAAGACCAAAGTGGTCAATAGATGCGAATGATGCAAATTTTCGAGGTCATGGTATTGGGAGCGCTACGTTACATAAAAGAAAATAACAACAACAGCAGCAGCAGCTATGGCAACGGATCTATTCAATTGTTTAATCCCGGCCGTGGGGGCTACACGAGTCGTTTCATTTTTGTATTTTCCTACACACTACTCTCCCAACTCGCACACATGTTTCGTATGTGTATGATGATGATGATGATGTGTAAAGCGAGAGAAATACGTAGGATAAATAAATAAATCCAGCCTTGTTGTGATCGGCCTTACGCAACGCTTTCATTGCCAAATTCTTTACGCACCTATTTTTTTTTTGCTCTCCGTATTTTCACATATCCTGCGCACTTTATTGGTGCGTGCCCTCGTGCGTTGGATGTATATTTTTATCGACGAATGTCCATGAAATAAAAAGGCAATGTTCCTCTCTGACGATTAGCGATTTCATGTGAAATCCAATTCGATTCTCGTAATGCGGTCATTAAAGTTAAAGGACACTTTTTATTATTCCAAATTAATGATCCTCATCATTCGCATAACGTTTTGAAATGATCCCATTAACAAATAATTTCTATTTATACAAAAAAACAACACTGTTTTTATTATACATTTGATTTAATCGCTTGTAGTAACGTAGTGATTACATAAAACAACCCACCTACTTGATTTCATTGATTTTATGAATAAAAAAATTTTCCTTTTTACACAATAAAAGTTTTAATACATATTTGGACAATATTTATTTAAAGTCGTTAAATTAAACGACATTACTCTGTTATTCATAAAGTTAAACTTTTGATATGTTTTGTTCGTAAACATGTAGTAACCTAGACCGGACCGTTTTTTTTAGTTTGTTCGTACAAAACGTTGATGCATAGTTGCAATGATTACACGCTTTGTCATCTGTTGTTGCGATAGAATACCTCCATTGTCGTACTAATAGCGAGAGGTGATTATATTAACCGACTGACAATGCTAATTATTACAATAAACGTTACAAACAAAGGCGTACATTTCTAGTATAGTTATTTTACATAAATAAGGTACAAAAAATCCCTTTTGACACACATTCTAAGCTCCTACAGTTTCACCTTTTTGCCTATTTTTGATTTGTTTAAAAGTAAATTCGATGCAAATCTTCATTTTTTTTTTATTTCATTAGTTATAGTATCCAAATTATTGAATACTAATATTTGAGTTGATCACTTTAAACTATTATTATTAGAATAAACAAACAAATCATTTTATTGTAATTTTTTTACATTGGATTTCAAATATAATTACAATTAGCAATTACTGTCATATCACATTTGTGGGTACATGTTCGTTAGATCAACGTTTCTCAACCTGTAGATAGTTTTCAATTTTTAATGACTCGCGAAATGACAGCTGTCACCTTGTGTCAAATCGAAGAACTGATGAAATACTTTTAACTATTGAGTCTTTGTAAAAACAATATTTTGGGTCAAGATGAGGATTAGATATTTTACTAGTCTACTTCCATCGATTTTGTGATGATATTTAAAACCTTGTCGCAAGTTTCGTATAGGATTACTCTTTTATCTATCGGTAATTGTAATAAACTGGTTTATTGTCGTACTAATATTGTGTTGATGTGATCACATTAAGCGACCGACAATGCTTCCACATTTTTTTCTAGTTTGATGGTGGTTTTGGTGTGAAAGGGGGATATGGTCGACGCGTAGGTCCGACCGTCGTCTGGTCGTGCACGTCTACGGCTCGTCGTGTTATGCATGCACGTATATATATGTGTGTGTGTATAAGGGCCCTATGGCGCGAGACGTAAACATTGGGGGCAATGAACTGGTCGATGGAAGAGGCAGGTTCACTCTCGTTCCATCCTTGTCAGGGCCGTTGTGTCGTTGGTTTGTTGTTGTTGTTGTTGTTCGTCCCTCCCTCGTCCAACCCGGGGCAGTCCGGGTTTTCCGTTCCGCGACTTACTCCTCTTCAGATCCACCATTCGGTGACGTCACGCCGCCAGGAGATCAGGAGAAGAGAAGAACGGTTCGCTCGAAGAACACAACACACCGGAGAAGCGTATTGTTGCCGTTCCACCATCGACATTTTTAGTTACAGTTACCCCAAACGCCGGCTTCTGTGGGTTAAATTCGTCGCGTCTCCTCACGTGTGCAACGGACGTTCACACTAATTGATTCATTACTACCTCATCATCCTCTTCACCTACAGTATAGTTTTACACCTTCACCATCATCATCATCCAAATATTCCATCAAACATCTTAGAACACAAGCCCAAAAGAGACAAAGCTTCTTCCTTTAAGCGATGATCAAGTGGATCTGTAACTCTTCCTTGTATTTTCGATGCAATTCTTCTTCATTATAATATTTCAGAAAAACTAAACTATTTTCGTCCTAAACACATCGCGATATTAAGTTGTCTACCATCCAATACTAATATTTATAGTATTCGAATACATATAGCGCTTGTAAAATCTCAATTAGACACAAAACTTCATTTCGAATCGTATTTATTTAAGACTAAACAACTCAATCATTACAAAAAGAAACGTATTTATTTAAGGCCAAGATATATACAAACAAACAAATCTCCAGTTAACAGCTACTTATGAAGTAAATTCATTAAAAGTAATTCATACGTTTTTTTCTGTACTTAATTTAATTAGCATAATCCTTCATTGAATGTTTAGCGATTGGTGTCAGTTGTAAAAGCAAAAACGTTTGAAATTTACATATTATTTGAATATCTATCTCACTTTTTATTTGATAAATAAATAAACAACACTTCATATCTGCAACATCCGCATTTATTATCAACCATTAACGTTAACAACGCAAACATCTCCATTATAATTGTTGTGCGTTTATGTCTACATGTAGGTCATAAAACAACAATTTGCATTATCTTTTTTCCTGGGTTTATCCAAGAGATCAATTCTGGTCATAGCTTTTTCAGTGATCGAGTAATAACAACATTTTCATTACATATGTACCGTTTGGAATGTCTGCAAACTTTATTTCAATCATTAAAGATAATGATACTTTTGATACTCGACGCTGAACAATAAATGTTATCTATATTCTACCAAGTAACAGTTACAAGTACATTCGAAGAAGGCTATGATGAAATTGCCCCATAAACAAAAGTTGTTAGTTTAGCTGTCAAATCAGTTAAAAATGATAGGTATCATAGTTCAACAATTTGAGTATCTAACAATTGTAATTTTGATCTGGATTTGATCAGATCAAATACGTTTAACGGTAGTAATGTTAATTTAAGTTGGTGTAATTGACTCTAAACGTTGGAACAATTCATGGATAATAGAAGAAGCAGTAGATGAAGATTTGCGTGATCTAAATGGTTCGGTTGGAGGAGTGCTTCAATTTGGACATTGAAATAAAATGTGATGAGGTGTGAGGCGCCATTTCGATTGTCCTCGTTTCCACGAAGTTGGTGGGATTGTTTGGGCTGGCGGCGGCGATCCCTGGTCAGTTCGATTTTGCGTTTTTCGATTACGCTCGTTCCGTCCCCGGCTATTTATAAATGCAAACAACACAAACAGAAACGTGTGTATAAAAGAATTCCCGGCGTCGGAGTCAAAGGGCAACGAACTTCGAATTTAAATCGAGAGATTCGAAGTCCCTCCCTGTGTTGGTCGTTCTAGTACGTATTATATGTGTGTATCTGCGTGGACGGACGGACGGACGGACTGTTCACGATTCAGATGAGTGTGCGTGCGTCTGTTTGTACAAGACGAACGAAGAAGATACACTCATACTACGCGTCATTTTATTCCTAGCCTTGTCCACAAAACCTCTGCCACCACCTCTTGATGCATGCATACGCACATACAATCCACGCATTTGCGCGTTCTGCGCAATAATTCACTCTCAGCTGCAGATGAAGAAAACAAATTTCCAACATCACGATCCATCGATTTTAACACTTCTTCTCTTAACGCGAAGAATAACCGTCTTCGTTTCGTATCTCAAGGTTGGCAATGGAGAGATCCAGATTTTCGATCTCTTTGTATCAGCGACGAAGCGGTAGCAGCAAGACGAGATTAGTTATTAGAGGTGTAACAGTAAAAGGCGGTGGCGAAACAAAGCATACAAATGCTTCTGCTACTACAGCTATCATCATCATTATTATTGCTTGCAGTGATGATTCCACTCCGAGAGATCTAATAATGTAGTAGTAGTAGTAGCTGCATGCATCTGAACTAGTTTGACTCGCTCCGATGTGAAACGAACGGGATCCTCGTTTAGATTGCACTCATTGTGTACTTTGCGAAATGTTTAGACACGCATCATTTTTGAATACTACTAATAACTACAGTAAAAAAAATTGTGCTGCGAATGAGACAATAACGATTCGACCTTTTTCACTTCGATTTGACATTTCGCGATTTTAATATGTATTTATGTGGACTTTTCCTTCCGCATTTCAAAATACATTCGAAGCGTTTTCTATCGACTCTTCACTTCACTGCTCGAATGGAAACACTCTAATTCTACACAAAAAAAAACAATATAGATAGTCACTTTCAAAAGTACCTTTAATGCTTCCACATTTGAATTTCAAGCTGTTAACCTTTATCCAATTCGTACTGAACCTAAGATCCGTTGCACTCTACTTAACCGACATTTACCATCTGTTCATGAGCTGAATTTTCGAATAATAAATTGTACGTACATTTATTATGTAATTTACAGTTATTGGTGTCAAATGCACGGCCAAATTAAAATCAGTTACCCTGCACTTCCAACTTAATATTAAGTTTCATTTCATTGCAACTTTTGTAGATTAAGAATCGCTAATTCGAAATTTCAGCTCTTTGACTGACAATAACCTCTCAGTAGCAATAGTTGTTGAATATTGAACTTAATTATACTATTATATAATTATATATTTTAAGTTAATTAAAATATATTTAATTAAGAATTTATTAATTAATGTATTTGCATGTATTCACTAATTAAGTCTTAGATAAGCATAGATTGGTTCCTTAAGCTGTAATTTTAATTGTTAATTAGATTGTATCATTGAGTCTTTATGTATCAGTAGGTCATTTAGAGCCTCGGAGATCATAAATTATTAACGAGTTAGATAAGTAAACCACAATTTTACATTAAATTATAATTTTTTACTCAAATTGAAAATTATTATAAATGGACAAAGAACATAGCCTTGAGGGACATCTGTAATTCTAATGTATTAACTTGTATTACTATTAAATTATTTTTTATACTAAAGTAGTTGATAAATCTAATAAATCAAATATATTGAGATGTTGTTGAAATGGAGAAAATAATATTTATAATTTTTATAAGGAAAAAATTATTTTGAAATTGTATTTTGATCATGTGATAACCAAGTGGTAAAAGAGCAATGCCATGGGGAACTTCAATAATTATCATATATGTGGGTGAAGGATAAGCAAATTACGGTATCAAAACCTGTAAGTGTTATTATACAAAGGTTAAAATTAAGTTAATACTGTGTTTCATCGTTAATATGTTCTTGAAGTCTATAGCGTTTTTTTAAGGAATTCATAAATTAGTAGAATTAGACCTATGTTATTGTGTTTTTTTTTTCAAGGTGAAATTGCGTTTCTCAACCTAATTAAGTCGTGTACATATTTTAGTAAGTCGCGAAATGACAGCTGTCAACTTGAGTCAATGCAAGGAACCGGTGATAAACTATTAGTAAAGGTTGAAAAACTCTGCAATGTTGAAGCAATAACAAATTGTTTTAGATAGTGAATGAAAATACTTTTGGAAGTGCATCTAATTGACGTTTGTAGAATGCGACTTTATTAGGTTATAGCTAAGTAACTGCGGTTATTCAACGCGAAATTATCGTGGAGGTTGCAGAAGTAATAACAAATTGTAAAATGTTTGTTGATAATGTTTGTAGTGTAGTACGTTCGAAGTTGGAAAAATATTGACAGCTGTTGGTGTGGCCGTTGGAGCACGTGGGAAGGTCGTCCGGTGTGTGTCCACCTCGAATGGTTTTTTTGGGGAATTAGAGCCTAGGTGTAAATAACATATTTTTGGCGTGTGTTGTTTTTCCACGTCGAGACGTTGGGAGGACTCGACCGTCCGACTGATGCCAAAATGGCAATTGTTACACAAGCGTTCTGCCGTTCGTTCGTTCTTGGCATTTTATTATTAGCTCGATGTTGTGTGTTTGCGGAGTGCCGCCCACGTGCCACGACGGTGGTGCCCAACTATCTAAGAATAAACAAACGGATCTCTCCGATCTCCTCTTGGTTGCGACTCCTCCGTTCGCAAAGGGGACGATACACAACCGACTTGTCTTGGTATCGTTTGCGTAGCCTTGCCTCTCGTTGCGTAACTTTTGAACCTCAGAAGAAAATATTGCTACAACAATAACAACAACAACCGACCAACCGTAAGGAAAACAAACAGGATTCAATAAAATAGAAAAAATAATTTCGCAAGTTTTCCTATGCCCCCAAGGTTTGGCTCTGTTTTGAGATTTTAGAAAGGGGTCCTCCTCTCCTCACCTTTCCACCTCGCCTAGTAGCTCCGCGAAAACTTTCACCGCAACACGAAAATAAGGACGAACCTGCGCCTCCGGGCACCAATCGCAGAAGCGATTTTTTTATAAATAAATTATAAATATATCTATTCCTTCTTCCTCTTAATTATTAAAATTATCCTCAAACTTTCTTTGATTCTGTTAATTTAGGAGCGGAAAAAAATACGAGCAGCGTATAATGGACGTCCAATTATGCGACGGTAAAGTTCGCTTCCTGCCATGGCTTATTTACAAATAATGAACCGTATTAATTACCAGTTCCAATCGAGTTTGACGCACTCGCACTTATTTAATGGACTTTTCCGCGGATCCAGGCACCGCCTCTATTTCCATTCCGTTATGACCGGTCTACTTTATACACCAACCATAATAATTCATGTTTTATCGAACAAAGCTCAAATCAATTTTATGCGAATATTTCTCTGCAATGAAATGCAGCAATTAACAGAGCACAGGTGCATTTCCAACCAACTGATTCAATAAGGAAACCACTTCAACAATTATTGTCTTTGTATACAGTATTTCTAATATACAAAGTGTTGTTAAATATAAACGAACTTCTTTTATGAATCCCTTATTTAAATAAATATACACATTTATAAACGAGTTTATAAACTGTATATTTTTTTCACTTTTAATATAGTCAAGAAATTGATTTATAGCATAGAATATATTAGAAAAGCACAGTAGCATCAAATATTTATATTCAAAACACAACTTGTAAAAATAAAAAAAAAAGGACATTTATGCTTTGTATAAATCTCTCTACTTTTATTTGAGTACATAAAAAGAACTCTAATAAAAAGTGTCTAAATTATTTGCTGAATATTTGCATGGAGACTCCAAATAATGAAATGTCAAACATATCGTGCGAAGTGTTAACGACCTTAGATCACTCTGCCCGCTCATTACTATATTTTAAACAATTATTCCGTAGGGTCGTTGAGCTCGTTCGATTTTTCACTGTTTAAAAGAAATTAACAAAAAATTATTTTAATAAATAATGTAATTATTTGAATTTGTTTATTTTTTTTGTAAATCAAAATAGTGAGTGCGAACTAATTGAGGGCGTATAGCAGTGAATGCAAAGTCCGAAAAAACAGCGAGAGATTAGCTTATGTAATTACAAAAATGTCAAGTTAGTTAACCTTTGGACCAGTTTTTTTTTTCTCTGTTATGTTTGTGTAACGAAATCCGTGGTGCGCTTTTCTTTTTTGGACCTTCGTTTTCAACCTAAATAAAGAACCGAAAGTTGGGCTTTCCGATGACTTCTCAAGAAAGTGATATCACTTGTTGTTTGTTCAGAGGATTTGCAGTTTTCAGGTGGACGAACGTTTTGTTGAAATACCGCGAGCCAAACGAATGCGTCGTGGCCTTAAGGTTTCGCAAAAGCCTCTCTCGAAATGGCGCACCGCTGCACCACACAGCCTTCCTTCCAACCATCTCTCTTTTGCGTGCATTCTGCACGTTCAATGCAACCCAAGGACGTTTGCAAAATGTACACACAACGCAAACACACACAGCGCAATCGGCAAACATAGATTTGCAACAAGTCTCCTTCTCTTTCTTTCTCTTTAAATTTGTTGCGGGGAAATGCGTCGAAAGAACGGCAGCAACAACAGAAATTAGTCGGATGGGAACCCATGTTGCTGCTGCTCCTCTCTGACCATCGAGACTTTCACCCATTATAAATAAATAAGCGCAAAGGAGGAAGAAACTGGTCGTCGCTGCGAATTAGAAATCTCGACTGCGCTCTGCACACACGTGTGTATGTATGAAAAGAAGGAATCGTCCTTCTCGCTCGTCAGGTTTTCGCTTTGTTTTCAACAAACTCACCTTTTTCTTCCTGGGCATCTCGTCCAGGTAGTCCATGCCAATCCCCTCGTCCGACGCGGAACTCGAGGACAGGATTATCGCGTTCGGTGAGGTCGTCTCCCTCGGAGGTGGAGACGGAGACAGTCTGCATGAAGATGCCGAGCTGCTGCTCCCTGGGGAAGTTCCTGCCCAAGACATATCTGCAACGACACCAGCGGAAAGAAAACCAAGATAATTACATAAATCTCCGCACAACATGATCCTAATTACACTTGAATGCAATACCAATCGATCTCGTATACAATTATCATAAATACTATTAAAACTCTGGATAATTTGAAAACATCAATGAATTAAACTTTTCCATTTTATCAAGAACACAACATTGAATAAAGCCATTATAAACTAATGAAATAGATTTGATAAAGTCGCAAAGAGCGTTTTATAAATAATCAAATTAATTTGAGTGCTTCAATCTGAATGAATAATTTAAATAGCAAGATCAAATATTCATTATTGAAACTACATGTGATTGCTTGTTAATCTTATTGTAAATAAGATTTTGGAAACTTGAGAATGGAAAAGTTTCGAACGTATTTAAAGAAAATTAATTGATTTTATCTCTTTTAAAGTCACGGACAACCAGGAATAAGTTCAAGTGAATTCATTCGTCTTAAACAGGAGATACCAAATATATTGTGAAACACTTCACAATTAATATATTCAGCTGTCTACTTAATAAAATGATAAAATTATAGTCATGTTTTTTCAGCTGTTAAGAATTTTTTTTAAATTATAATATTTATTAATATTGAATGAAGTCTATAAATTAATTTTAATAAAATAATAAATTTTAAACTATAAGAAAATCTAATAAAAATAGTAAATAAATTGAGAAGAAATATTGAGCAGGAATTGCAATTTGTGATTGTTGTTATTAAAAAGCTTAGTTTGCAAATCAACATTCAATGTGAGTAGGAAGAAATGATTGTTGTTGGGTTCACAAAAGTACTTGAACTTATTGAACCCCATTCACAACAAATAATGAGCTGTTGTTACAAGCGTGTTGAAGGTTATACAAGATTCGACAAGATTTCGGTTGATCGATAAGGTGAACCTAACTTAAACTTTTTTTTGTTGAGAGTTTTAAGTCTCGACAAAATGGCGTCCAACCATGACCAATGGGAGTGTTGGGACGCTTTTCACCCATTGGTTAGTTAGAAAGATATGAATATCAATATTTTGTATAAATATTAATATATTTTTGATTTAAGAAAACTACGAAATTATTGCTAATAAATAAAAGCAAACAAAAAATAATTGATAATTGGTTGTAGCAATTAACTGGATGTTGTTCGGGGAGGATAAAAAAAATACAAAATCCCCGGATTTAATTGGTCATAAATGAATTCCACAAAGCCGGGTAATTATCTGAAATGCGTCGATAATTATTGGTAATTACTATGACAATCTAACTGCGATGGAGAACAGCAAATCGGACAAAGGCGGAATTAATTGACGTATTGCGTGACGGTATGTCAAAAATCAGAATGACCAACTGTTGATTGATGATGAAATTGTGGATCGTGCCGAACATGGATTGTTCTGCATTTTGCTGAATTGTGCATGTGTATTTCGTTCGTTTCGATGCATTTCCACATGCTTTCGTCGTTTGACGCAGGGAGCTGCAGCACGTGCGGATGACGGGAGCGGCGGGCCACTACCAACGTCGAAGGCCAAGAACGTGGAAACTGCAGCGAATTTCCATTGTCGTCGAGGGGCGCGCACATTTTCCCGGCGCAGCTTCGATTGGACTGCGCTCCAGCCCCCGCGCCACCCCACTTCCTCATCGAAATCCGAAACACGTGCCGCGAATTCGCGACACACGCCGCTCCGCGATCATTATTATTATCATCATCGTCATCATCATCATTATTATTATCGGTTGCATTTATGAGCGCGAACGCGCGCGCAGTTGCGATGCGCGGCTACGGTATGCATGCAATTGCCATGGCAACAATCGTGCGTGTCAACTTGTGTCAACTTTTCACCTAGACGCGTTTTATTTCACCTTTTGCTTTCGTTGCTTTGCCAGTCAGTCTTTCTCTGTGTGTTCTCCGAATGTGGAACACGACGCGGGGGTGGCTCGTCACGATCCCACGCATTTTTTTCATTTCATTCCCATTCTTTTTTCGTTTCTCGCACTTTGCTTTTTTTTAGGCGTCGAGACGTCTGGCCCAGTTTAGAAACAAAATTCAATAGACCAAACGCGACGTGATAAATGACGCAACTGTAACGGCATTGTCTGGACACCATTCATAATTTTTTGACTACCCCTAAGTCATCCACATAAAGAAATAGAAAATATCCCATTGATTAATTATAAATTATTGACACTTTCAATTAACTAATTTCATAATTAAATTTCTCTCTAAATTATCGCAATTCAGACAAAGCATTGTAGGTCAGGTACGGAACGGCAACGTATTTCGCACAAACGGAGTCCTTGGACTTGGCTGGCGTACATTTTGCACGATAGATGATTCTAAAAATTGTACAATAAATTCAAGGATATTGTAGGTCAAGCATAAGACTGCAATTTATTTCATTATTTCTAAGAGTCGGGAATTCATTATTATCACTCGTTTCTCTTGTTAATTTTAAATTTGCAATTTACACGCAGAACCTAATCTAAATGGATTCTTAATGAATATTTGAACGCGTTTTAAATGCGTTTTTAACTGTACCCAATTAGTATTACAAATCAAATATAGAAAAGTGCATTTAATCTAATCTACAGACAAAAGCGAATCAACAAATACAGCTTGATATAATTCTATGTAAAATCTTCCATACTATTATTTGTGAACATTTTTATCGAAATATTGTACAAACAAAAATATATTTTTCTGTTTTAATTTATGGAGATCGATTGGAAGAGTTTGATTATACTATAAAATACTTACTGTTTAGATTGGGCGAGAGTGGAGAAGCTGACAGACTCATGAGGACTAAAGCGGCATTGCATTCGTCCATTTGAGAATCCTTTGGACTTTCATCGTCGTGTCCACTGCTTGGTCGTCTTTTGCGAGATCTGCAATTAAGAATGATTGATGTAATGCATCGATCAGTGTGAACATCGTCTCAATTATCGTTGTACGTACTAAGAACAGTTCGAAATTGATGAAAAAAAAATAGATTTTTTTGTTGTATTTGATTGAAAGTTCACATTTGATTGAAACTAACAGTAATTATTGCTAGAAAGTATATATAATGAGCAGTTTAATTTGATATTTGATTATACGGTAGGCGTGTAATAGGAAATTGTAATGTAGAAGCGAGTACAAACTGACGAGCGTAGAATTGTTTATAAAGGATTATGCGCTGAATTAGTTTATTACGTATTACGGCTTCAAAATGATAAGTGTAAACAACTGGGTAGATCGAGTAGAATTAGTTGATACAATTGTTATCAGGTAAATGGATCAAAGTAACGGGGCAGCCATAAAACTGTCTAGAACCGGAAGAAAGCGACTTTAGTCTGAGGAATGAGAAAATATGGGTGGTGCTGTAATATGGATGGATGGTTTTGGTTACTAGTATTTCCATTATGTTTTGCGTCCGAAGGTTTGCCAACTGTGTAATTTCAATGCGGAAACGAATCAATTGATGTAAATAGGTCGAATGTGCGTGCGTGTGTGTGTGTGTGCAACTGATGCGACTGGAGGCGGGGGAGGCAGATCCATCTAATGGAATGTACAGGCTACACAACCTCAACCTCAATACCAGAAAATTGAGGTTACCACCAATTGCATCGATGGATGACAGGTGGATCCGTCGCCCTCGATCGTCGCTTATTTTTGGGGGGTCGTACGAATGGAAAAACAAAAACTAGGATTTTACAACTACGACTACGATGGTTGAGCACAAAAGGAACTTTCACATTCCCTCGCCGCCTTCGCCGCCGCCGCAGCAGCGGCAATCTACTCCACGTATATTCTCTCCTTTCTAAATCAAAAGCCGGAGATTCCATTGTGCGGTCTACATTTTACATATGCAATCCGTGACGTAAAGAGAGAAACGATTACACGAGCTCGATTGTGAGGAGCTCTCGCCTCAATTGAAAGTGAATTGGCTGCAATAACAGCAACAGCTTTGTCCTCGTCCTCAGAGGAGGGCAGCGACATTATTATTATTTGTCTTCAGATTTCCAAATATATTTTTTGTTCCTTTTCGTTCCATTATCGCTTGCTTATCTTATAAGGCAGGATAAAATATTCAAACCAGAAAACCGGAAGCGCAGCGGTTTTACTTTCAACCTGTTTACGTAGATTTCGCTGCGTATTGTTCTCAAAGACTTGTAAATAAGTTTATCTGCAGTCCCAACAATATTTTGATTCATACACGAAACGAAACTATCCACTTGCAGTTGGCGAAATACAATGGTTCTAAGGTAAACAGCAGATAAGATTATCTAAAGGTCTCCATTTATATCCGTCTCTCTCACAAGCATACCTTCCACGCAACGCATACACCAATTTTTATGTTTCTTCGAAAACCGGAAACGCCGATAATTTCACGGACGAACGAACGAAATATTCGGGGCCGACGGTGATTAAGAAAATCGCTTTTTAATTGTCGAATCGAAGATAAACGAAAATAGCAGGGAATCGAAGGGAAAACGAAAAATAAAGAAGCGTAATTACACGACGACGCCTGGAATGCGGACCGATAAGCCGTAGCCGGAACCTTGGGGAATTCCCGAAGAAATCGTATTTTCTTCATCGACGATAGAAGGAATGAAGAAAAAAGAACGCCATAGGTCATGGTGCGCGCAAATGAATATTCAAATTCTGGCTCCGATGATAGTACGTAAACACGCAAAGTCGGAGAACGGGACGGAAAAAGAAAGCGAAACCCGAGCCTTCGCAAGGCCGCTGTCTCTACGTTATGCTTATCCTAATCTTTCTTTCTTTGTTGCTACATTGGTAATCCATTTTCTAAATCGTGGGTGCCACGTTAGAAGATGCAGCAATAATACCGACTGATTCGAGAGTACTTCACATGACCTTCCTACGAGCGGAGTCCAACATTTACCATAAACCACATGTTCGCTCTGTTTATTGGTAAAGAACTATATAGATTACTACTCTTGATCTAATCTATTAACCGCGTAAATTGTTTGCAAACATTCGCGTTCATTTCATGCATACCAATATTTAGTAGACAATTACAAAAAAAAAAAAATTAATACCCGTTGATCACAAACAACTACTAATTTGTCTGATGAAGTCAGATTTAATAAAATTGTTTGTACTTAATATAGATAATTCGCAATTGTAAACTAATGCGTTAATGAATATCATTAAACTGTCAAAATTTTTATGATATTCTCACAGGAAACTAACATAACCTAAACAGAAGCAAAATGATAAACAAAATGGTAGTTTTTTCATGACTTTTTCACTGAAAACTCAATGACTAGTAAACAAAATGGTAATGAATATAATAAGACACTGCATTATTCAAGTTAGTACACAGGCATGTCTAGTTTTAAAAAGGCGATACAATTTTGTAAATAATCAACAAACAAGTCAATAAAATGTAAATGGGCGTTTTTAAATTAGTTGTAATGCAAACCCGTGGCGTTAATTATAGATTGAAGTGGAATTGTCACCTGTCTCTCGCTATAAGTAATGTAGGACTTGTGTTTATCGAAATGTATTGTAGAATATATGCAAATTCGAAAAGATGTCAAGTCTAATTTCAAGAGCAGTTGCTAAATACTATTATTGAAATGAATTAGTACCTTTCTGAGCGTCGTCTAAAAATAAACTATTTTAGGAGTTGCGTGAATGGTCCCATTCAATGTGCAGATATTTCCATTCCCGGAGAGAGAAAATTCTGGCGACCGAACAAAATAGTTGAAGGTCGTACAGAGACAAAGGTTTTTTTTAGCGTTATCCATTTGACGATTGCCGGGGTCGGCAACAGCAAAATAAGCGATGGAAATGTCGGAAAATAACCGTGTGATTCAGTTAGCAGGTTACATTTTAAATTGGTCCGAAATTAAAGCCAAATCACGTGCGGCACGTGTTTCAACTTGAGTCGGTGGTGATGAGGTGACGTCAAGCGGCAGAGATTATTTCAAGATTGGTTGGATGTATGGATGCATCACGGGTTCTCACGGAACTGACCTAAAGACTGCAGTCTTAGTGATCTTACCCATATAGAGGTGTGTTTTGTTGGATGGGTACGTCGATGGTTTGCGAAGCAGTCCTTTTGCGATCGCAAGCCATGTCCGCGAGGCGTGCGAAATCGGTGTCCTGATCGGCGAGTCGGGCAGATTTCCTGGACTCCAGCAGCCTGACCTCCTCCAACCGCTTCTGGACTTCGAAAGCAGCCTGAAAAAAATCAAGTAAAATCGGTTGGTTAATCCATCAAAAATTGTTACATAGTTAAACCGTCGCCCCAATTCCGTCCCCTAAATTTATTTCTGAATTACAGGCTACACAGGATTTATCGATGCATGCAAATCGCTTAAATATAAACGTCCACTCTTCCTCCAAAAAAATAAAAATAATGTGTATCCGCAACGGATGGATTAGTCAGAGAAGAGAGGCAAGTAAGCATCGCCTAATCGTGGATGAGCGCTATTTCGGGACGGCCGGTTGCCGGCCGGCCGGCTTTCCCGCCGCTCCCCCTTCGCTCTAACTTTTTCCATTATATCGTAGCGCGAAATTGCGGTTGCGTGGTATGAAAATCCTACATTTGTTTGTTTGAAAAATTCACGGCGTAGCAGCAGCAGCAGCAGCAACCTTGGAAATCTCGACGGCCGGCTACGTCACCGTAGAGCACAGACACACGCGTTTATATAGTCATCAGCTGGGGGGCTTCGCGCTTCGTTCAATATAAATACCATCGCCTCCGGTTGCGTAATCCGCAGCACACATGCAAAATACTTACACACAAAAAAAAACACATACTAATTACAAAAAAAAATAATTACATTCAATCAAAACAACATTTCTAATCACAAACCCAGACGCACCTCATCTTTGTTATTGTTTATATTCCACACGCACATATCTAGTCATTAATTTAATTGCGCAATTGAAACTCGCTGTAAACAGAGTTTGATCAGTGTTTCAGCGTTGATCCAGAAATGTTAGATAACGAAGGGAAACTCGTTTCTTTTGTGGAACGGACATGGTGTGTGTATGCGTATGCGTTTACGTTCGTGTTTCATCAAAACCACTGAGTCACTCCTCCGGTTTGTAAACGTTCTCGGAAGAGGACATGATTGACTGCTGCTTTTTTTTTTCGTCTGAATTTACGCGAACCAAAACGTAAATAAATGTCGGGAAGGTGTTGACTACTTTTCTTCCTTGCCGTAGTCTTAACAAACATATCACAGCTTGTTTACCAGATCAGATTCTTGCAGTTCGGAAATTCAAAATTTGTATTATATATTTAGTAAAAGTTGTAGTAACGATCAAAATACCAATATTTGTTTTATAAATTATTATTTTTCTGGCAAGTACATAAAAATAGCTTATAATAATATAACGGTGATTCTAAAAAACCTTAGCATTCGAATCAACAGCGTTTCATTCTATTCCGAACGTAATATGTTGAAAGGTCCTCAACAACAACACAACTTGGATAGGTGCCAAGTAGTAAAATGTGACAGATGTCTTGTTTTCGCAGGAATACGCCTGTTTATTACAAAATATATAATTTCTTCGCGATATTTTTACTTAATTTGTGTTGTAATAAACCGACAAATATATTTTTTTTAAATAGGTTAGATATTTATAATTAGTCCTGAGAAAACGGCAAGATTGTACAATAAATTAATTAATTTTTTTTGTTACAAAAAAAAATTGTGAAAGTGCAATAATTAGGACTAAAAGAAGGATATCGTATATTTCACCTAAATTCCAAACAATTATTTCTTAATTATTAAATTGGTCGATTGTCTCAAAATCTTAAAAAATTAGAAACTTTGTAAACATATTTATTTTTTATATAATTTCCAAATATAATTGAAATTTCTTGAAACAAAAAAGTTTATTTTCCAATTTTGAAATAAGTAAATCTTATATAATTGTACAAATAAGTTTCGATTGAATAAAAATGTGATTCTCGTAGCATAGTTACATGAACATCTGGGAAAGCGATAAGTTCTGGTAATTGCTAAAATTGTGATTATTTCATTTGGAATGTTCGTTTTTCTTTGACCCCTTTATGAAACGTATTTTGATGCGTTCAATAAAGTAAATTGACTGAGATAACTCTTGATCCTCTGCAAATATTGTATTTATTTTTTCGCTAACAATCTTGTTTCAGCTTTCCAGCTTAACTCTTTAGCTTTGGATGTGTAAACAAGAGTTGAGGCAGCGAGGAAGGACTTTGTTGAAGAGAATCTGCGTTCCATTCGTATGCTAACATCAAAAACAAACAGTTTAGCAATAAGCATATCTTCGGTATTCCAGGCAGAGAAGTGTGGGTTCGATAGTATTTCGCGGAGGCACACGCGCGCCGTGTAAATAATTATCGTGTTTGTCGGTTGCCACGTGTCGTTCGTTGTCTTTTTGCTCCTTTACTCCCGCATTGTTTTGTTTTGTTACTATTTTCTTCATTCATTTATTTATTTTCATTCTTTTCGCTCGATTTTTCACCCAAGCCCTCTCCTTTCCTTTCTGATTACACTGTATTTATGTGTTAAAAAGTCCTTGGCTCGTGTAAACTTGTTTTATTTATAAGACGGAACAGAGCACAACAAATGTCTGAATTGAATGAGCGCGAGCGAGAGAACGAGAGAACGCGCGATCCCGGCATCCGCGTGCCGACCTTAAGGCCCGTTTCGCGCATAAATAAATACATGGAAATTGTTCTCTCATTTGTACGTACATTAGACAGTAGCAAAATAAAAGCTAATAGAAAACGCTTTCAAAATATTTTTATAACTTCAAAATAATAATCACTATTATGCACTAAAATTAAGTGAACAAACTTAAAAAATGAAAAATTACTAGACTTGTTTATATGTAATTATCTATCAAATTAATGCATCTAATTTAAAATGAAATCAACATTATCAACCCCCAAGAAATTAAAATTTATTCGTCACTTAATTCAAAATGATGTAATGTATTTTTTTTTGTATCAACGTTGATTAACTTTATCATCATTTCCCTGTCAAGCTCTAAAAGCGAAGAGCTTCGAACGATGCGTTTCCCCCCGCATAACATTATTTTAATTTTTTTCTTCCACCATCCACTTTCTTAACGAAAATGCGCGATTTACCATGACGGCATAATTTATAGATAACTGCGGCTGTTCACGCAACGAAATGTCAGGGTTTCCCCTCGGATTCCAACATTTAATGTGTTGAAATGATTAACTAAGATAATAACTATCAGCATTAAACCATATTCCTCATAATTTCATTAACTTTTACGCTATTATCGTAAAAATGAGCATCACCTTTTCCGGTTTCATTTAAAACATTTACATAATTATTCTATCTAAGATTCGATAGAAAAAAAAAGGCGATACATTATGGTTTTAGAACTTTCTAAATTGCACAACAGATGGTGCTTTAATATTTTTTAATCTTCGATTCCTGTTATTTCGTTCGTTGCATCTGGCTCTCTAATATCAAAAGCCATATAACGGCGGACAATGAAATTAATAAGGACACTGATAGTTGCATAAAACGCATTAATCTTGTAGATTCGTTTCAAAGATTAGGTCTGAATCTCTGTTATTTCTAGTTTGAATAAATATTTTAGCGCTTTGTCAACATTTAAATAATTATTAAAGTATATTTGCTAACTGTTTCTGAAGACTATGTTTACAATTATCATTTACTTGGAAAGTTAACTTGTAATTACCGAATAAAGCAATTATTGCAAAACGGACCAAGTGGAACTCCTAATTATTGTTAGCTTGTCTATAAAGTAATGATTATATTATGTTATCAAAAATGCAAAAGTTAAGTTGGACCAAGAACGTTACCCGGTGGAACTCCCAATTATTGCCTTGCGAATATTTCTTTCTGGTTTAGACTGTAGATAATTGTGATATTTTTAAAGCGATTCGAATGCAATCAATTTAATGCTCGATTTATACGTGGATTGCAGTGATCATGATTAAATGCAGTGAGACATAAAACGCGATTATATTTAGATCGTGTATTTTTTCTCTCTCTCTCTCTCAAAAATTTGTTTGTACCGAGTGAGTTGCGAAAAGTTGCGGTTATCAGGCATCGGTATAGTAAATATTTTTTCTGCGTCCCAAGTCTTGCCGACTTATCTATCCGTCCGTCCTGTCTTATCGGCCAATTTTCCAAATCCAAATAACAAATACTTATGTGTTTCTATAAATACAGACGTTATGAAAGAGAGGAACCGGAATAGCCTGCATGGCGTCCTCGAAAGTACTAATCACGAAAACCCATGCACCTTGAGGACCGGCCGAACCGATCTTCGGGGTCCGCACTTTCCAAATTGTGACACCACCGTCTCGAAAATTGGGCCTAGTAGATTGGTTACGGAGAAATCGCACAAACCTATTATTAAGAGCCGTTTCGATTACGTAATTGTTCTTACTTATTATATTTTTTTTTTTCTTTCTTTCCATCTCTCTCCTCTCCTCGACGCCGTTAGATGAATTCGGCAATTTTCGCGCTCGCTGTATTATTATGTTGTTTTTTTTTTCGGCAATTATTTTTGCGGTTCCTCGGATTGGATCGGGCGCAAAAATTCCGAGTTGTCGGAGGTCGTAACGCGCCCACTTAACATCTCCCACCACCTCCCAAAACATTCGTAATTTATTTATACATTTTTTCGCTCGCGAATTTTTTTTTTTTTTTCGGCGAACGGCGATTCGTCAAGGTTGAAGAGAAACGAATGAAGCAAAAATATAAAGGACGACCGACACTGTGCGAATGCGTGTATAAAAAGAAACGTTAATTGAAGTCGAGTTGAGGTAGGGATTTACCGTTTGCCAAATATGCGGCGAACTGCATTCACCGTTCCGTTGCTTTCCTTCTTCTCTTTTTCGGAACGTCCTTCTTCTTCTTTTGTTCGCTCTTTGTTTCTTTTTTTTTCGCTTCGTTACATCATAAATTATTCATCGGGGAACTCGAAATTCGCGCGCGCGCTAATCTTCATCGAAAATCGGGCATACGAACTGTTATGTGATCGGTTTTGGCAATGCCTAGGTTTGTCAGTTTCCATTGTAGAGCAGATTACAATCTAGATTTCAATTAGAATAAATAGGAAAATGGTACAAAACAACATTAATCATTTCCTGACACCGATTTCAAAACATATGTCAGATTTTATTAAACAAATTTCTTAACGACATTTATCAGATCAAACTTAATAAAAATTTAATAACTACTAATTCCAAATTTGACGTTTATTTCTGTCAGATATAAGGATGATTTGTAACAACAAAACCCTCGGTTACCAAGGTGTTGATGACAATGACCAACTTAATTACATTTACCCATAACTTATGCCACATGACAATAATAATCAATACTATTAATTAACTGAGAAATTTCAAGAAAACAAATGTATTGTTAAAAAATACAAATATCTTAATCATGCAATGACATCAGCATCTATTCATAATTACTACAACATCAAAACAAATTTCTGCTTTTATAATTCCCACGTCATGATATGTCAATCATCTAATTTAAATTAATATTAAGTTTTTTTTTTTGTTAGAATTGATCAGCATTAATTAATTATCAATTTCAAGAAACAAAACTATTTCGAAATTCCAATTCCAAATAATTTCTTAATGATACCATTGAATAATTCCAATAATTAATTTAAATTTAATTAAATCTTTGCGAAACAGGATGAACGCAAATATGTACATGGATTTGCTAACTTTCTTTTTTTTTTTGTTACAACTTTAACTTTAAATAACCTGGATGTTTAAGCATACTAATTTGTTTTCTAACTCAGATTGAAGGTAAATAAAGTTTTAATCTATTAAAGAAAATTAGCGTACTTTAATTAAATGTTTGGCATACAAAAAAATGGATCAGTTACATTTCCTTATTTTTTTTTTGCATAAATAAAAGTGGACCAGCGTCCAACTAATACGAATTTCTTTGCAAAAAAATATGACCAATTTGAATATTATTATAATAATGTGGAAACTGGAATGTGAAAGTGTTTCGGTGCAAATTGAAAATACTGCTTGGAGAGACGAAAACACACGAAAAAAAAAGAAGGTCTCGGGTAAGTTAACATGCAGCGTCTAAACAAATATCGTGTGTATATAAAATTGTTTTCGATGTTCTTCGTTTCGATGAAAACAGGATAAATATAAAAAAAAATCACTTCCTTTTCGATCGGTCGGCAATTGCACTTTGTCCAAATAACTCCAAATAAATAATTATTATTCTAGCAAATATACAATGGATGTGTGTAGTTTGTCTGGTGGACGGACAATTCAAGGTCGTTAAGTCTAACTCTCTTTCTTTCATTACTTTATGTGATTTAAGAGTCATTAAATATTTTTAGTTTTGTGCCCCAGACGCACGTCAGCGATTGCGTCAGGAATAACTTGTCACATCTCCAAATTGTATTACATCAGGAGGCTAAAAAGAATGGAATAAGCGTTTCGCGTAATACTGACTTTTTTTAACGCTAAATTTAGTCTCGTGATTCAATTATGTTGCGGTTCTCGGGGAAAATTCCTATACTCTTCTACAAAGAAAATGTAATTTACGTATTTCATAGGGTTTTTTGTTGTTGTATGATTAAGTGTACGGATGTAATTGAAAAAATTACTTGGAATACCCGCTGATGCTCTTATTGGGAACATTGAAAGCTGTAATTAAATGAAAAGTGGAGCGATATCGAAGTTCCGTTATTCGCGGAATTCCCCGTAATTCTTTTTGTTACACGTCGCGAAGTTTTAATGCTTCACCATTAAACTGTATGTCTGCACAATATCATTATTACGAAGATTTCTACTCAAGATTAAATATCAATTCTTAAATTTACCAACAAAAAGTTAGTAATCGAATTAACATTTTTTCAATTGTCTTTTTAATTATATCATGAAAACGTCAATTTGACATAAGTCAATAGAATAATAATATTCATTTGACAGATGTCATAATGATATAAAACTATTGGTAATCTGACTACAAAAAAAGATTTTGATTGTAATAATGCAATTTCCTAGATTTAGCATCATCGTTGAAAATTCATTACTGAATCTTGTCTAATGTGGTTATAACAAAAAAATATATCATTTCGTTTTGTCAATGACATAAATTGAGATATATCTGAATTCGAGAGATTTGATGTTGGTGGATTGGGAATTTCCTGGATGCTGAAGTATTTCTGAATTCAATGAAGTTATTATCGATTTGTTTGCTGCGTCCGAGGAGGTGAAAGTCTTCTGGTGAGACAACAATTATTATAAAGGAAAAGAAAAGAGCAGAATCAACGCTGCAATCCACCTGTCGCAGGGGCACCCATCGAAATGCAACAACGGCAACAATTATTGTTACTTTCACGGCGGGTACTTTCGCCGCTTGCAACTTTGACTTTCACCCTGGATGGTTGACGAGAGGATGTCCAAAAAGACAAAAAAAACCTTCGATTTCCGTCAACCGAGCGAAAACGCAATATCACAGACACACAAACACCGTTGGCATTTTAGAATGCAATCGAATTTTGTAAACGTTGACCTCAATTTACGTATTTATACGCCGAATGAACAAAAAAAAAGCACCAGAAAAAGAAACGCAGAAAGAAAGGAATAGAGACGCAGCAGCAGCAGTAACATAAGTAGTAGGAGTCGAGCCGCAAATGAGAGTACAATATTAATAATAATAATGTAAATTGCATAAAGCTTGTGCAAATAGGCCGGCATCCATTGCGTAACATCGAAATCCTGGCGTGTCCGTTTGGTCTCGACTACGACTCGACCTCGGCCATGGATCCGTTTAACAGTTACGCAACGCAATTTAATCGTTAATATCGCTTTTTTCTCTCCTCTTCTCTATTTTCGCTACAATTTTCTCACTCTCTATCTCTACAATTACACAAGCCGTTTGCGACCCAACACGGGCCAACCAACGTGTAATTATGATACATGTGCAACGAAATTGCTCCAGTTGAACAACGGCAACAGCAGAAAGAAATAATAAGTACAAGAAAAAGAAATAAAATAGAAGAACGAGAAATAGAGACACCCAGTTTTTACTTTCTACTTATTTGCTTTCGATTCTTTTCGCGATTCCGCTGCGCTGTGCATTTCGAAAGTCCTGCCTGCAATCGTTTGCTCAACCTGTGCGCTTTTCTTTCTACTTCATTCCTTCCTTCTCCTTTTTGTTAGTCCTGTCTTGTGTGCACTGCTGCTACTGCCTCATATTTTTTAATTATTTTTTTTTTCTTTCTCACCGCCTTTTCTTTTTCGAGGTTGCCGTTTTCGGTCACGGATTCGAGTGTATTTGGGCTACGACCGTTCGCTTCGCCGGGGTAAAACGTGAATGTGACACAACAACGGTACAAAATGCATACGTAAACAAGCAAGTGAGAAAGAGAGAGAGAAGCGCGAGCAAAAGACCTGATAAAATTTAGGTCAAAAGTTTAGCTCGCTCGGAAAAAGAATGCAAACCGCTGGTTGTTACATTATTGAAACAGCGCACTTGCACGGAACCGTTGAATTACTTAACACCATTCTCGCATTATCCGAATTTCGCCGATGATCTCCTTTTCCAAAATCACGCAGTCGATCAATCCGAAGAAGAGATTTGTTTTGGTATCGATTCGGTTGGTGGTGGTAGCAGTATTCTTGCTGTTTGCGGCGAATCGATCGATGTGGTTCTGTTGATGCAGCGGCGGCGGCGTCTCCGCTCCCTGGAATTGGGCCAAATGCACGTGCTGAGCGTGTAACTGGGTCGCAGGGTCGATTCCGAAATGAGGTCGCACGCGCAACCAGGGGCCCCCGCTATCTGGGACACGCAGAACATCCACAAAATTGGGCCAACCAAAGTCTGGATCCATCCGCTACGACCTATTCGATTGCACGCTTTGTTCATAATCTGGAGAGAGGCTACGACGATGCAGCTGTCGCCTCCAGAAAAGCAACGACTTAAATCTAACATTAACTTTCTATATGACTCTTCAACCTTATCGCAATATCATTTATATCCTCCATTTTGTCTAATTTCCTAAAGCTGCATCCACACTATTCCTATATAGACAAATATTTATCAAATGTACCAACTGCTACGAATGATAGCAAAAGTAGTTGGTACTTCTGATAAACATTTAAGTCAAATATCATTTGCAATCTAATACAAATTTCAATAAGTAGATGTCATTGTTTTCTCCTTTTGATATATTAACTTTCAAAGTTTATAGTTTGCTGCAATGATAATATGTTAACTTAAAACCATTGATATGCAAGAAATATGTTAATTTACAGAATTATTTAAATAAGTAGTTAATATATACGTAACTATCTACTATTAGCAGAATGTTAAATGCATTTGAAGCAGTTCGTTATATATATTACCAAATTATTACCAAATTAACATAAAAAACTAATTAAATTAAAACACTAAACTTGATTTGGACTAATTCATTCATAATTTAAAAAAAAAACGAAAGTGTTAAGTAATTTATTACAAGTTACAAATCTAAGAATTTTCGTGTAAAGAAAAATTATCAGGTTAATGTTAAAATTATTGATTACTTTTAAAATGTTTGTTTATTAAAACTTTATCTATAGTTATCAACAAATATTGTTATAAATAGAAATACTTCATTGTTATCTATTTATTATTATAGCAAGTAAGGATATAACAAAGTTATACAACAAAAATAATAGTGATTAATTGCGTTACGTAATAAAATTAAAAAAAGTATTTATAGCTAAACTATAGTTTTAAAATACTCTTTTCAATATTGTGTTAAAATAGAGAATGTGGTTAATAAGAATTATCGTTGCATATGAGAGGCAATGTCGAAGAGTAACCTTTACCAATGAAATGAAACATTGTAGTTGAAAGTGCAGAAATATCATACGCGTTGCGAAAGCATCATGAATGAATGCTTTTAGAAGAAGAAAAAAAAAACGTTAACATCACAATGTATTTACTAAATTACGTATAATAGAAATAGGTCACACTATTAGCAAAGTGAACACGGTCTGCTACCTTAAACGTTGACCTAAATAATTGAAATATTAGTCATTTTCTTGTTAATCTCACAACAGTTAAGAATCTTATGAAACATCGCACGCTCACATTGAAGAGTCACAATATTTTTTCAGTCCCAGACAAAAAAATATGTCCTAAATAATAAAAAGAAATGATTACGTTTTCATCGACCATCCCAGAAGCTTTCAAGCTTGAACGTAGCCTTACTTTGTGACGTAACGTTATTATAGACAATCACTTTAAAAAATCAAAAGCTTGATTGCATTTTTTTGTGTTTTCTACGTTCAGCGAATATAAAATGGAAATCGTAAATTGCCTAGGTGAATGGTCAAATATCGATGTAATTATTTTGCGCGATTCCATGCGAATTGCTGTTGGGAAAAAATCAAATGTTACGACACATGGGAACGTTGGTAATCGAGCGCTGTCCTTGCACAAAATCCGAAGCAATGCTAACGATCCTCGCTTTATTATTGATGACGTACATCTTTGTTAACACCAAGATAATAACAATTATTACTTGAATGCTTCCATCAGCAAGGCAATTTTATCTGCAATTGGATATTAACACTCATTAAAAATAAACCTGACTCGAAAAATGTTTGCTTTTAAATCATTATATCAGGCGTACCAATTGCATTCCAGAAATTATGTAATATCATTATGAATTAGCACTAAATTATGTAAAAATATATTAAAAGTCCCTAAAATAAACTGCTGTGTTGGCATGTACCAACTTAAATAAATATTAGTTACTGGTTAATTAGGGGAATTAGTTTTTTCTGGTGCAATGTGTGAAGTTGACGTCTGACGCCATTTTCTTCGCAGTTAATTAAAATCATAGATTATATTTGTTGAAATCTGTAGGTTTGCTTCATATTTATATAAACAAACATGATTTATCGAAGTTAAACATAGATTTTGAAATACGTATGGCCAGAAATGGAGCATATAAGAAGACAAGCGAGAGATCGGAAATGGAAATCGCAGTTGAGACACACGACTGGAAAACGGTAAAACTTAATTTACGGCTAAACATTTATTCAGGCATGTGGGTTACGTGTGAGAGTGAACGTTAGATCTTTGGGCATTTATTATTTGTTTGAGTGAATGTGTGTGTTTGTATACGTATACATTATATTTATTCATAACCACCGTTTTCTCTGCAACATAATGCGATTGGGAAACGTTTCGCAATTGGAAACTGGTATGCGTGTCTACACACACAGCAGAAAGAACCGCAGCTGATCCATGTAACTTTGTTCTTCTATCCTTAAGAGATAATACTGCTGGTAGCAAGGATATCGCAGCGAACGTCGAAGATGGTCTGCGTAAATATTTGATCGTAATAAAAGCTGCTCCCTTCCGAAGTCCACTTTTATTGTGTCCGCTCGTAAATCGGGCCATTTACTGACCGAGCAAGACTCCTTAAGATCGGAAGCGAATATTGTCACGATGCTGTTTATACCAACCACATATACAGGGTGATTCATCGATTGCTAAAATTACACATGAAAATGGTAAATGCATATCGTAATTATGGAAACTGGATCGACGTCGGGATGCAGATGGAAAACAAATACGTTCGCAACGTGGAAGCGTTTTCGCGAGTGCCAGTAAACAGAAATATCCAGGCCAATGGTGTATATAAATAACAGGAAAATATTTATGAAACTAACCGGTATAGGCCGGATATATTTGCGTAAGATATCTGCAGCTTTTCCATCCGTTTCTTGCATTCAATCATAAGAATTTGCATAAGAATTGTAATTAATAACAATTCTTCTGCTCCTATTGAAAAACATAATTATTAAAACCAAAGGATAATAACCAATTTAATATGTTAGATTTAAATTGTATTTACAATTTTATCACCTGAATTATTGAAATGTGAATTTTATGCTTACGATCTATAAAATGTGAGAGGAAATATCCAAAATAGAGAGCAAGATTTGGAATGATTGGGCGCGGATTTGCATTACGGTCATTTACCTCGGAACAAATTAAAGTAACCGCAATTGTCCAAGGAACCGTAACTAATAATTGGATGGAGTTGGCAAGGATACCGTTCAGTTGCTATGGAACCAATGACATTTGTCAATGACTTTTGGTTTGATGCAATTGCTACACCAATCCATGATTGGATAGCAAATACGTAAGGTTGCTATGAACATTTTGACACTTGTCACTGATCAGTGACATTACGTATGAATTGAACTTCACAATAATGAAATATTTCTGCAGTATTTTCATGATGCTTTCGTATACCCTGAAATTATATGACTATTAGCAATGGTGAGTCAACCCGTTCTACTAATATTTCATAGGAAGTGAATCAATTGTGTACAGTTCATCAAACAGACACTTAAGAAAAGAAAGTTAAACATATGAAATTAATAGACTATTATTACACATACATCAAATGCAATAATTAAAGTTTAAAAAATCAATATGGATTGAAAACATTTAATAACTTTATTTTATAAATCAAGGACATATAAAAAGTTAATAATTTTAAGGATTTTAAAATTTTTCTATGAATTGACTGGTTGTTGTTGTTGACTGCAAGGACTTTAAAGTTGTAAAGTAAAGATTGTGAGATTGCAAGAGGCAATTGGTTCTTGTCGCATTGCACCCCCTCATCGTTTTGGTTGGTTGCGGTGGAGGGTAGGAAGAGCAGGAAGGGAGGAGGCGCGTGCACCGTCGCTACAGAATTCGCAAGGTTGCATCCGCGAAAACGAAAACAAAACAATGTATAATTCGCACACGTCCGGTTCATGTTGCATGGACAAGGTTCGCGCATTTTCGCGCACGGCCTCGTCCTTGCCACGCATACTACACTCGACACACGAGCATGAAAATAATTTTGCAAGGAGCGAAATCGGAAAGCGGCCGCTACCGTTTGCATGCACACGCACGTAACGTTCTCTCTCTTCGTTGCGTTCAAAACAAAACAAAACAAAACGGACAACGGATAAAGAAACATACTAACAACAATAACAACGAAACAGTAAAACGGGTCAATTCTTACTTCCAATCATTATTTATCGTTCAATTGTATTTATCACTTGTCGACTATAAACATTTTACAATTCAAAACATCTAAATCAACACGTAATAAAATCATTTCAAAAGCTTAAGTCGTAATAACTTGCTATTGATAATCTGAGTAACAATAATATCTGAGCTCCAGTAATTCTCCTTGAATATTTTGATTGATACCAAAGTCTAGACTGCAATGATTTGTAAATCAGTAGACATTATTTCTTTGTGATTTCATGAAAAATTCCAGTGCGTTTTGAAAATTCTTGTTTTTATTTAAGTGAAATCGGAAAGTCCTTCATGGTGAAACATTAAATACTGACGCAATAGCATCAGTGCGGCCGTCAGAGGGTCAACATTTTTTTTTAGATCACGCACTGATGAATATAATAGCGAAGCTTTCGAGATTCAATTTAGATTAGTATTTGAAATATTGTAAGCTCCGCGCATAAATCAAAGCGAGTTTAACAAGTAAACTTAAAACTGACTAAAGTATACACATATGAGCAACAGTAAAAACAACAACAACAATGAAACCGTAATGAAAGTAATATTCATGCTTTGCCCTTTGGCGGCTGCGGCGTTTCCTTAAGCGAGGTCGCGAAATTCAATTCCGATCAAAACTAGTTTCGCTACGAGCAAACGCGACTTGTTGCCTCCTCCTCTTACATTGCAGCTTTCGTCAGTATCTCCTTTTTTTTGTTGATAACAATTGGGATGCGCGCGATTCAGTTGTATCATCATCATCAACCTCATCATCATAATCATCATCAAAGATGGGTGCGTCCGTTTAAGATTCCCGTCGCGCTGCGACCTTCATCTTGCGCGTTTCGTAACGTAATACTATTACGAAACCGAATGTTGCGGGCGCCCACGCAACTGCAATTATTCCAGCAGCGCGTGGACGGCCCCGGCGATGATTCACATTTTCCCCTCGATTTTCCTTCCACGTGTTTCTATTCTCATCCTCTTATTTTCTCTCTTCTCCACCACATATATTTTTTTTCGCTGCGTTTTCCTCGGCCGCAGGCTGCGCGGAAAAAGGGTCAAGACTACCTGTGGCTGCACATTTCACCGCCGCTTCCATTATGATCCGAGCCGGAGGCCTCACGCAAACTGGGTCACTAGGCCTCGTCAACATTGATCCTACAAACTTTGAACCTTGCGCGTCGCTCTCCATGGGAACACCAACAGAAAAAAAATAAAACATCTAGTTCATACGTTACGCCTAAATTTAGGCTCCCTCTTTCGATTCCTATAAATAGAAACCCCCTCGCATTTCGTACGATCCCGTTTCTCACTGCGTTTTTTTTGTTGTTTTCGGTAATTGCTGCTATCATTTATGTTAGTAACGAAGACTTAACTTCCCTCCGGCGCAAAAGAAAGTCTATACATAATCTTATTAAAATATGTTGTTAAATCTATACAGAAAAAAAAAACATACTTTCATAAAGCGCTACATAGCAAATCGTGCATACCATATATAATCAGCTTACTTAACTAATATGAGATGTGAATTATTGATGTAATTCAACTTTCAAACTTATTAAAGTAATAAAATCAATAAGACAATTTAAACTAACTAAAATAATTATTAATTTAGATTTAAATACAAAGAAAAAAAGTTTTTTTTTTACTAATTTAATTAACATTTAAAGATTCCGTTAGTTGTATGAATAATAACTTTCCCATTCCCCAATGAACAGTTAAAATCTTCAACATTAATTAGTAATTGAATTAAAGTTGTGGGTCGAACAAACAAAGAGAACAGATTTAAAAGACCTCTAGTGCAAGTGACTAATGCGAGCTTAATCTCTGGAACACTTTTCCTCCTCGCCGACGAGATACATCATTTCCAGAAGTCCACTCATTAAATGGGCGAAACTGGCACAGAGCAATTAACAGAATGGAACTTAACCTTCGACCCGAACTGAAGCACAAAATGGTCGTAACTCACGCATCAGAAACGCAAACAATCAATAACAAAATTTCGATTTTATAATCACAAAATTTTTGGTATTTGGAAATTTGCATCGAAGAAATTTTTGAACTTTTAACAGCGTTATGCGAAAAGATTTCTGCTGATAATCGTAGGAAATTTAAAGAGATTAAAGAGCAAATATTTGAAGGAATTATCTTATTCGATTGTGTGAATAAATAAAAAAAATAAATTTGAAAATAAACAAATATGATAAAAATGAAGAGGGACGATGGAGTGCACTTGCGTTATGAGCGCATGCAACAGACAGAAGAGCGTGTAATTTAATATTTACGTAATCCACAATTGAAAGTTGCTTCAAGTGAACTATATAGGCCGACACACTTTTATTATTTATTTATTTATTTTATATACACAACGATTTTTTTTCTCTCCGTTTTTCGTACCGTTGCTTGCTTGCATTCGTTCTCACCGTTTACACTCGTGGAGCGGTGTTTATTTAATAAATAGAGTGAATAGCGAAGTGGAGTAGCGCGCTTTTAATTGCGGTTTATTGAATTAATATTTTACGGATTATCGCATCGGGCGTTTCGAGGAATTTCCGCTGTGAAAGTCGATGAAAACGTTATTTATTTTTAAAGATTTCCTGCTGCCGTCGGTTTTCTTTTCTTTTTCCTTCTCGCTCCGGTTTCGGCTAATAAAACACGCGCATAAATTTAGAGCGCATTTTATTTCCAATGATGATTTCTCGCGAAATTCGCTAGATTGTAATTACTGGTTGTTCGAATTGTACACGTAACTTATTTCTGTTCGTTGTCTCATCATTAGAAAGGTGTGGATCGAAAATTGTGTAATCAATATACACGTCTTCATCAAAGATATATTTCTATATATTTAATAAAATGTTTAAGTACAACTTTCTTCAAGTTTTCAATGCATTTTTAGCAAGTTTTTCTCAAAAACTCAAATAGAAGTTGAATTTCAACAAAATTAATTATATAACAAAAACATAAATCAATAAAATTTAGTTCCAAATGGAAAAATGATTACGAAGGTGTGGTGCTCAAGTTATGTAACAAAATTGTCGGCTATTAAAGGCTGCAAAGAATTTTGACGAAGTTGAAAAGATTTATTTATTCAAAGACAATTCCTATGTGGTATCAAGTGCGAGAGTTATATAATCGTTTCCGAATTGGTAAGAACAATCTGCGGAAACAACACGTTGGACGGATTTGGCATTGGGACAAAATTTATACGCTCGTGCTTCTTTTTGGCACATGCCGTTTGCGTGTAGGAAGCTGTGCGTGAATCAATTGTTTTGTTCTTTGTTTCTTCTTCTTCGTTTGTTTACTGTATCATCTCGGGTGCGGGAGAAAGAGAAGGCAGCAAAACATTGAATCCGTCTTCGTTCTGAGCACGTACAGCTGCTTTTCTCCAGCAGAACTCGTTTTCCTGTTTCAAGAGTGGGTCGCGGAGGAAGGGGGCACCTCCTCCTCCGCCGTTTGCACTTTGCTATGTGCGTTGGTGTACAACATCGTTGGAAGAGGGGGTGGTGGGGGGTTTTAGCGAAAGATGCGCATGCCCGGAACCGGTCCCGCAGGCAGTGACGTCACTCGCATAAACAACGCCGGCTTTTACGTAAAACCCAATAATTTCGTTGTTGTTGCATTGTTGTAAGCGCGTGTGCGACCTCCACCATCGCAATGCATTAATAAAAAAGAGTTTACCATACAAAAAAGAAAAACCTTTAACATCCCGCAGGATTACATTTCGTAATGATAATAACAAATAGTCGCAACGAAATATGCACGATCATTATTATGTAAAGATTTCCAGCATTTAAACATTTCCGGAAATTTTGTATTGTTAGAATTGGATATAGTTTATAGTTCACATAGCAACTAAGTGTACTTAATTCGTTATCAAACACACAATCATGGCAACCGAAAATATTATATATTATTTATAAACTGTTCCCAGAATCTTGCATTGTTAACAACTTGTTAACACTCACTATTTCTTAATAATCAGAACGAACCGGTTATTAAGAAATTACGTTTATTTGCAAACGGCACTAAAGCTAATTAGGTTATTAAAGTAAGAAAAAGAAAAGAGTTTATAATCAGTTGGAAAAGTGCGTATTTAATCGATTTGAAAGGAAACGCAATCCAGCAGAATTATAGAGTATTCGAGCACGATTGGTTTTGCGGAAAATAAATTAAAGACGTATTGTAAAATAGTTATCTAGTGTATGTAATAATGTTAACTTTGTCCTTTAAGTGAGGTTTAACTATCTCGTAAACTTTTTATTAGCACTTATCCATTGAGAAAGTTCGTAAAATGAATTTTAAGGATTAGTAAACGAGTTTTATTTCAGGTTTAACAGTTTTATTTAGAGTAAACGTAATTAATAGTTTATTTGTAATCTATTATAGATTATGATTTTTCCATCTATAAGATAATAATTTTTGCTAAGTAAAATCCAATATTTTGTAATAAATTATGAAAAATATGAATTGAAAATTAATGATTACCTCGCAACCTGGTGGACAGATCCTGATGATGACGGCGTCCGATTCGGGGTCGTGATATGAGACCTCGCCGGTCACCTCCCGATTGTTGTAGGTGACGTATGCCTTTTGGCCGGCAGCGAGCTGTGTACGGATGACCGAATTGAAGCCGGGTCCGATGAGCTGAGTTTCCAGAAATTCGGAGATCCTTCGGGCCAGAGGTCCCTGTCTTATGTCGAAGCGCACCGAGTACCTGGTGAGCGGAGTCAGGATGATGGAGTTGTTGGTCTCCGGGAAGCTACCCGGCGTCTTAATCGACTGTATCACTCCCGAGTAATATTTACCATCATCGCCGGGAGCACAGACGCGCGTCCCGATGATGGACCTCTTCGCCAACCTCTTCCCCGTAGACATGACGATACTGTGCACGACGAAATCGAAGAATGTCCAACAAATAAAACGAAACAATAATGGTAATAAGGAAAGAAAGTTTTAATTAACTCAAGTCAAAGATGCGAATCGCAAACAACATTAGCGAACAGAGGAGGGAAGAACAACTGAAGTTTTCACAGATAACAACCGGCCGCACGACGCGAAAATATTATCCACATCCTGTTCATCCTCATGATAATCTTCTATTCTATCTGTTCTTCGGGATTCGATGGGAGCGTGTATAATAATATAGTAAGTAGCTTGTAGCAGTTTCGCTTGGAGTTGCCCAAAAGAAGAGCGCACTTAACTCTGAAGCGGTCGCTTACGGACTGAGCGTTCGCCGGCCGGCACAGAGCTGGAACAGCTGATGCACACGAGACCTGTCTCTGTCGCTCGACCTGAGTCGAACCGAGACGGCGCGATCCGGTGTGTTGCGAATCCCGGTTAGGACACAGCTGATGATAACAACAAAGCCACGTGACGGGAACGCAACGATCCCATTGGTCAAACTGGATGACCTACATCCGCCCATTGGTCCTTTCGCCCGCGGTGGGGGTCCACAAAAGGTCACGAAACGCCGGCCATCTCTCGTGACGGAATTCCTCCACCGCCGCCTCCTCCTCCTCCTCCTGCCACCGCCGTTTCCACCTCCTCCACCGAAACCGCCTCCGTACAAATACACACACTCTTTGCGTCACTCTCTTATCGACTCGATGGATGCACGCGTAATCAATTTGCGCGATTTTGCAACGCGCAGAGAAAGCAACGAAATGCAAATCCTTTTTCTTTTTTTTTTCTCTTATTCGTTCAATATTTTTTTTTTACAAAATCATTTCTACACACTCCACTTGCGTTTGTTTCCTTTCTTCGCTTCTTTCACCATTCCGAGTGAATGCAGTTCCCTAATTAAGACCGGTTCGCGGCAACAATTATTATGTAAAATTGCTCGAAATCCCGCTAATTGCAATCATTTATGTATAGTTTTCGTTAATTGCTACCCGGTGCTCTATTATATTTAATAGCCGAGTCAAAAGAATTTGAATTTATAAATAATTTTGAATTTTACTATGATCATTATCTTGCATCTACTCGCATAGTGAATAATTCGCAATTAGATTATATGTTTTTATGAATATGCCCCTATTTATGCTACCAAATATCGACCCCATAATTAAATATATTAAAATTTATGGTACATGTCAGGGGCAAAGTATACAATTCACATAATGCCTGGAATAAGTAAAAAAAAAGCAATAATTACTAGGCATTGTGTGTTTGCAAAAGACACTTTTGCGAAATCAAATAAATTATTGGTATATGAAGGATACATAAAGGAAACATAATCTAAAGAAATTAATACAAACATAAAAGGTTTATAATTCTTTATAATATTATAGGTTCTTTTATTCTGTATGTATTTGTGCAAATTAGTCTAGGACCACAAATATATTTTTTTTGTAATGATTACAATAGAATTTTGAAAATGCCTAAATTGTAAACCTGAATAGTAAATTTGCTGAATGACTGCCGATTATTTTAATATAAAACTGATAGTTTTTAAACTATAAATAGCAAAATGTTTTATTGTAAAGTACAATTATTTAACTGCAATATTTTTAATCATTTTTTTCAAGTTGCCTAATTTGGACCGCAAGATTTCTCCAAAATTGCCAGAATTTCCTATAAATTGTGAAAAATCACTAATATACATTATTTTACATATAATTAGTTTTTTTTTCTTAGATAGGAATAGTGGTTTAAATCTTATAACCTTCTTTTACATAAACATTTCAAATATACGCATTTCGCTATAAAAATAAATGATTTAAATATTACGAAAATTTAACATTGGTAATAATTGCACATAATCCATGCAATATTTTATTATATGTACGTTTTGTAATAAATTCCACCGGTTTAGAATGTTTTTTACTGCAACGAACAATGAATTTTATCAAACGATTCCAATATTAATTATTCCAGGAACACAATGAAAGGCGTCCAAAGTGCAACACATTACTATGTTTTTCAAATCATCAATCACCTTAATCACAGTACATCGCTCAAATTCAATTTTGTAAATATGAGATAATGGCTATAAGTTAATTTAGAAATTAGAAGAAAGAAAAAAATAGATTCAATTTCGATTAGGATAATTGAAAAACAATTTGTTTAAAAAAATGTAGGCATAAATAGTTTATTTAAATGTCAAAAGTAGATATAGTATCTGCGATGGAGTAAATCTGATAAAATGAAATGACAAATTTATATATTAAATTGGTTATTAATGGTGAAGGCGTCGCTTTGTAATTTTTAAGTGATTAATGCACATTTTCAGTTTCCTTTCTTAACTTAAGAAAGCAAATATCGTTAAACGCAAATAACAAATTCACGGAACTAATTTTCTTAATCAGATTTATATTATATTTCATTGTCAAAATTATTACTCAGATTCTAAAAATATATATTTGAACCTTTACCAAACAAAACTTGAAGCTAATTTTGATATGCACACAATTTATTATTTATTGGTAGCTTTAATTCTTAATTCTTTCAATTGTCAACTGTCATTATCATTTGACAGATGTCATTTTCACAATATGTCAACGGTGAAAGTTTGCTACGCCATCTTTTGGTTCATTTTAGTAACACTAAATTTTAATTACCAATTTGCATTTTTATTTGCTGCATGCATGAAAATAATGCCTTTAAAAAACTTTTTGCATTCCATGCAGAAAATGGAATGCAATTTACTTTTATTTTAGATAAAAAAAAAAGTTTACTGACTGTGTTTTCAGAAAGTGCACTAAAGTAGAAAACCGTAATCGCGCCGCATGTGTCGAAAATTACGTGAAAAAATTGCACATTAATTTTGCAACCGAACATAAAATAGTGTGCAGATAACGAGGACGTTCTGATAGCAACCGGAAAATCGTCGATAAGAGCACATATGCAACGTATCTATTGGAATATCTATCGACTGCATCGCACAATTTGCTCTCCGTGTACACAGTCTACGTACTTGCTCATATTATTATTATTAATAATTCGAATTTGCGGGTTATCTAGAATAATGGATGGAAATTAAAAGAAGATAAGGCAGATATCGTGAATTGCATTAACGACGATCAGCGGATCAACGCATGAGGCCGAAACAAAAGCATTTTTTTTGTTTCATGGTTTTCCATATGGTTTATATTAAACAATATGTAGTACGTAGTTTCATTTTCCATTCATTCATTCATTGCTTACATATTTTCATTCATCAATTTTAATATCGCGTTTATTTATGATTATTCACTTTTTGCAACGCAATTTTAGTGAATTAATTAAACTTTAACATTTTCATTCATCAATGTTAACATTCACGTATTATCTTCGTTGCATCGCAATTAAAATTTAAAAACATTTAAGTCAATTCCTTGAGATTAGGTTACAGTTTTAAAACGCTAATAAGTAATATCATCAAAAGTATCATCCAGTTTAGTGGTTAGTAAATTAATTGCAATTTTTCTAGTTTCTTTTCCAACTGTATTAACCCATAATTAGAAACACAAGACTTATTAAAGTACTTGCCTTATTGGCCTTGATTAAAACCGCACGCATGGTGTATATAACAATTATTATGTAATAGAAAGAAATTGTATTGATCTGAAAATATTTACGATTTCACATTGGTCCGGTTCTTAATAATGATTAAGTGCAAAATGAACTTAACGATATTAATCTTAAATTAGTCGTTAGAAATTATTTTAGCATAAAAAAACATTAAGTTTAAAAACTTTTAGATGAAATCTGTTATATCTGCTTTATATAATTACGAAATAAAATGATATTTTTTATTATAAATATATTTTGACATTAGGAAACTATTGTTTGAGCGATTAATGCTAAAAATAACTTAATTAGATAAACCTGATAACATTGTTTGCACTTGTTATTTAGTTATAAATAAATTAAAAAAATTTAAAGCACTTTATATTCTTATATTGTAAATTTTGATACTTTTTTTTCTTGATTACATGCTGATATTGTATGGGCCAATTAACAAATTAGTTAATTATCAACCAAATTAATTCACTGTCAAACTTGAAGAAACGTTTTTAAGCTTCGAAAAACAGTGTCTTTAAATTTTTGCTTATATCTCGAAAAGTATGCGCGACAAATAATTAGTTGAGCAACCAAATTAATGTTAAATGTTCACTCTTTAAAACGTGTATACTGGTGTTGTTGTAGCATTTGTCATTTTCACGTAATTTACTGTCAAACTTGAATAAACGTTTTTTAAGCTTCGAAAAAGCAGTGCCTTTATATTTTTGTTTATATTTCGAAAATTATGAGCGACAAATAATTAGTTGAGCAACCAAACTAAAGTTAAGTGTTCACTCTTTAAAACGTGTATACTGGTATATTTGTAGTATTTGGCATTTGTACGTAATTCACTGTCAAACTTGAAGAAACGTTTTTTAAGCTTCGAAAAAGCAGGGTCTTTACATTTTTGCTTATATCTCGAAAAGTATGCGCGACAAATAATTAGTTGAGCAACCAAACTAAAGTTAAGTATTCACTCTTTAAAATGTGTATACTGGTATAGTTGTAGCATTTGTCATTTTCACGTAATTTACTGTCAAACTTGAAGAAACGTTTTTTTAAGCTTCGAAAAAGCTGTGTCTTTACATTTTTGCTTATATCTCGAAGAGTATGCGCGACAAATAATTAGTTGAGCAATCAAATTAAAGTTAAATATTCACTCTTTAAAACGTGTATACTGGTATATTTGTAGCATTTGTCATTTTCTCGTAATTCACTGTCAAACTTGATGGAACGTTTTTTTAAGCTTCGAAAAAGCAGTGTCCTTACATTTTTGCTTATATCTCGAAAAGTGTGCGCGACAAATAATTAGTTGAGTAACCAAATTAAAGTTAAATATTCACTCTTTAAAACGTGTATACTGGTATAGTTGTAGCATTTGCCATTTTCTCGTAATTCACTGTCAAACTTGAATGAACGTTTTTTTAAGCTTCGAAAAAGCAGTGTTTTTACATTTTTGCTTATATCTCGAAAAGTATGCCCGACAAACATATAGTTGAGCAACCAAATTAAAGTTAAATGTTCACTCACGTGTATACTGGTGTAGTTGTAGCATTTGTCATTTTCTAGTAATTCACTGTCAAACTCGAATGAACGTTTTTTTAAGCTTCGAAAAAGCAGTGTCTTTAAATTTTTGCTTATATCTCGAAAAGTATGCGCGACAAATACATAGTTGAGCAACCAAATTAAAGTTAAATGTTCATTCTTTAAAACGTGTGTAATCGTATAGTTGTAGCATTTGATATTTTCACGTAATTCGCTGTCAAACTTGAAGAAACGTTTTTTTAAGATTCGAAAAAGCAGTGTCTTTACATTTTTGCTTATATCTCGAAAAGTATGCGCGACAAATACATAGTTGAGCAACCAAATTAAAGTTAAATATTCACTCTTTAAAACGTGTATACTGGTATAGTTGTAGCATTTGTCACTTTCTCGTAATTTACTGACAAACTTGATGGAACGTTTTTTTAAGCTTCGAAAAAGCAGTGTCCTTACATTTTTGCTTATATCTCGAAAAGTATGCGCGACAAATAATTAGTTGAGCAACCAAATTAAAGTTAAATATTCACTCTTTAAAATGTGTATACTGGTATAGTTGTAGCATTTGCTATTTTCTCGTAATTCACTGTCAAACTTGAATGAACGTTTTTTTAAACTTCGAAAAAGCAGTGTCTTTATATTTTTGCTTATATCTCGAAAAGTATGCGCGACAAATAATTAGTTGAGCAACCAAATTAAAGTTAAATATTCACTCTTTAAAACGAGTATACTGGTATAGTTGTAGCATTTGTCATTTTCTCGTAATTCTCACTTCTTCTCTGCATTTTATAGGAGTATGAGGGTATTTTCAATCAACATAATTAAAACTAACTGTATTTTTATTCATAATAGCAAAAATCTATACAGCATATAATATATATGTATATAACGACACACACGCACGCACACTCACACACACACACAAACTAGCACATAATTCTCACTTGCCATCGACACACTCACTTCCTTATCCCAAATGTAAATGATAAATATACTCTCGCACCGTTTCAATAATAAATTTACTAATTATAAATTACTTCGATTTTTGGTCATACAGTTCTTTTTTTTTTCCCTCGAAACTAACGCACCCACCGAAAGACGAAAAGAAACAAAAAACCATGACAATGCGATGATCACTACTACAATGATAATAAAGAAAATAATGTTTGTTACTTCATTTATTTATTGTCTTGCCCTTCAATTTCAGGGGGGCTTGGGTAAAATGGATACAATCAGTCAAAGTGAATGCGTGTCTGTCTGCGTGTACGTGAATGTATGTGTGTGTGTGTGTATTTATATGTTTACGTGTGTTAGTAGGTGAGTGTCAGACGGACAATAGAAAATGTGTGGACGCGCGCTGCTCTCCCTTTTTTGTTTATTCCTGCTGCCTCCTCCTGTTGCCGTTGCTCTTGTTGTTAAACACTATTTTTTTTTAAATATATATTTTTTGTTTGTTTTGTTCATGATATGCATTATAATATTTTTTTTTGTCTCAATATTATTTCTTTATTCATCCACATATAATAATATACTTGCATCTTATTTGTTGTTGTTGTTGTTGTTCCTTTAAATCATACGCAATGTCTCGTGGATCCGGTACAATTGTACAGTTTCTTATTCGTTCAGCAACGTCGCGACGTAAAGCGGGTCACACCGAAGGTTTTCGCCAAAACAAACAAAATCAACAAAACTGTACGATTGCATTACACAAAGTAATAAACAAATAAACAATTATAATCACAGTATGTACAAAATAATAAGAATAAAAAACACAATGTTCATCGATAATATTCAACGTTTCGTTATTTTTTGGTTTTCTCACAGGTTTTCCTTCTCGTCCTTTCTCATGTAAGTAGGATTCATTATTTTTTTTTCTTGGATTTTCATATATAAAAGCAAGGAAAGCGTTTTCAACTATGTTCTCGTTAATCTATTTTTTTTTTTAAGTTTATTCTTTGCTAAAAAAAATCTGTTGACGGAATCGCCAATCAATCTCCCTAATCAACGAAAAACGTTAATATTATTAATAATTTTAGTATATATTTGTTTCTTTGTTGTAATCTATCAACCGTATAAAATCTTTGTCAACTAAGTTTGTTCTGTTTTTTTTCTTCATTATAATATTTTTTTTTCAATTAATTTAATTTACTCTTCATTTTAATAATAATAATAATAATTATATAATTTTATTTTATAGTTTTATGTTCATAAGCGTATTTTCAAACAAACGTCGTTTCAGTTATTTCAATTTTTTTCCCCGGTCTCGATTATTTTTTTTTCCTTGTAATTACGTTATTTTTCTGGGTGATTGGATCAAGCAAGCGTCCAGAACGTCAAATAATAAATGAAGATGCTGCGATGATGTCTCGTTATTTAATTTGTGTAGTTTTTTTTTTTCGTTAAGAAACTAATTCCGAACTACAAATTTGTCCCCACCCTATATATATGTTATCCTGAATTACGTAAAACCTCGACCTAGGCAACTCAAGTTGCGTCAATTTAGACTTTCCAAGTGTTTTATTTTAAATTTCAGATATTTCACGCTTAAACATTCATATGAAACGCGGAAAATACCTGTAATTTAAAAATGAAATAAGTAAATGGTGTTCAAGCAAATCAAAACATAAAACAAATTTTTCTCTTTGCTTTTTCCAACATTTTCACTCTGTACACATATCATCTGCAATATACATTATTAACACAAAGTTATCTTTCTTCATATCGACGTGATTTCGTTTCTTTTTTTTTTGAGTCCGTTTAGCAAAAATAAATTTTATATCATACTTTCTTTTCCGCTACATATTTTCAACAATGAACAGCGATTAGGAATCATTTCGTGTAGACGTGAGTTACATAAAAACAAATAAGAAGCAACACATAAGACGATCGGCGAAAAAGAAACGCGTCCCAAACTTACGCAATTATTTTCACCTTATTCTTGTTTTCATCATTTTCTTTTTAATATTTCCCCTTTATACAGTACATATTTATATATATCACATGCGAGTTCAATGATAAATTAGAACAGAGACGAAAAACCAAGAAACATTTTTCCTCTCTCGTTTCTCAAATCGATAATTATGATTATTTCTGTTTCTTTACAATTGATACAATATTACTATTTATATTATCTCTTTCTTCTTCATCATTTTCTTTTTATACACGCCATCTAAATAAATATACTTTTTTTTTTTTCGTAATATACTTATTATCAATTATATATTATTATTTTTTTTTGATTTCTTATAATTTTTTTTTTCGAGTAAAAAAGCTTTATATTTATATAATCATATTATTTTTTTTTCAATTCCAATTCAAGCAATTTTCTGCTTTTTCATTACATATACTTAAGTTTTCGTTTTAGGGCGGGGATAAGTGTGACAACGCATCGATTGCTTTTGTTTTCTTTTTTTTTTAAGTACTCTTACCCAATGAAACAAATTATATAATCATTTATACATATAAATATAATTCTTTTAACAGTTTTTTTTTACTCCAAATATAATAATAATAAACTTCGATGCGTTGCAATATTTTATTATAAATAATTAATTTACTTTTTTCATTTTTAACTCTTTGTATATGACAATGTGATTTCTTTTTTTATTTTCTTGTTTCCTAATGTGTGTGCGTTGATAAACTGTGTATTTTTTTTGCATTCATTTTTAATTAAATTATTTTAGACACTATTGCCTGTTTCCCATGTCTTTTTTTGTTGTATTACATAAAGATGTTCTGTTCTCTCGATTTTATTCGTTTTTGCTACAAAATCTAATGATTCTTCCCGAATGTCCACTGTACTGTTTGTTCGTTTGTTTTGTCCATCTGAATTATCTACCTTAAAATCTATAAAATAAAATTATGCACCATATTTTTCATTATATAATAATAATAATAGTATAATACTATATACGATATATCATCGTTATCATTTTCAATAACAATATTTTTTTTTTGGACTTTTTTTCCTTTCACTTTTCAGGGATTCCTTGCGTTTAATAATACTCCGATTCATACATAAAAATCGCATACTCCTTTCGTAGGGGATATAGTCTTAAGTATATTTTATGAATTTCATGTACAAGCGAGATGCGTTCATGCAATATTATGTATGTATGTATATTTTTTTTGTTTTCCTTCAAAATCCCTCAAACAACCTAGTTATTCCATTATTCTTATTTTGTTAAATCATCATCATCTTCATCATCGAGTTGTTGCTCTTTTCTCTTTCCTCTTAGAAATCTAATCAACTGTCTTTAAGTATATAATATAATACAAGTAAATACACAATTCTCTTGAGTCGCAAAATGTCCTTGATCTGCCCATGTCCTGGTCCAAAATCCATTCCTCAACCATATTCACTGCAAAGAAAAAAACAATGATAGAAAAATTAGAGATCTGATAACGTGTAAATCTGATATGAGTTTTGGCGCGATAGTGAAGAAAGCCAGAAGTTCACAAAAGAAAAGCAACTACTTAACCAAAAAAAAATTAAGGTTGATGCAAAAATTAATTAGTAGCTTATTTATATAACTTTTTTTACTTTCATTCAATAATGAATTAAACTACTTAAAATCACTTCTCATTAGGCACTTCCCGCTTTAAGAATTTCATGTAAAGAAAATTTTACGAATAGCAAAAATTTTGTTGAAAATAATTTGAAAATAATTAATGATTATAGCAAACTCATTTCCAATGGAATTATAGATTTTTTTTTAATATTGATTTGTGTTAAATGTTTTAGCAAATTGTATTTTTTTAAGTAATATTAAAAGTTATATGTCAGGCAACTAAATGTAAATAACAAATATGAATGGTTTGTTCACATCTATGTATTTTCGCTACGTTTATTTTTGAAATACTGAATATAGGATTCGTTACGAAATAATCGGCGCATAAATGTGAAATGCAGAATTGTAAATGCGGAGTCGATCGATAAATGCATGTTTTCTTGTAATTCTTGATGATTTAGTGTTTAGTTTCATCGAGTTCGATCGCGATCGTGTGAATAAGCTTGCACAAGACACAAAAAATACACCGAAAGCACATTAAGTATCGTATTGGTATTACGTAAGATCGTACCTATTCTGTTCGTATGAGATTTTGGTCGTAGGCTGAAGAGAAAATTACCCGCTGGTTGACCAACCAGAGATGGGGCGAGACGAAGAGAGAAAGAGAGTGGCGGTGGGGGGGAGGAAAATGGCTTGCGTTTGTTATTATTATTATTATTTTTTGATGAAACGAAACACTGAAGATGAGTGATGCAGCTGTGGGTGGTGGTGGGGGCGAGGGAAGCGCACCAATCAAAGTGCCGCTCTTTGATTGGTTGATAAGTTGCTTGATTTTGCTATTTTTTTTTCTGCTGCTGTTGTTGCTGTTGTTGTTAGGGGTTGTAGTTGTTGAAGAATTGCAGTTACTGTTAATTTATATATATATATCTGATATATATGATGTTTAGAGCTTAAGGGAATCTAAACTAGCCATAGAACTTCTGCGCGATAGGCCGAGTGAAGGGGGACCACTAACCAGTGACGTGGTTCCGAATAATTTGTACCATCCTATGACGATGTTGCTTAAATTTAGATCATCTAACATTATTTGGGCCACACCCATGAACACTTTTTTGCCTTCTATGCGACCGTAATCTCCCCACACGGTCACCTGAAACACAATAATAGTTTTTAGTTGATAGCTAGATGGTGGTGGTGGTGGTGGTAGTAGTTTAGGTACCTGAAGAACACAGCCTTGGAATTGTTCTCTAAATGCTAACTGTTGCTGATATAAAGGGTCTAAGGTCCGTCGCGCGGTCGTCGTCTTAGCCTTCGCTAGGCACTTCTTCCCGTTCACCAAGTACACTTTCACGTACGGAGCTTTTCGTATGCAAGTGAATGAAGAGTGTTAATACATTTTCGATCTATTTCCAAACTGTATTTACCAGGAAGCGTCTTGGAGCCGGTACGGGCCTGCAATCCGCGTGCCCTGATCACCTCCACCTCCAAAAATCCTTTCTGATAGCAAAGAGACAATTGGATGTCGCCGAGGGCGGGCGCCCCCAGCACTTGCCGTCCCACCAATTGTCCGGGTCCCAATCCATCGATGAACTCTGCCAGTTGTCCACCGTCGGCTAGCCGCAGCGAGGGCGACCATCTGGACCGCAACAAAGAACAAACAAATAAAAGTGTCTTGAAACGGGCGTTCCGATGGAGGATCAGTAGAGAAAGAGTTGTCGGGGTAGTTTAGTTCCAAAAATAGAATAGAATAGAGTGGGTCATGACACATACAAAATAAAAACACGTACATAGAGAGAAATGTAGAAGTCTGTACTTTTCGGTTTCGGAACCACTAAATTAATCAATGATAGTAGTAAATAAATAGAAAGAAAATCAATCAATCAAAAATCAAACGGAGATAAGAAAGTCAAATGATAGTGATATAATATAGTACAATAGTGGTGGTTACGTGGGGGTGACGCGGTACAAAAGACTCTGTGATTTAGTTAATCCACATTACCGTGCTCTCAGACGGTGCTAGGGTCAAATACATATTATATAAGCATGCTCTTCTCGTGTGGCGAAGGTAACTAGAAGCAAAACTAGAATAATCTATCGAATAAACCATGCGAGAGGCTACGATACATACCAGAGATAGATGAATATATTTATATATATTTATTTACGATCAAAAGCTTAATTATTATTGAATTAGTTTATTTTTTTCTTTTCTTCTTATGTTATTGTTATTTGTCATCCGCATGCTCCAATACCATAGAATTTACAATATATGAATAAATATTTATATAAATAACAAGAAAAACACCAATCATTCACTGATCCAAAACGAAAATGAGGAAAGGAAAACAAAGATGCGGTTCGTGGCGGAACAATAAAAGTAAAATATAATTATATAATACGAAAACGAAGGGAGCAACGGGAACGACGATCTGTTCGAGTTATTATGCATTTCCACGGGCATATCGTCATTCGCCCTCTTGACTGGACTTTGATTAAGATTTGACTTTGAGATGGACTTGATTTCTGCTCATAGGTGACTCAGACAGTGGGTGCGGGGGGTGTTGGTGGTGGAGGGAGTATGATGTTGGCGGATGAGGAAGGCTACTTACGACGATCCCTCTGAACTGGAGATCGAGTTCAGGCTGGCCGCTCGCTGGCTGGAATCTGTTGGTCTCTGCGGAGCAAACTGAGGTACCACCTCCTGTGACCTCTGAATCGACGGCGACGTCCGTTTTCTACCGTGTCCGGACTCTGTGTGTGGTTTTTGGGGGGACAAGAAGGCGGACGTGCCATGTAAAAACGTTCACTCAGTCATAAATCAAAGAAAACAATTCGTCAAAGAACAAAACAAAACAAATCGAAAGCAACAATTCTTCTGTTCTTCATCCCCATAACCATCAGCATCAATACCATCACCATCGTCGACGTTCAGAGAATCAGGGCTGTAAATCAAATGCATGAAAAACCAGCAACAACAAGCAGCGCAGCTTATCACAAGATATTAAACACAAAACGAGAACAACAAATCGAAAATGATAAATATAAACAAACAAACGAAACAAAGTAAATGTTAGTCAGCAGTTAGTTTCGGTTTTGCTCAACACTACATATTCCAACGAATTAAGAAATCTTCTTGTTATTATATATTTTTCGTCGTGAAACTTTAATAAAAGCAGTAAACCTACCAACCACGTAGACTTGATTTGATTTAGGAAGTTGTCCCGTAATCAGTGTGCGTCGATTTTATTTTTTTGTAATCCTTCTGCTTTCCAACTATTCGACAACTAAATCTACAGAATGCATCCGCTACTTGATAAAAAAATAAATTAAACGTAAACAAATAAACAAAGAAACCCTGCTCACTAAAAAATAAAAAATAAAGAAAAATGAAAACCTAAGTAAAATGCTTTTCGAAGTAAACTAATTGCTTAGCGTTGTCTTACAAATGCAGTAACTAGAATCATCTCTCTATGTACCTAGAATGCTCGGAGATCACATTTTAATTATCAATTTAAAATTAAATTCTTGTACGTCGGTTTTTATTTCGTATGTTCGCTGCCATCATGGATTAGTGTTTTCTCTTTTTGCTTGTTGTTAGTAGGAAGAGGATGAGGACCATTGGGAGGACGTAAGAAGATCGTGTCTCGCGCAACGTCGGGGACACGATTTTCTTCGTTGGTTGTATGGATGCATGTGTTGTATGTGTTTTTGGATGCGAACCTATCACCATCCGCAGATAGGTCTCCGTCACTGGAGGCGGATGAACCCTGTTTGGAAAGTCTTACATCCCCTGGCAACACCTCCTCCGATCGGTGAACCGTAAATGACGTTTTGTCCCTCCGGCCGAAGCCCATTCGCCGTTTTCGACCTGTTCATATTATATATCACACATTCAAAAGAATCTAACGGTGCGCACCACATAGACATATCTAACTACACCGATTATCGCTCCGTTACAAAAACGCTTGGTCTACGCCTAATTTACCTGTGGCCGATAGTTGACTGGTCGAACTGCTCTTCTTGCTGAGCCCGACGAACTGGGCCTGTCTGTCCCTATCTCTGCTCGACTCCTTCCTTGACGGTTCCTTTTGCGGAACCTCCAGTCCATGAATTTGACCCACAGCCGTATCACTTAAACTGCCATCTAGAGATATTCATTATTGTTAATCGACATTTATTTCTCAGATCAAATACTCTAAAACCTAATATAGCACAACATTATATGAGCATTTTTTTTTTAATTATTGATATTACACGTTTTTACATGTTTCAAAAAAAAGATAATGATTGTTATCGCTAAAAGCTAGTTAAGTTACCAGTCTTTTCTTCCGCCGGCGTTTCGTTATTCGAGAGACTCCTAGTGAACTGCCCCCGTTTAACGCTACCATCGCGGTTTCTGTTCCTGTGATTATTGTGTTGATGAAGATGATCCTCCGAGTCCAAAGGTTCGACTCCTACGTCGTCATTCCTCGTCCTCGTCCTGGCCGTCGACGACTTTCTAGTGTACGCAGCGCAGCGATCGTACTCGGAACTAGCGGGAAGAGAACTATCGTTACTACTACTAGCGCTACGTTTGAGGTACTCTTCGAGAGCCTGCTGGAGGCACTCCTCGAAGTTCTCCTCGTGCAGACTGCCCTCCATCTCATCACGCAACTTGGCGATGACGTTATTCAAGAGATCAGACGTCCACAGCGAGTTGGCGCGTTGCTCCTGCAGTCGCTTCAGGATCAACTGCTGCGCCTGCAGGAAGCGCTTGCCATGGCCGTCCGGGATGTTTTGGTCTAGGGTTTTCGGATAGGTTTCTAAATGGTTGGGACTTCTGCGGTTAGCGAACCTTAAAACGGCATACAACTTATGAACATTATGGCTAAAAGATTTCGCGGGTTTCGTCGTCGTCAACGGCGGCTTAGCTTCCGATATCCTACGGAATATAAAGAGAATACACACATGCACACACGCGAGTGTGCATGTGAGCGTGCGCCAGTGTGCGTGTGTATTTGTGTGTGTGTGTGTGTGGGAAATCATGCAGACGTGCGATTTAATAAATGGAAAAGTCGAGTGGAGGAGGGCGGCCTTGGCTGTAGTTGGTGGTGCGACAAAGTCAATCGATATTGATTATTAGACAATGGCCAAGCCAGGTGAGTGGAGGTGTGTTTGTGTGCCAGCGTGCCGCCTCACCTGATGGTCCTTGAACCTCTGGGCCGTTCGGATTGCGTCGAAAAGGAGCTGCTGGTGACGCTCCCCACCGACTCCATGTCGCTGTCAAAATCCACCAAGCCCAGCGGATCCCTGTCCCTGTCCCGTTCCGGCGAAAGCGATCTCCTCGTCCTCGTGTGTGTTGTGAGATCGCTATCGCTTAAGCCACTATACCTCCTTTCCCAATTCGAACCAGTGCTTCTATACGTGTGGACGTACCTATTAACAAATACATCGTATACCATAACAACTCTTCATAATAACATATCTTTATAGGCTAATGATTCAATTATTTCCATTGTTTGAGAAGCAACAAGTATTGACTATTAGCAAACTGACTAGAAAGCAAACAATCGTGACTCCAAAATACCGCATGCAATTTATAGAGTTTACACCTCACGTTCCACTCTTGATTAATTAATCATATAATCACACGCAATTGATTTCCAGATAATGAAATTTGCCGAATCAAAACTTTTGGAACATTCTTTTGAAAATTATTTATACAAAAGTCAGTCAAAAAGTTCCCAAAATGTTATTTAAACAAAGTTACTATTTTATCCAATTAGTTGTGTTAATTAATTCTTCAGATAAAATATAAATTTATAAACATATTTTAGTCACATAATTAGAGTCAATAAATATTTGTAATTAAATGAATAATATGACTTCTTTATCGACTTTAAAATTATTCTTTCAGAAAATAAATGCTATAATGGCATATAAAACTTTATGATGACTGCACTAAAACGTTCAGTTTTACTTTATACTTCATTTATAGTTTAAAAAATTTAAAGTATGCATGAAAAATGTAATTATTTCAAAGAGAGTGTTACCTCATCCTGTGTCCCCTGGATGACCTCTCCTCCAGATCTTGGGCGACGCGTTCCTGGAGGGCGCGCGCCAAAGCGTGCGGCACCTGGGGAAGCTGCCTCTTCTTCGGTGAACCTGTCGGTGTGGCCGTCGCAGATCTGGATTGGAAGCGGGAGGTGTTGTATCCGGTTCCGGTAGTCGGTTGGTAATCGGGTCTCATGTCCGGTGGTGACAATGACCTGTGGTCGGTGACGGCGCGTCGCGGCGACTTCGACCGCGATCTGGACACATGGTGGACGCTCGGCGACTCGCACGGCGCCGCCGAATGCGACCTTTGACCTGCCATATTACTCTGAAACGAATATATACGAGAAACAAGATTAGATCTCTCGCCCGATTCCACATTATCCTTTTGCACCTGCTCAACCGTTTACAAAGAAAATGTACTAGAATGGTATTAAGATAAGGGCGGATTTGCTCCATTCGGAACGGGCAAAATGTTAACACACCCGCACACCCGAGATTATTGGAAACATTTTGTTTTTTTTTTGGTCACGAACCACGTCAATTATGGAAGATTTATTGTGGAAGCCGGAAATTCCTAAAATACCCTGCGGCTTGTTGACAACGCCGAATTTATAGGAACAATAAACGTGTTCCAAGTAACCAAGTATTAAATAATATCAAAATCTAGATTTTACGCACTCATAACTATATTTTGTGCATTTCCATCGATCATTCAAAATATAACATACAGTTAACACTAGTATAACACACTTTACATTATACGAATTTATGTTTTAGCACACAAGTTGTACATATTAAAATAAATCTATGAAAAAAGCATAAAGTTCAAATTTTGTTTGTCTTAAATAACACGATTTGCATAACGCACCATTTATATCCTCGTAACTATGCTATATGAGTGCTACAAAGTTAGATAATACGATAAAATTTATATTTTAGAATTATATCTTTATATCTAGTTAAAAAAAAAAAATAAGTATTACTTTCATAAACATTTATTAATTTTAATTATCCTAGTTTGTCTATTTTGTATAAAAATCAGTTATATGTCAAATCAGTTTTCCTTCAAACAAATCAAAATATATACGTTAGCAATGAATGGGAAGCAGGAGGCATCATCAACTTTTAAACGTGTTCAGCACATTCCTGATTCAAACGAATTCAATATACCAATTGGTGCTCACACAAAGTATTTGCAGAGACGTTTAGCAAAAGGACAGATTATGTTCGACTCTGCAGATTACGAAATGGCCAAACACAAGGATTTATCAAAAAATAATGTTAAGTAATTTGCTTATAAATAAGAGTAGAGCAACTTTCAATTAACAAATAAATTTAAATTTATAAAAAATTATAAATGTGAATTGTGAAATGTTTCTATGTTTATGTAAATTTCCTGAATATTAAAAACAATGCAACGTTAAATAATTTTAGAATTGAATTAAATTCGGTATTAAACGCATCATTCATGTCGACCATCCCGTATTTGATAGGATTTCAATGGTCCTATTGTTTATACATACATTTATAATTTGCACATGCAAATGGATTGTTACGTGAATATGATTTCGAAAACTATTGATTGAAATGTTTCACCGATTTGTTTATAACGTTTATTGTTGTTATACAACACAATGCGTTAAATTTCGAATACGATACGCACATTTTTTGCGTATAATATTATTTGTGATTATACTATGAAATATCATTAATTAGCAAAAAAAAAATTAAATATTCTTATTACAAAAATAAAATTTAACTGAACTTTAAACTCGCGTACATAAAAATTTTATTATAAAAGTATTTTTGTTTTCAAATTTATATATATTTAAGGGCGGAAAGACTAACTGAAATTTCTTAAAAAATAGAAGTGAAATGTGAAATAATTTTAACTTCGATTAAACTATATTTAAGAATTAATTTAAAATTTTGCTATAAAATTAATTAGTTTTATGCGAGATTATACTCACGACGTGTTTTTACACAATGGAAAGTTAGGGCAAGCTATTTTTGGTACGGTTCTTCAATAATAGATAAAGCTAATGGATTTTTTACGTCAGGTGTCATCACTGTACCAAAATTGATTTCCAATACAAATCGGTTGTAAACTTGTTGTGACTACACTATTACTAGCACTCTACTTACATTAGTCGTATTTGTTTTCGTAACTTATTTATGATTTCATTTTTTTTTCCCTTTAACTTGCTTCAAATTTTCTTTATATATTTTAGATTTTTAGTGCGTACTTAAGCGTCGGTGATTTTGTACTATTTGTTATTACCTTCATGTCATTATCATGCAATTAATCCGCCACGTGCTGTAGCCGCGCACCCACGTACACACATCCGCAGGATGCCGGTGTCTGCGCGCCACCAACGCTGCCTCCGCCGCCACCGCCGGTCGCCGGCTGTTTTTGACGCGGAGGAGACGCGTAAGCCGCTGCCGCCACCTCTTCCTCCTCTCCTACTCCTCCCTACGCCTCTGCAGGATGCGTACGATCCTGGATCGCGACGTAAGCACGAAACTTCTTCATCTCCATCATCCGCCAAGGACCCATTCAGCTGCGCTCGACCCATCCTCCCCCATGGAAGAAGGACTCCGATCGATGGGTTTTTGGATGTTCGCCAAGACTCCTCTATGGGGGAAGGACGGAGGCGGCAGCGGTCGTTGGCGGCAAGAAAACTCCCTCCGACGTCGCGGTTCTTTTGATTTATTATGTTGCGACAATCTTGGAATCAAGTCGCGATCGCGTACGAAAATTAACTTCAAAACACTCTCCCGCAATCATTTCAATATGAACATTTTATTTACAACAATAACTTAACCTTTTATCAATTATAATAAAATCAACAATAAAGAAAGTCCTTTTTTGCTATTATTTACCAAATTATTTTATTAATTTTGCAATAGTTATTACTAATTAGAAATTTGATCAATAACCGTTTGTAACAGTTAAATTATTATTTTTTGTTATCTGCTTGTGTATCTATTACAATAAATATAATTATTATTTATTCGAATTATATGTACGTATTTATTTTATTTCAATGTAAACATTTTACATTTTGCATAACTATTGCAATAAAAAAATATTATTATAATATTACGAAATAGCACTGCGGTCAATAATATGTGAACTACAATAAATTTTATACTATTACCAAATAATAATCAATTAAATGGTCATCTTAAAAATTTGCAAGTTCTCCAAAAAAAAATCTTTGAAGAAACTCTAAATCTAAATTCTTCACCTCCGATCGTTTACTAACTTTTAATAACACTATTAATGCCTGCATCCCGTGTTCCGCAAACACCTCTCTTGGCAATCAACCAAAACCATTTCGGACATGCCATATTACCTCAACACACTAAATATACCTCCAGTTACAAAGTCAAGTTTGCTAAAGCTTTTAACCAACTCCATTTCGACCAATTTTCTAGTAATAGCAGTAGTATAAAAAATACAACCATTTATTATTATGAACTTTAAATTCTTTTATCCAAACTTAATTAATTGATACTTCGTAATTAATATTCTTAAAGTTCATTGTACTTAAGTACAATGTATCCCAAAAGTTTTCAACATCTTTCTTCAGGTTTTAAATAACTAATTGAACTAATTCAAATTTTTACATTTTTTTTACTTTCAACAATTCAACCAGACATTTATATCTGCTATGCAACGATTTGTATATTATTTATATCTCATATGATATTGAGACAATGTGAGAAGAGACAACAAATCTATCAAGAATACCAACTATAATAGCTCAATCGTTAATAGCAGCTAATTACCTATAGTAATTGTTACGCCTGTCATAAAGCTAACATTTCAGGCATAGTGCAGATATATTAGTTGCATAAATTTAATAAGTCAAGTCATTATTGACAGAAAATAGTATTTGATAATTAATTTATCAGTTTTCTTAAAAATGTAAAATTGGATTGGAAGTAGAGTTTGCACTTACCCTTCGGTATCCAGATTGCTGATGATGATGATTGTTGTTGATGGGTGCAGAATGGTTGACATAGGACTGGTGCATGAGATCTTGGTCCCTCCTGGACCTCCGTTCCGTGTCTCTGGGTGGACTGGAAGAGCTGCCCACGCTGCTGACGCTCGCGCCGTCCGCCCCCCGACGTTCACGGCTGCCGTCGATCTCGCACTCCGACGGGGTGTCCGAGTCTGAAAATCTAGCGCTAAAAGTTAATACAAAAATGAGATATAGCCAGACAAGGGAAAGAGAATGAAGGAATTATGGGAGAGGTGATCAGGTCACGGAAGACCTACCTCGACCCGGTGCTTGGCGGTGATAGATGTTCGCTGGGCGTGAGGGCGACGTCCTCGTGCGGTCCAAGCGTGCGCCACGTCGGCTGCTCGTCCAGCGGCCACAGTTCGATGACGGTCTCACCCAGGAAATCGTTTGCTCCGTACCTTACGTAGTCCCAGACGGTGATCTCAAGAGCTCTCAACCTAAGATCGGTCCTCCGCAGACCAGAGTACACGAAAGTTTGATTCCACATCGGTTCCGTCGTCCCTTTAAACACGAACGAAAGGAACGCGACTTCAGCAACTTGGAACACAACCAAAATACATCCTCCTCCTGTTCCCCACACTGGGAACAAGCGGCTCCAACCCTACCCCACATGTATAACAAACATAGGCCAAAAGATTTGGGGGGCGAACGGAGCGAAAAAAAGAGAACGAAAAGAAATTGAAAATTTGGTGCGTGGCGGCGTCCGGCTGGCGGCGGCGGCGGCGTTGCGACGCCCGTCCTTAGACCGTGCGGCGTCTCTTTACACTCACTATCCCAGACCGCCCCCCATTGGCATACAACCAAAGATACGTATTCATTTAAATCCCGCATCGCTTTTTCCCTCGATCTCAACCACCCATTGATCATATACAAAGAAAAAAAAACAAATATCCGCAAATTTTCCTACCCATTAATTTTTACATCCTTATTATAATATCAGGTCAGCCTTCATTTCAAAACAAAAACTAAAGTTTATTCGAAGTCACCCAGCGACAAAGCTCAAACAATTCTTGAAATAAAACTATTAGCGTTATCCATGAGGTGCATTCATTGAAACCATTTTATTACCATGCGCATATAAAATTTTTAAATGATCTTTGTAACCATTTCATAAACACCGAATTAAAAATTATTATATAATTAAATAATTTATGGAAATTTACTTATTGCACTGCAATCATTAAACTATAATAACATTAATATATTGTGACTAAATAAATGTTTTTGATGTTACCTAACAGGCAATTCAACTGCGCGAATCAATGAACTACCATAGGCAACTTTTACAGCTCAATGTAAATTTATTATAATTGAAGCTATACGTGGTTCTGCAGATTGTATTATATTTTAGTTATTTGAGAATATTGAAACGCCTAATTTATTAATAGGGTTAATCAACTTTTTTTTTTAAATTAGAGTAACGAAATATCCGTTACATTTAGACTATTTGGAATTGTGCCAACAAACAAATCAATTGAATATTTGCTATTTAATGAAAATATTGGCTATATGTTCTATAAATCTATCACTTGGTTTGTATTCCATGTTGTTCTTATTTTCGAATAACATTATTTTAAAGCTAGGACTGTTTTTGTACTAAATGTATTTTTACCTGCTAAAGTTCTTGTTCTGCGTTTACTCTTTTCCGATCTATCTGGCAAGAGAAAGAGTTTGCAATAAGGATTGCGAGGTTGATGTGGTGATCTGGGCGTTAAACCAGCGGCGCAGACGATCGTCACGAGCAGCTGCAAGGTGGCAGGCTCAAAACCTAGCCTGACCTGGACACGACCTCCGACGCTGGGCGCCACCGTCGGTGCGGGTCTAGGTCTTTCAGGACTGCCAGGTGAAGTCACCAGGACGTGCGGCCTTTCGTATCCTTCTCCGATATCCGCAGGCCACTGGCTCTGCCCTGAAATCATGAACAAACGGAAATTAAGCCACACAGTAATCTTTCAGTGAAGAGATTCAGATTAAAACATTAAACCATTAATGATAATATTGTACAAAAAAAGAACAAGGAGTGAAGTTTCTTTTCGGTGGATTAAGTGGAAGGATACACATAAACATAGAGTTGTTGCTCCCACGATTTAATACAACATTACAAGAGATCGTTTTTCTTTTACGGAAGTGAAAGGTTAACTGTAACACACGCACACTAGGAGAACTTGCTCACGGAAATCTTGCTCTTGCCATTTATCTAAAAGAGATATATTGAGACAAATTAAAAATACTTTGATTAGATTATTAATGCTAAAAGTATTATATATAATATATATAAATAGAAAAATAAAAGTATTAGAAATAAAATAATATAAAAGAACATCAAGTGTTTGTGTTTCGTAGCTTTAGTGTAAGTGTTATAGCGTGCAGATTATAAAAGAAAGGTGTGTTTATGTGTATCACGCTAAGTCACTAATGGTTTAAAAACAAAAGAATGATTCAACAACGCATAGCCTTAGTAACTATAAGCCTTCTCTAATAGGCTGACGTTTCGAGGGATGGCCTTAGTGGTTCCCGCCTCGTGTTTTTTTACTAATTATTTATTGGATGTAATTAAACCGCTTTTCTTTTGGTTCATTTAGGTGCGTTTTCATGTACCTCTTTGTGCCACGGACTGCCGCCAGGTGGCCTGAGCGGCCCTCCTGCTTCCCATACTTCTACTGACTATCAATTCCACGTTCGCTTCCTGCTTACTTTCCGCAATGATGTCAGATACCTCCTGGTAACTTTTGCCCTGCAACGGCCGTCCATTCCACTCAATGACCTCGTCTCCTAAAATCAAATTTTAAAAACAAAAGAAGTTAGTCATGAAGCGTTCAAAATTCGAATTAATCTGAAGCTAACCGGGTCTGAGCTGTCCCTCCACGTCGGCGATGCTGCCTTTCTTCACCTTCTCGATGATGGCGCCGCGTAGGCCTCCATCCAAGATCCTACCGCCGGCCACCTTCAGTCCGAGAATCGCCGCCCCCGAACCGGCATTGTCGCGGCCCGGCGCCCCCCGTCTCAAAATCATGTGGCCAATCATCCGAGTGCCATCCGTTGACACTTGCCATGACAACGGATGCTGCACAAAGACAAACATCTTTCCAGAACTATCCGCAAGGGGGAAGCGCAGTGAACAGGATGATGATTAAAACTGTTCTTTTAATCACCATCCGCCAGGCTTCTCCTATCGTTTTATTTCTTTCTTAATACAGTTTCCGCAAATTACAGCACATCAACTTCAGTAAATACGAACTGACACCACTGAATTAAGTAAGAGAAACGACAATCTATGCAAGTTTAGATTCACAATGCCAAGGAAACAAGAAATAAAGTAAAATCAAGCCATGCAACGGCGCCAGTTAGAAGCATGCAACATCTATATATATATATATATTATTCTATCATCTTTCTTATAATTTTCCCACTTTCATTCCAATCGTACTTACACACTCTTCGATCCCTAAATGAATTTTAGCGCTGGAAAACAGCTCTACCCGAAAATCGAGTCGCGCGATCTATTGATCTTCGCCAATAGCGAAAACGGAATTACAACGAAACAACATTACATAATATTAGCATGTTGTAGTAGTAGTAGCGGCGAAATGTCCGTGTTTCGGTTCGATTTTCCTGAATTTCCGCGCGCGGCTGCCTTGCAACTAGATGAGATGTAATGACGCAATGGGAAATGGGGAGATACACACAGAGAGAGAAAGATAGAGTGAGAGAAAAGGGCGACTACTGAAATAGCTATTATCTAACCAAAAATATCACATAATTTTCCTCTATCTTTATGTACTCATGTAAGTGTTCGGTGTCACTATGTCCGTGTAGGGTGTATCTTGTCGGCGTCGTTACGTATGTACGTTACGTTCTAAGTAATTCAAAACAAACAAACAAACAATGAAAAAATAAACAACGAAACAAATGAAACTCTCGTCGACGTTCACTCTAGTTCGGGAAAACTCAATTATAAAGCAACTAACTCAAAGACATGCCATTTACTGTTTATTCGGGAAAATCCGAGCTATTTTCGTCCCGTCCGAATTATGTTCGGTTTCAAATTTGCTTTGTGTGTGATTTTGAAGTTCATAGGAGAGAGGCAGAGCGAAAAAGGAGAAAATCATTTCTGTTTTGCTTGCATGAAACCAGAAACGCACATTCAAACCTATACGATATTTCCATTTTTTAATAATAAGACAATTTTAAATCTTTGAATTTAATTTTTCTTCTATTTGAAACTAAGACAATTAATCCTATATTACCCGTGCATCCATCAAATTATAGAGGATACATATAAAATTTATTTTTTTAAACATTTCAACAATAAATTCTTACTATATAATAAAAATAATAATTAACTATAGATTCAAACTTATGCAATAACAAATAAATTAACGTAAATTTCTGTAGTGAATAAATTCGATTTATTCGACTACACTTGTGCATTTTCTGGTGAATTAACTAATTAAAATATATTTGCTAAAACTTTTTCTAAACTAATCGTTTACTAATAACTAGTTACGTTATTTTCACAAATTAATCTAATATATGTATTCTGTATTTGTTAGTTTATCAAACTTGATTAGTAAATTAGTTTAAAATGGATTAAATAATACTAAAATTAGATGAGTGAAGATTGTTTTAATTACTGGTATTTGTAAATGTTTTCCGTGTTCCATGCAATTGTCAGCAGAACGTTTTCCCCTTTTTCAATTTGATTTTTGGTTTGGATCGTTTGAATGCAGTTGAAAATCAGAGGTGAGAAGACTGATGTGAGAGGAGGTTCAAGATGATCGCACCTTGGGCGCGTCGCCTCTGGTGGAGTCCTCACTGGACGTGAATGTGGACGATGTATCAATACCGGAGTCCCTGTGCGAATCCTGAGATCCCTGCCGGTCCCAGGCCTGATGATCGAACCTGACCGTCTTCTTTCTCCTCTCGGTGAAGCCGCGGTTGTCCGCCGTCACGTCCTGCAGCGGACGCGGCGCCACAATGTACATCCACTCACCACCTAGTTCATCATCATCACAATCATCACATCACAGCATACTTACCCCCCCAAGAAACATTGATACAGGCATCATCATCATCATTGTTACAAGGGATTCGATCTTATTATTTTGCTTTACTTTACATTGCAATGAGATTTCAGAACAAAAACAAATCATTTAAATTATTATTGGACCGATAAAAATTTTCTTTTGCCGACTTTAAAAAATGCTTTCCCACCCATTCCCAAAAATCAAAAGACAACAGCGATCAACAATGATAAATAGAGAGATAGAAAAACAGAGCAGAGATCACAACATCAAAAAAATAAACAAAAATAATGTAGGAAATGTTCATGCAACATCATCATCAGTTTCGTTCTCAATTCATCTGTTCTTTTTTCTTATCTGTGTACCACATTTACGTTATTCAGACAATGAGAAAAAAAAAACAATACTGGACACAGATAGAAAGACCAAAAAAATAAAGGGAGAAAAATACAAGACATCGTTTAACACATCAACAAGTTTGGAATCTCACCGCTAAAAACATTTTGATTTTCTCATCTAGTATCGCCTGACGACTCAATCTATCCGATATATTTTCGCGACAACCTGTAATGTTGGTTTAAATATGACCTTTAATGCAATTACATGTCCTCTATAAGAATAAGTAAATTAGGTAATTGTTATTAATATGTAAATGTTCAAAAATAAAACAAACCGGAATCGCGATTTCATCATCATCTTGAATGGGAGCAACAACTTCTTTTTTCTATATTTTCTTTTTCAGTTTTGTTTTGGGGGGTTTTGTTTTTTGTTCGTTCGTTTGCTTTTTTTGTAGTAGAAAAACACGAAGAGATGAGGGATCCCACGGGACTTACCTTTTTCGCTGTCGCGCTCGTCGCTTCCGTACTCCGGTGTTGATTTCAAGTCCTCCTCGGAGGACGACAAAGATATCTGTAGTTGTAGCAGGTGCTTCTTTCCGGTTCCGGATCGTTTATGTTTCTTGTTGGCGCTCGACGCCATCGAAATCCGTTGGATGTCCATCGACATCGGTTCCTGGTCCTGATCCGTGTATCTAAAAGGCATTCTCAATTAGCATCCGATGGTTTATTTCCGCTTCCGGATTTTTGACGGGGATGAAAGGTCATTCTTACATCCTAGGCACTAGGTGGGGATGGGTGCGCATGAGCCCCTCCAGTTCTCCTTGGTAGAACCGGGGATCATCCTCGTTGTAAACGGTTTGGTAGCGTTCGCTGGAAGGCAACTTCGGGTCCTGCTCTGAATACTGTCTTCGCAGGGTGCTTCCGGACCTCTGGAGCGGTTGGTTCTCCTTCTCGGCGGCGGAATGGGCTCTCTCCAGTTTCGGCCTCTTATCCGATGGTGCCTGTTGAATCTGATGAGTGGGAATCTCCGTTTCCATCGGGGCAGTTCCCACCATCCACTGCCCCGTCTTGCTGAGAAGCTCTTGTTTCTTTCTGCACAATATGCAGACCCAAACCACCTGAATCGCATACATGATAATAAATGATAATAATTCAAATTCTACGCAAGTTACAAAATAAAGCCCTTAAAATGAAATACGCATCAGGTTTAACTTTGTGACGATATTAACAAATTTTAAAGCATTGCTTAACTATTATTTAATTATAAAACATAAAAATTACTTTAGTAGAAAGTAGTTGCAAATCCGCAAAATTATTTACAGATAAATTAGCTGATTACGAATATATTGAGATTATCCAAAAGTTTAGTTAGATAATCCAGAGACAACGTTGTGGGTTTCATTCACTTCCATTTCCATTTAATTTTTAAATTTTGTAACTTTATCCCAATATAGTTTCATCTTAAATATTTTTTATTACGTTTATTTTTATTTATTATGAAATAAATAATATATGAATAATTTTTAATAAAATTATTAGTTATAATATGTATCTAACAAATACAGAATATGAACAAACTTATTTATACCTTGTTATAAAATATGTTACATGCATTCTCATATTCTCAAAATTTGAATTGAGATTATCTTTTTAATACACAAGTCATTATTAATGTCTACTTTAGAGTATACTACAATGAGTAACTAAATTATGTTTATGAAACTATAAAACATCCAGTAACTTGTGCCGAAATAATGTATAAATGATTAAATGAACCAAAACGTAGGAAATCTCTTCATTCTTCTCAATCTCATAAGTTGCAAAATACTTGAGATACAATTTCTCAATATTCTCAACTTTTCGTTTCTAGTAATATTTTGTTAATTATTTCAATTTATAATTTTCAAAACTGATGCCATAACGTTGCATCGCTTCCAGATATACTGGCCTAGTATATTTATAAACGTTGGTTTGTTGTACAATTATATTAAGTAAATCTAAATTGGTTGTGTAAACAATTGAGATTGTTCGAGGAGGAGGTGTGGTAGTAGATGGTCAAAGGTTGAAGAGCGAATGGAGAGTCACGGATGTTTCTGTCTTCTGTATGCTACCATGTCATTTATGTATGCCATGTAATTGTGGCGTGGTGTGGCCGGTGGTGCCCATTGACGGGTTTCGCTCAGCCCGGGACGCGTGGGCTCCGCCGCCCCCGTGCCTCCAGCCCTCCAGGGCCGACGAAGGGACTGGAATTGACGGCAAGAAACAGCTGACGTCACAGGACGTGACGCGCCGTATTGATTCCCAAACACACGCACACACAACCACTTTGCAACTCACCCTTCACGCCACCTACACCCTGTACCTTGCTCTCTCTTTCTCATTCCATCTCTCTCTCTCTTGCACTTGGTACAAACCCACCCACTCACTATATATATATATGTACATCTATCTCGCCCTTTCCACCGCCCCCGCGTTCCTCGTCATCCACTCCCCCGCAGCCCTTTCATCGCTCAACCACTTCCTGATCCTGAACCAAACCCGAGGCCCCCCCATTCTCTTCCCCCCTGGCCTGCCTCTCCTTTGAACTCGCATCATCCGTCGTCGTAGTCCCCCCACCGACACCATCATCGACACCGCCAACGTCGAGCATACTCTTATTCACTCCCAAAAAAAAATATAAAACATTACTCCATTCACAAAATTTCCTAATCTAATTCATTTAGTGGGAAAGAGAGAAGAAAATATTTAAAAAAATGCGCACATTCGCAACATCCTCAAGAGCGCGCTCAAAAATTAACCCTTCCGGTACCAACGTTAAACCATCCAGAAATACATTAATTATTTAAAAGTTTCAGTTTCGCTCATGTACATTATGTAACTATGCCAACATTCACCCACCAACTATAGAAAAGCATTATTTTTTATGCAAAATTTTTAAAAGAACTGTTAGATATAAAATACGTATAACATCGTACGAAAAAAGTTAATATTTTTTATAAATATTTAACAAAAAAAAATCATTGATAAAATTATTTTCTTAAAACATAAACATAATAATTATTTAAGAGATAAAAAAAGTTGAAAAACTTAATTGTTTACAACCAAATTTTCTTTAAATATTCCTAAATATAATATGGATTTATTCCTAAATTTATTATAACTTAAATTTGTATCATTAAATAAAAATGATGAGAAGACTTAATTTTGTTTTTTTTTTGTTTACTTAATTATTAGTAATGAAAAAACACACTTTTTTGTAATAATATAATAAATTCCTTATTGGTCTTGTGTATCAACATGTTAATGTAGATTTATTTCGAAAAAAAATGATTTGGAATTGCGATCGAATTTATCATTTTAAATAGATTTTTAATAAATTTTAATGGCTTACTGGAAGACTGTTCATGTATATTTAATAGTCGTTAACTATTTAGTTTTATATTTATTTAGTAACGTTTTATTTATCTCATACCAAATGGTTTACATATTTCCTTGGATTATATCCAAGAGTTACATAGAGTATTCCCATCGACACAGTTTTATAATTGCTGTTATACTAATTAATTCATACACAATTCATTTGATAACTTCAAGTTCTGTAATATTTCATAAAATTGTAAATATTTCATTAATTTAGAATTAGAAAAATCTCCGTTTGATATAAACTTATAATGATTGCAATTTTATTAAAAATACTGCATTATATGTTTATTTTATTTTTGGATAGTTCCTTTTCTGCCCTTTTTTCGTTTCCTCTTTGGCTTCGGATCGATTTCGTGTTTGGTCGGTTGCTGTTGACATTTGGTCCCCAAGCTACTACTATACGGTATATAGTGTATAAGTGACGGATCATTTCTTCGGGAGCAAACAAGAGAACGAAAACGAAAAAGCTCCTTCAGTATTACGACTATGCAAATATATCAGATGGTCACTCACTCCATATGCATTTTTCCAAGTAAGTTTTTAGTAAGCAGATACTGTCTCTCAATTACTATATTATTATTATATTTACAATATTGTTATCAATATCATATTAGAAAAATACAAAGTATTTTGTGGTTACGAGTATTTCGTAAATGCCTGATATAAAAGTAGCGCATTTATGGTCTGGTCATGAAGTGAAGATTGAGATGAGATTAACTGCAAAGTAATTGCGGATTTGCAGACTGAAATAGATTTCGTATTACTCTCGTGATCTGGTTTTGAATTGGAGATTTCCTTTTGGTGCTTTCAAAAAAAAAAAGATAAATATGAAGAGAGAAGCCACGTCACTTAATCCTATTGAAATCTACACAAACGGAACGCGAATGGAGCAGACTTGAAACACTATAATGGGATTGTCATCGACCTACGACTACCCAAAATCTTATCGAAAAACTAGCATCGACCCTACGAACATGTAACTCGGATATCTCAACTAAACAGTGGATTTTTTTGTGTGTATTTAAAAAGAATATGATAGTAATAGTGAATAAGGTTGAGTGTACCTTTGTAGATCGCAGCGTGACCTTTCCGCCGCATCGGGCGCAGCACCTGATGGAACAGTAATTGCACAAATGTCCGACGCCATCCGCAAACTTCGTCTTCAGGCAGATGTGGCATGTGGCGTCCAGTTCGACACCGGCCTTCTTGTGCTGCTCGCTTCTCGCCCTTATGGAATCCTCCAATACTTGCACCTCGTCCGCTTTCCGTCTAAAACAAATAACAAAGTATAACGATTTATACGAAACTCCTACAATTTTAAACTTTATACGAAAAAGAAAAACACACAATATACATATGAGTTTACTAAGTTTATACAAAATAATACAAATCAAAATTAATTTGCATTTGAAGTAAAAAACTATAGAAAATGAAAATAGTTTATAGATAGTTTTCAATATGATTGATTTAAAAAATATGTTTAATTAAAATATTTGTATTATAATTATTTTAAATTAATAGTAAAGATTAATAAAACAAAAATAAAAATTCAAATTCTTTAAAATCAGAAAATATGCCACGTCATTATGTGTTATTTATAATTAATTAATGTAACTAAACAACTACATGTGAATGATAAATATCATATTGAAAAGTAATTCAGATAGAATGAAAATATTATGTTTTTCATTGAATTTTGTAATGTAGTACTGCGACTTGGATATATTTAGAATAAAGTTAATTTTACTTCGGTTTTGGGGTTACACGACTATATCGATTTTCTGGTGTTATTATGCAGACGGAAGCTGAATCTATAATTAGTGTATCCATGCCATTAGCAGATTCCGATACTCAATGTATGAATATTAGGTTGAAGGCAAATCCGTTTTGATGATGATAATAACGGAATTATACTTGGATAAAGAAGGGTATAAGGAAGAGGGCTACATCAATCACGACCACTAAAGATCCGAACAATATATATATATACATTTTTATTTATGACCCGTCTCTGGGACTTAACAGAATTGCCATCGGATTTCTTTCCTCCGGCACATTTATATAGAGCGCTGATCCTCTGGTTATATAACGAATCAAGAGGCAGTCGGTGGTGTGGCTTGCATTCGCGCTGCCGGCGATGATGTCTCGAATGATGCGGTTTTTCTTCTTAGACGAACGAAACGTCGGTCATGAATACTAATATCGCGGATGGACCGGGAGGAATACGAAGTAACCTCCAAAGGAACGAACGAGTTCGAAGTAACTAAAAGTTAAATGGCATTCTCTTAGTTAGTTTCGATTTCCTCAATGATTCACAAGACCTTTGGAAAACATACAATTGTCAAATTTTAACAAGAAGTTCAAACATATATACGTCGCTGATTTCTATTTATAATCATCATTCGCATATCTCAGCAAAATTTGACTTAACTTATCTTGCTTATAAATATTGATTGGTACCTTTTAAAAACTTTAAACTTTAGTAGAATGGAAACGATTTCAGTAACAAACCTTTAATATTCATGAAATAACTTGATTAGAAGCTAAAACTACTAGTATTTAATCAGTAATTAAATTACTTTCTAATATGAACGATATACGTATATATCAAAAATCATAATTGAAAAACTTTGAATTAGAAACTTGTAAAGAAAGTAAAATTATAATGATTATATAAAATTGATTTACTAGAGCTGTAAAAAGAATGTTATAGTGATAACATATGGTACAAACAGAATATAAAAAAATATCTTTAAAAGATGAATAAACAATTTTATAATTTTACAACTTATCACATGATTCTATGCAATTTCTAATTTATAAAATTATTGTACTTTAAAAAATGCGTCTCCTTAATCCATAGCTGTTTATAACGAGCTGCACATATTTGATCCGCGCCTTCCATTACGTGCGCTGCTGCTCATCTACGATCGCCATGGGACTTGTAAATTATTCGAGCAAGGTGCTATCATATATCACAAAATTTGATCTGGCATCCGGATGCTCCCAGATCCCAGAAGAAGCAACTTATAAATATTACCAAAAAAAAACTTGAGTTCATTCGTACAAAAATGATTAGTAGTAAAATTGGTAAAATTTATTATCAACATCTAAAGTTGGTGCATATATCATTTAACTAAGTGACACGTGGTATTTACATATGTCTCAATCATAAATGTCATTTCTGTCATAATGATAACTAATATAATGTCAGTATAATAAACATTATGATGTAAACTATTTATTTATCGTCCAAAGGATGTAATTCCGTACAATTTGGATAAATACAACTAGAGTCGGGGAAGGCTGTCAGAAGTACGCTGGCAGAGCTGCTCTCAATTGCATTAGCATCTATTGTTGTCTAATTTGTGGGTCGGCGTAAATGATTCAAGTGCATTTCGGTAATTGTACGATTCGCGAATGCTGCCGCATCTATTATTCAGCATCGAAAACAGAGCTACACAGTGCGGGCGCATCCAAAAAAAAAGGGTTATGATCGTCATCTTCTCTTTTTTTTTTTTGTTATTGTTCTTTCTGTGTTTATAAATATATAATGATTGATCCATTTTGGAGCGAAGTTATTTCTGTATTTCGCCGAAGGAAGGAATGCTGGTGGAGCGAAATCGATGGAGGGATTCGCCGATTCCTGCTCCCTTTCCTTCGCACGTCCCCCAAATATAAACGCGTTATTAAAATATCGAGCAGAGTTACACAATTTACTACTCGATCGTGATCATCTTCAAAAGAATTCGTCCTCGGATTCCTCATATTTTTTATTGAAAGCGTACAAGAATATTTTAACTTTCAATTCATATTTGATACACAAAATAATTTCAAATTTAACTATCAAAATTAAAATTATCAAATTATCCATCCTTATCATATTATAAAGTTATTTTTTGATACGACAAAATGTTAAAATATCTCTCAATTTTAATTCAATTAATTTCAAAAATAACATTGTCTTCAACTTATATACAACTAAGCAACAAGTTGATGCAATTTATAAATATTGACAACGCATCAATTTAGGAACAATAAAATATCAACGATTTTACCATAGTTAATATACAAATTCAATAATTTAAAGAAAGTTAATACTAGCATTATCATTAAATATTTGTCTACTATTTTATCTTTCAATGTACAATATTGTCAAGTTAACAAAACCAATTTGGCTTTCGTAAACAACAAATCTAGTTTAGAAGCATTCACTCACATTTGTGATTATTAATATGTTTGATAATTCTCAAAACTATTTGGACATATGGTATATATTTATGGAAAACATAATCGAAAGTTCTACTCAAATTTTCACGAAGAATTTTAAATTCTCCAATGATTATCACAGTATTTAATAATATTTTCAAATATATAATTATTTTAGGAAATTACTAAATTTTACATAACATTTACTAAAAATAGATTTTAATTGAATTGAGAAATAAGTTTTACTAGTACTAGTAATACTAGTTATTGAAAATTCAGTTAATGTTTTGAATTGTAATAAATTTGTCAAATTATATACAATAATTTTGAATAAAATAAATTATTATTGTGTTATTATTTAGTAGAAATGTATGTGAAAGTTAACGTCAATACAAAATATTTGTAATTCTTGACTACTTTTCGTATTTGATTGCGTTAAAGCGTGTTGTATATGGTAGTGTGGACATAAAAAAAGATCATTGTGTGTGAATTTGATAAGATATGTATTTATTAGAATGAAAGATCTAAATAACTACTGGGGGAAAAATGATGGGGTATATGGTGGAAAATGATTGTTAGTGTCTCTGGCGACATATAAAAGATAATATGGCCGATGAATGGTAGGGATGTGCGCGTGCCAAAATGTGTATCTGTGTGTGTGTATGTATGTTGAGGTGTCAGTGCATGAAAGAGGTGTGGGGGTACCTCATGATCTCCTGTTCTCGTTCCTCCTCTTGTTTCTGCCTCATCATCACCGACTCGATGATGGCCCTCTCCTCGGCCGTGAGGTGCGACAGGTCCGGCCCTTCGTCCATGGTGCCGCCGCCTCCCCCGACCTCTCTATTCTATGCTACTGTCGATCTCCTCTCCGCACCTAGGGGGGTTGTTTTTGGTCGTGGTAGTAGTACCACACTAACAGTAACTATCACGCGCGACTTCGGCGACCCTCTAGGTTCCCGTAGGGGTTCATGTCCGTATCACACCATCCCAGCAGCAGCCGCCTCCGCCGTCGGGTGGCTGTCAGATAAACACACACAGATTGATCCTAGTTGGTTTGCGGCGGCTCGCACACCTCGCGCAGCACACATATATACGTACATTCGCGTCGCGCCGCACTGCACGCACCAATATCATCAACTCGTTATCATTGCGAACGCACTTGAACAAAAGGGCCAGAAAGAGATAGAGAATGAAGATATATATATATATTTATGAAATGAATAAGACCAAAAGAATGCAGAATGAAGAGACGAAACCTCGGAGCGCGAACGGATTAGTGCAGATGTTGCGTGTATGCACGATTATTGTCCACGATGACACCACCAGCAGCTTTTGATCGGGAGAGGAACCATCGTCGACTACGTCGGTGCGCGGGGATCTTCTTTAGCGTGCGTCTCCACTTTTTCGTCCCTAAACCCTCTATATATGTATATGTATGTATCCTCTATGCACGTCTTCACTGTGTCCACGTCGTCGATGATGATGATGGTGGTGTTGCAGGATGATCAAGGGCTACTGCACTCTGCACACCAGTTCGACCACTCTGAAGCCGTCGGTGTTGGCCTTCGTCGAGCCGCGAAACACCATCGCCATTGTCCGCGAGAGTGCGGGGCCAAATATCACAGTTCGCTGTTTATCCATTCATACGGGGGACTTAATAAATTATGGGATGAAAACGGGTCCGGCCAATCGGCACCCACCGATTGAACGTTACGTCACCTACCCAACCGCCTATCGATCGGGTGGCGGCGCCGGGTCCATGCGCGAGCGACGTCCGCCAACTTCAACTCATCCAAACCCACCACATCCATCTCCATTCCCATGGACACCACACCAACACGATCCTATCCAGATCCACTCCTTCGTCCATCAATGAATGAAGACAATCCTAATCAAACCGTCAATCCTATACATATTTTCTACAAAAAGCTTAAGATACATTAAACATCTTATAATCATTATACATAATAAAAAATTGTTTCATATTTTTGAATGACATATTGTCATCATTATTGTCAACAATTGGCATTAATTATCATTATTACAATTAAATCAATTATCAACATTATTCAAAACATCAAATATATTTTAACATAATACATATAAATAAAAACAATTATATAAACTTACTCAGTTATATCCAAAATTATATAATGTATTTTAACGCAGATATTCGGTAACCTCCATTTTTTAAATTTGGTAATAAATAAAACACTCTCGGATTTTATAATTGACAACGTGATTAATTGTTAATTTAAAATTTTAGTTGGAAAATAATAAAACTTTAGTTATATATAATACTAGAAGTCATAACTAACAAGTATAAATAAGTTAATATCGTATAGTTATATAAAAACGTCATTGAACTATTCAAGGATTCCAGTCCAAACGCCTAGTAGCGTAGCAATAATAAAAGACTACACCAAAATATTTTTATTGATGGAAATGTTATTACATTTTTATTCCATGAAAATATATGTAGAGTTAATCTATTTAAAATTGCACAATATATTAATATAAACGAAAGGTTAGTAAATTTAATAAAGTTTCAATTGTGAAACTCCTATTTTAGATGACACAAAAAAAATGTGAAAGAGGATATTAAAGTAAAATCTAGAAAGATTCTATTAAATAAATTTCATTTATTATTTTATTTTTATAAATTATTCGTACTTGTTATAAATATAGGTATTTACAAAATAAGATGTTAAAAAATATTATATAAACCGGAAACACTTTTGTTTATCATGTGGTATTCGTGTCTTGAACAATATCGAATCGGCTCGATACTGCGTATTCAGAAGAGGCATATACCCGAAGACCTGCAAGAATAAGATTAACATTAGAGACAATTCAGATAAAATAGATGGAAATCTCATTTACCTGTGAGAAAAAGTTGATGCACTTGTGTCTTTCCTGGAAATGCGTGTCATCTTCACTCAAACTCTGCGGACAGCCGGGACAGCGGAAGGTCCAGCGCGAAGTCACTTTCACCGGGGGTTGCCTCGTTACGTGACTCACCAAGAAGTTCATTGCAATATCCTCGCAGTTCATGTACTCGTCCACTTTATCTCTGACAGCCTGCGGCAACCATTTCCAGTACAGGTGAAAGTAGTGTCTATGGAGGAACGCAGCGCCGGTTAACACCATGCTAAGTTCGCAGCTGTAGTTTGAGTTATACAACCAACTGTTTTGAGTATTAATATCCCAGGCGTGATATCTTCCGGGGAATCCGACAATCCTGTCGCGATGTTCTCTCCAAACCCTGAACCCAAACAGAATCTCGTCGTGTCTCAAATGCGCGTCATCGTCCACTGATAATATAGCCTCAGTCTGCAGATTATCTAAAGGTAAAAACCTGTTGTTCAAAGAGTTCCTTGCAGCCTTCACGACGTGCAGCGGAGCTCCAATCTCGGGCCACCGAAGTTCCGCGCTCGGCGGTTTCGGAGAGTTCCAAATCACAACCACTGAATTTAAATACGGCAGTCCTCTCAACCTCGCAATGGAATCCAGCAACACCTGCTCTCTTTCATAAGTCAACAGCACCACGGTAAATTGTTCTCTCGGATTGTTACCACCTAAAGACTCTGAGAATTCCTTGCCTGCACCACCTTGACCCTGTCCTATAGGTCGGAATCCTCGACCGGAACCATCAAATTTAGCATCGGAGGATAATAATGGATCCATTGGTAACGCCGGATATAGTCTGAATGGATCGCCCCAGTCGTTCCAAATTTCATGTCCTTGTGTCAACAGTAAACTATAATTTCTTCGAAACGCTGGACTGTCGTAGGGAGGTTCCAATGGTCCTAAACTCTCATCTTGCTCAGTATCCAATCCTACGATAACCTGGATAGGCTGGAATGTCTCGTTAAACACTGATGTTGCGGCGACAGTATCAGCTGGCAAAGGCGGTATATTCAATCTATCTCTCAAAACTGCTACAACCGTATCCAAAGAGCTCTGCACTGAACCTAGGTAACGTTCCCAGATTAACCTTCCTTGTCTTCTCATCAACAAAATATCTGTATCCGGGATGGTTCTTAAAAGAAAATGCAACTCGGTGACTCGCGCTCGAGGAAGGAAGATACACACTCGCCGCCATTGGATCACTTCGTCATACGCCAACTTTACTTGATCACCTCCTAAGATCACAGGAATAGCACCCGAACGCAAAGCTTCGTAAATTCGAGCTTGAAGCAAAGTCGTCGACACCAAATCCGAAGTGCCGGGACCGAAAATCAACGTAAACGTGGAATCTTTCAAGAAAGCCCTTCTGGAACTATCGGTACCGCACAAACTCCAGTCTTGGGGTCCTGCATGGAAGTTATCGTCGCTAGCTGGAACGCATTCAAATTCGAAATAGAACTTATCCAACGTTGTACCCTTCGTCATGTCTTTCAAATGTCCAACGATAAATTTATCCAAGTCCGAATACTTAATTGATTTCTCAGACGTCTCCACATCTGTGATCTTGTCTGAAGACAACGTCGGTTGCACTTTCATCTCTCCTTGAAAAGATAGAAGATAGTTTCGACGAGCAGGCAGCATTCTTGAACACTCCTGCCAAACATCACCACCTGGTGGACCCAAAACGGGCGATACGATGAGATCAAAACCGGGCCTAAACAGCATGTGCGAGAAAGTGGATTGAACTAAAATAGCCCTGCCTGCAGAAAAATGCATGTAAATAAATGTTGCATCTTTGATAAATTAAAAACTTACCAGTATCAATTGATGTAAACACGTCTCCAGCCGATGCTGATAGATCGCGTCGCGGTAAATTTAAGAGTACATGATTCCTACCATCTCCACCCCAGAAAGGCAGTCTTTTTAAAGCTTTAGAATCTAGTGGAGGTAAATTCAAATGATTTCCAACATTTTCACTTACATCATCTGTGTCTTTAAGTGCTTCTCCAACCAACACCAGGAAAACGCACGCCTCCTTTGGATCACCAGTTAAATGCGGATTGTATCCTAACACCTGCTTCAACGTAGTTTTCAAAAATCCGTCCACATCCCAACCCTCGTTCATTACAGGATATTGATCTGGATCATAGAGATATACAGGAAAACCTGACGTCAAACTGCATCTAGAATGATCAAAGCATGAAAACATTCTGCAATGCATAGACTTCAAAGCAGGTACTGGCAGATTGATTTCAGGCAGATTGTTTGGAACTAATCTATGAGGCAGTGCTAACTCTGGAGTGTTCTGCTGCAGTGCTTCCCTTTGGGCAACCTGTGCTTGCTCCACAGAAATCTTCAATCTATTCAGTTCAGTTTGTTGATGCACCATTTCAGCCTTCAGTTGATCAATGTTTTTTGTGTAGCTTTGTATTTCCAACTGGAGTTTTTGTCTTTTAAACTCCATATCTCGCAATTCAGCTGATACAGATCCTTTGATCCTATACAAATCCTTAACATGAGATCCATAATTCTTAAATGCAATAGACTCATCAGGTAAATCTAAATGGGAATGAGCATCATGTGTGATACCAGAATCCTTCTCCACATACCACAGATTTGTGTATGTCAAGAAAGTTACTCCAACTAAGAAGATTATCACCAAAAGCACAATTTTCCTCAATTTTATGTGGACCAACCATTTGCAAAATTTGTGGTTACTTGCTTCTATGTTGTTTACCATTTTCGCTCTTTTCAGCTCCCGTTCATAACCTCAAATTCGGCATTTGTAACGCATTTTATATTACGCAGCAAGATCCCAATTCTATAGAGGTACTTTAATTATCATTTCTTTATCTATATAATTCCAAGATTAGATTCATCCTTGTACTGATTCTGCAATTAATAAATTGTATATTTATAGATGAAGACATCAGAATATTATTTGTAAACTTGATTTGAAACATGTTTTCAGCATAATATTAGTAAATTGCAACTTACCTTTGGTATTGTTATTATTCAATTTAAAACTGACAGGAAGCACCCAGCGATCCGGGACCATGACTTTGACAGGCGATGTTCGAAACTTTTTTTTGACAGAATTTCACATCGATTAGTCAGGAATAGCTCTTAAAGTTCATGGTTTCCTGTTACAGAAGTCTTAAATTCCCCCCTTGACATTTGACGGAGCTGAATTTTCGACAGAACCAGAATGTTATTGTCCGCTCTTGACAATCTACCACCTTTTGAATTTGGTTGTCATCTGGCGAATAATATCTTTGGGCATGGTCAGCAGTTTTGCCAACATGAGGAATTCCCCAAATCATCAGATACAAACCGAAGATAACCACTTTTGGTCCGAGTAAAATGTCAGTTGAATAAGGTTTAAAAAATGCGAAAATAATGTGAATACGATCCAGTTGATTTCCAATTATTAGTACGAATTCGAAGATTTCACGATGCACAAGACGGCGAGCGGCGAAGGCAGCGGAACAAACAAGGTGCCGGTCCTATTACAGAATCTGTGCAATTACTTCTCAAAACAAGATCAAGGTTTTTACATTAATGAATTTCAAATAATTAAAAATATATGTTCATTCTTGATCTCTCCAATTTTTTTTTTGCATTTCAGAATTATCCAGCAAGTTGTACAAGTTATCAATAAGCTATCTATCAACTTCTAGTCAGTACAATTTGAACAATGAGTGTGATGCACAGTATGTGGTTTCACAGATTCGGAAGCAGATCCAAAGCACACAGTCAAGTGAGCAAATTGGAAGGTTTGATCATCTTTATGGAAAGCTGCAGAAATCTGTAAATAAGAATTATGTTGCATACATTTTTAATCTTATTTATTTATCGTTTTAGACAGTGCTTAAACACCAGTCACAGGTACTTATTTTCCTTCTCAGTTTAAGTACAGGGAGCAATGAATCCAAAGTGAACCAATGGTCACTTTTACAAGATATTCCAGAGCAGACCACACTTTCTGTATCTAAATCACAGATGAGTTTCTTGCCAGATGATCCTAAAGTTGGAGTGAAAAAACTTTACCAAGCCTCATCATTAGTTAAGAATGTATCTGCTCTGTTCAATAGGACTCAAGTAATTATCTTAACTAAAAGATTTTGATAAAAATACTTAACTAAATGTAATTTAGCTCTCATCAACTGGTTGGACTGGAAGTGAGCAGGATTTGTTGAAAACAAGTACCTCATCTTCACGACAAACTTGTAAGTTGTAGTATTGCATCTTAAAATGGTACTTAATAGAATTTGCTTGTAGTAATGACTGGTGTAACAGAATCTCAATTAATCCAAGAGGTCATATACTCGTTTCAAGGAATCGAAGGGCGCGTTATTAGGAAAGAGTTGGATGGTCTCGGCTTTACAATAGATGCGAAAATGGGAAAATCGTTAACTCCTATTCAGAAGGGACTTATTGAGAGACTTGTAGGCGTTGGTTTTTTGCATAATCAGTTGAAATTGCATTGCGATGAATCGGATAAACAAATTGGTTTAATCGGACAATCCTTAATTGCTATTTTACGTGACGAACTCACAAATTACTACCAATTAATCGCTTCGCTGCAAGCTCAAGTAAGCGATTCAACTTCGTATATATTCGGGAATGATGATTGATAATTTCTTTACAGTCGAATAAGCAAGAGCTGACGCTGAGAAGAATGGTCGTATGGGTCGCTGAGCCTCAGTTGCATCTGCAATGGTTAGCTTACATCGCAGAGCAATGTAGTGACAAAAAGGGAGGAGCTTTAATCTCTGCTGTTCATGGATTTCTACAGCATGGATCGACTTGCGTGCAAAAGGTATATTTTTTTAAAAATCCAAATCATTTGTAAAATGTTATTGGATTTTCTAGCTGGCTGAAAAGGTGCTAACCGCTGTGTGTCGTCCTTTGTGCCTTATGCTCTCCAAGTGGTTACTTGATGGGGAACTTAATGATCCTTGTGCAGAATTCTTTATAGAAGCTAGAAGTATCAACACTGATGAACGTCTGTGGCATGACAAATATTTAGTTAGGTTTGTAATTTATCCTCTAATCCTCAAACAATTTTATTTACTATTATTTTCATGTTTCAGAAAAGCAATGATCCCATCATTTATAAGTTTGGACCAAGCTACCAAAATACTAGCAACTGGTAAATCCATCAACTTCCTGAGACAAGTGTGCAAAGACAATGAGGAAATGCCTGGAAGGGACGCTTTGCACAAATTGTTTACAAATACTTTCGGTTTCTATACCATCATTGTAAATAACTTCAACATATTGTAATTATTTGAATTGCAGCAAAGGCTCTTTTCGCGCCCGAACAAAGCATAGAATTGCATACCGCTTTGGAACGCGTTTACCGCGAGACGTCACAAAGAGTTTTAGATTTATTGAAGGATAATTACCGGCTTTTGGAGCATTTGCAATCCATGAGGCGATACCTATTACTTGGCCAAGGAGATTTCATCCGACATCTAATGGAATTACTAGTGTAAGTATACTGGGAAAAAATCCTAAAAAAAATCTATTATTTATTTTCTTCAAGTCCAGAATTGTCGCAACCGGCGGCAAATCTCTATTTGCATACTCTGTCTGCTATTCTGGAAACGGCTATTCGCGTCACGAATGCTCAGTACGAAGATGAGGATACTCTGCAGAGGCTTAATGTTAATTTACTGAGCATGGCAAAGGATGACAGCGGCTGGGACGTATTCATCCTGGGATACCATGCCAATGGACCAGTTGGTACAATTTTGCAACCAACTAATTCCATATACAAGTGCCTTTTTGGTGGACTGTGGAAGGTCAAACGTATGGAGTTTGTATTATCGAATATGCGGAAGCAGCAGATCACGAGCAACAAACTGTACAGAAACATTAAAGGTATGTACTAATGTACATCATTTTCTAAGGATTAGTTGTAAATTTGATGTTAATAACAATGATTTTGTAGAAATGAAGCCAGTCACTCACGCTATCCACATATTAGCTAGCGAAATGATCCACTTCCTCCACCAAACCCAATACTACTTCCTGTTCGAGGTTCTCGAATGTTCGTGGGCGGAGATGGTTAAACAGGTGAACCAAGCTGGTTCATTGGATGATGTGATCACCGCCCACAATACGTTTTTAAGTTCCGTCCAATCCGGTGTTTTGCTTGATTTAAATTCTGCGGTAAGATTTTTCTTAAGATATTTCGAATTGTATAAATAAATAATATTATTTTATTTGTAGAATTTTAGGTTAGTGCTGGGCTTAATTTTTAATCAAATCCTAAGCTTGGAGAGTTTGCAAGAAACTTTGTACATGACGGCGTTGAAAGCTAAAGAGCAGCATGAATCCTATAAGAAATTGTGCTGCGCCAAGGATGGTTTCGGTGTATCCAAAGAGGAAGAGCAACAGTACAAGAAGCAAGTGTTGAACTTCCACCACTTCCTATCATCAACCCGGTCTCAAGTAATCCATTGGTCCACGATGTTCAGAGAGAACGTCGTCAAGTTCATCAAATTGCTTGCCGCAAGTTCGAACATGAACCTGCAGCTGTTGAGCACCAGACTGAACTTCAACGGATACTACACGATTGCATGACACGAAAGTGAAACTCGTGTACATGCAAGCAGCGGAAACCCGGACACTGTTAATCTACAAGAGGCATTGAGTAATTACACGAGCTACGGCAGTTTGAGCTCTCTAATCCCGAAACCGAAAAAGAAGAAAAATCGCGACAAAGTCATTTGATGTTGTGTAGGATGAGGGACTTTATAATTTAATCTTAAATTCAATTCAATAACACCCTCATCCTTTTGGTGCCATTTATCGTAATTATTAATTACAATTACCTTGCCTTCTGTTTTACAAATACATATATGCATTAGGTGAGAAACAAAATAATTATTTTCTGTACTAAATTATTATTCTAGTTTAATATTATATAAAATAAAATATTGTTCCACTCAAATGGAATTGTTTTCAAATACATGTTGCATCAATTTAAGAATTTCTGAGCCACAATTTTACCATAACCACCCCTGCCTGAATCATAATCTGTTCTGTATTCATCACGAACTTGTCCACCAGTTTTGCCTCTGCCGTATTGTCTACCTTCAATGAACCCTGCGTCCCAATCAGTTCTCACTATTCTGTCATCCAATCGGGTTCCGTTAACATATCTACAAATGTAACCATTCATTAGTAACTAATTGAAGCACTCCACTATTAACACTTGCCTTAAACAATTTTCAGCATCTTCTCTATTATAATATTCCACAAAGCAAAACCCACAAGGAGTTTTCTTGTATTTATCCAATCCCATGATAATTCTCCTGACATCTCCACATCTAGTAAACAGTTCATATATTTGTTCTTCTGTAGTAAAAAAAGACAAATTTCCCACATAAAGTGTAGTCGTTAATCTCAAGAGTTTATCTTGTTCACCTCTACTACCCTGAAATAGTTAACAAAAAAAAATAAATTTACACAGTCTTCATATAGAGAAAATAACGCAATACCTTAAAATGCTGGTCACGGTATGAACTCAGTTCAATTGATGGTGAAGACACTGAAGACATTCTGCGTATTTTCTAGATTTTTCCTATAACCTATCAACACAAAACTCGTAGCAGTAACTATTCTTGTTTACAAATTGCTGATATTATATACATTGATATACATCACTTCATCACTTTCAGTAGCAATTATCAACCAATTCATACCAACTGTTAAAATTCTACCATCAGCAAGAAACCAAACAAGCTTTATTTAAAATGTATTTTAAGAACGCATTAGTTCATAAAAAATATGTATTGAATTGAGTTATATTAATTAATATTTTAATTTAAGATATATTTGGAATTTTTTATGTAATATTTAATTTATATAACTACAATAATGCAACCTGTTAATGCTAAGACTTATGCAAAATTTGATGTACAGCTCTATAGTGGCGCAGTCATCGCATATTTCGCGTTGGTAGCTCTTAAGGGGGCGCCACAAGTATTAGCGCTAAATAATTTAAATTTTGAAATTATATTAAAATATTTCAAACTAGTTTTACTATTATTATTCTTTAGGAAACCTTCAAATAATCAAGGTATTATTAATATGCAAATTATTTTAATAAGAGTATCTAAGATAGTTTTGCAGTTGGGTATAGTTTTAAAACTTTAAAAGTAACTTTTATTTGATAGAAAACATAGAAATAAATTTCCAATAGGTTTTAGCAGTTTAACACAAGGGTGAAAAATAAGATTTCAGGATGATAATTTACATTCCAGGCATTGAATAATTAATGCTTCAACTCTATTCAACTATGAACACCTTTCAATTAAATCAATGTATATGGCGTAACTTTGGTTAATTCTTGAATAATATGTAGTTATGTTTAGATTTTTGTTTCCTGGGCAACTCTTTAGAGGCGCCACTTGATTTCCATGTTTGCTTGGCACGCCACTGCACGGAGGTTTTGGTCACCTGGTTATTGCAACATTGGTGATATAATAATGATAATTTGAAATCTTTAAATTGTATGAGATTCCTTGTATTTAGGTGGATGCAGTATTAAGCGTATTAAATTTTTAATAAATTCAGTAAAAAATATGTTTTTCATTGTCAATAATTGTCAATTGTCAAAAACATTACTAAACCTTTTTTTAATATATTATATTTATACGTTTTAAGATTGTCCACGTTTTTAAATCATTTATTTATATTATTATTATTACATATATACTATAAATATATATATTCGTTGTTTTTATTGTATTTTGCATCTGTTTAGTGGGTTAAATTAATTAAATAATGGATCTGGAATTGGACCCTTCATTGCAGAACATTATCGAGCAGTCTTCACTGAAATGGATATTTGTTGGTGGAAAAGGAGGTGTTGGCAAAACTACATGCAGGTAATGACTAAAGAAAATGATAATTGAATTTCTTTTATAAATATTGTTATGAAATAGTTGCAGTTTAGCTGTTCAACTTTCGAAAGTACGGGACTCAGTTTTGATTATATCAACAGATCCTGCACACAACATCTCAGATGCATTTGATCAGAAGTTTTCCAAGGTGCCGACCAAGGTGACAGGTTTCGAGAACCTGTATGCAATGGAGATTGATCCGAATGTGGGCATGAATGAGTTACCCATGGAGTACTTTGAAGGAGACCAAGAGGCTGTGAGAGTGAGCAAGAACATTATCCAAGAGATAGTTGGTGCCTTTCCAGGGATAGATGAAGCCATGAGCTATGCAGAAGTCATGAAATTAGTTAAAAGCATGAATTTTTCCACAGTAGTCTTTGATACAGCGCCGACGGGTCACACGCTGAGACTGTTGTCATTCCCGCAAGTTGTCGAGAAAGGTCTGGGAAAGCTGCTGAAGCTTAAATTGAAGATCTCTCCCTTCATCAATCAGATCAGCGGTTTGCTTGGATTAGCGGAATTCAACGTTGACAATTTTTCTAGTAAATTAGAAGAGATCCTCACGATTATCAAGCAAGTTAACGAGCAATTCAAAAATCCCGATCAGACGACTTTCGTGTGCGTCTGCATAGCGGAATTCCTGAGTCTGTACGAGACGGAGCGATTGGTCCAGGAGCTAACGAAATACAAGATCGACACGCATAACATCGTAGTTAACCAGTTGTTGTTTTATAGAGACGGCCTAAGCTCTTGCAGAATGTGTTCGGCCAGATATAAAATACAAGAGAAATATTTAGATCAGATCAGTGATCTGTACGAGGACTTCCACGTTACCAAATTACCTCTGCTGGAAAAAGAGGTGAGAGGAGCGGAGAACGTTAAGGCGTTTTCTGAGAACCTAGTGAAACCGTATAAAGGCGACGGGCAATAAACATGTTTACATATTATTTTTCTCGGAAATTTGAAATTAATCAACTTTCTAAAAGTTATTGAGTACATTAATAAAGCGATGAAGGGTTTTTGGTTATTGTTTTCGTTATATTGTTTTGTATTTTCTTATTTTGTATTGATAAATTTAAGCTAATACAAGTGATAGAAATAATAAGTCTACTTTAAATTAACGTAGATAACGTTTAGGAACAATATTTGTTTCAAAGTTAATTGCAATCCATTAGCCTGAACACGAAAACGGAAATGCCTATTCCTAGAATTCGAATTGTTATACACTTGAATACAAAAATTTATACATTTATTGGTGTTGTAAATAAATGCATCATTTGCGAACAATTATACATCATTATTAAGTGATTTAGTTCTCAAATCAAAATAAACTTGATAAGCACAGTGATAAAACAAACAAACAAACAGATAAATACAAATCATTATTAAAGCTTGTTTAGAAATATTTAAATTGATATTTTTGTACTGCTTGTTTTATATTAAAAATACATTTTGATATTGTAGAAATAAAATAAAATTTATTTACATTAGTCGCAGTTTTAAATAACTAAAAATTGATACATCTGTTTTGAAAACTTCTTCGTTTTTGCTGGAAAAGCTTTGCTACACTTGGATTTTTTGAAATATAGTTGAATAATTGTTGTGCAATTTTATTGCATACCTTTCAATATACTAATCGATTATTGTGATATCGGTTGCCTACAAAGTAGTTGTATTGAAAAGAATTTTGGTAGCTGAAGCTGAAAGTTGTTAGTGGAGGCGATTGAGAGGAAGAATAAGAAGAAACTGAAGCGTAGTGGTCCAAAACACCCTAAAAGATAATCCCGCTTCTATATCAAACGACGCTTACAATTGTCCTCGTAATTGCAGATTTGTTTTGCAAAGCAGGTAGTAAATTGCTGATCATAATAACGTAAGCCTTATTAAACGTATCAATATTTAGATAATGTTTGTACAACAGAATAATAATGATAGAGATATGAAACCAATCAAGAGAAAAGGTAATTATTTTAAGTATAAATAAATATATAGTGGCATGGAGGCTGTATCTAAATTGTAGATTTTTTTAATTTATTTTTCTTAATTTGTCTTCTAAAAGCTGATTTATTGTGTCAGCATTGAATTTTCATGAAACTGAAAGCAAAGAATTTGATGATAAGTATGGACCATTTAATGTCATGATTTATTTCTTCATTTCTTGCATGTAATATTGTTTCAGTAAAGTAGATAGAATATGTATGGTTTATTATAAAGTTTAATAGTTTCTAAACAAAAATGTATCAATTATTTGTGAAATTGGTTATTTTGTTATGTTTAATTTATGTGAGTTTGACTTGTCGATGATGATTAATATTTGCAAGAAAATTCTTAGCTTTTTGTAGTATTGGGTAGGAATTATGAGTGTCCAAAGACAGTTTAAATATTGATTACTATTCAACTTGTTTTATAGCTTTACCAATACCCAAAATAATTAAGAAATTTTGTATGCCAAGTCAGGCAACAGTAAAATCAGGTAAATATGATAATATTATGCAATGTTTTCGGCATTCTTATGGATTGTGTTTGTTTTTAGGTCTTCACAAGAAAATTGTTATCATACCTACTTTGAACATTAGCGGAAAGGACGTGTTGGGACCGAAAGCATTGAAATTGTACCATGTTTCGAATACGTTGACGGAAACGGCGAGACGAATGCGTTATGGCATTATCAGGAACGTGGACAGAATTAAGGCTGCTATTGAGTATAGCAAAACGGAGGAGTTTTATAAGATTAGGGTAAATTCTGATATAGCCGCATACCTGTGCAAATATCAGACGAAAATGGTAGGTTTACCGGTCGGAGGGAAATCCTATACAAAGAATGAAAAAATACTGGCTTTATATTTAATAAAACTTAACCCGAGATCGTACAGACTGCTAAATATCATATACGATTTACCATCGAGGAAGAGTCTGTTGAAGGTCGTCGATTCGCTGCAGTACGCCTGCGGCATCAACGAGCTGGTGTTAAGCAGTCTGCAAACCACGGTGCACGGTTTACCAACGATAGACAGACATTGCACATTGATGTTTGAGGAGATGCGATTGGAGGCTTGCCTGACGTACAACAAAAACACGGACAGCATCGACGGGTTCGTGAGGAGCATACAACCGGATGATATAGGTTTTGCTGATCACGTAATGGTCTTCATGGCCAGAGGACTTTCAGCCAATTGGATGCAACCGGTGGCGTATTTTTTTACGGAGAGACGGATGACTTCCGAGGACTTGGTGCTACATCTGCGATCGACTATTATTACGTTAAGACATATTGGGTTAAAAGTGGTTGCGACAGTTTGCGATCACATGAGGAGGAACGTAGACAGTATAAACGAGTTGCAGAACAGCACAGAAGAATACTATAAGTTGCATGGACTTGAGTACAAAGGTGAGGGATTCATGATCGAAGAGAATAGGGAATGCATCATTCCAATTTACGATCCGCCGCGTCTCCTCAAGAGTCTCAGAAACGATCTTATGAAGTACAACGCCAAATTTCAGCGCAAAGGCGTCAACAGGATTGCATCTTGGGCAAATATTATCCATATATACAAAGTTAATGGCAACGAGAAGTATAAGAAGCTGATGTCGAAGATAAAAGCGAGACACATTTTCGAGCAGAATGTGAATGTGAAGGAAGCGGCCGAATTATTTTCGCGCTTCGTTTCGGCCATCATGCGATATCTGGCGAATATTGGTATTATTTTTGTTCCTTCAATTATATTGCATATTATATAATATTGTTCTGTTTCAATAGAATTTTTACCAAATTCGGCGATTGGAACGGCTGATTTCTTGATGTTTGGAAATGATTTATTTGACAGCGTAAATAGTTCAAAGATTATAACTACAGTTTACGATACGCAAACACCATCACTAAGGACTCCAATCAGTACGGGCACTATGCATTGGGGATTTTGGAAGGAAGCTATGAAGGTATTAGAGTCGATGAAGTTCCTCACGGATGATGGAAAAGAACACAATAGTCGCACCGTGTTGCACTGGATGAAAACTCTGAAAGGTTTCGAGGCCGTCTGGCGGATAGTCAGTTCGAACGGCTTCGACAGTCTCGTCGCTAGAAAATTGAACCTGGATTCTGTTGAGCACTTCTTCGGGTGCATCCGGAGTCACGGCGACCACATCATTAATCCCACACCAAATGTTTTCGTTGCCTCCTTCAAAAGTTGCATTCTGAACAACGCTATTGCAGCAAAAACGCATATTCGAAGTGAAAAGGACAAAGAAAATACTCTAAATACCTTGACCAGTTTTATAACCGATGAAAACGAAGAGAAAACCATTAATATACCGCGGTTAATTCTTCCCAGCTGCTTTGAATACATGAGACCTACACCTTTCCTCATGAAAGAGAATATCATTGCGGCTCGCTTGATGGAAAAGAAAGCATTGAAACTGGTCATTAATTGCCTTAAATGCAAGAAGTTTTTATATTCCACTATTTGGGGAAACGATAAGAAATCGCTCCTTGTGCATTCTACAAAATTCATGACATTGTTTTTCCACTGCAAATCAATATTTGATTTTTACATAGAAAAATACTGCAACAAGCCGCATTTGAAACAGATGTTAATCGATGTAACGATTAGAGAGACGAAAGAGAGATGCTTCTGTACACAACACGACTTGATTGAAAACTTGATCATAAAGTTTATCGAAACTTTTATTTACCTGTGGGTAAATAAATTGAACAAAATCTTAAATAACAAAATAAGTGCGGATAAACGCGACGATTTTATATGTAAACTTGCATCATCTCGGTACGTATAAACCAATATTCCTTAACTATTTAATAAATGTCTTTGTAAATATATGTCTAATATTAATGAAAAACTCATTTATTTATCTTAGTATATTGCTATTAAATTCGTTAGAAACGAGTAAAAATAATTACGGTTTTCAAACTTTCAATTAGATCAGTGGATCTTATTCCAAAATTAATTCGAATATTTATATCATAGGATAAGAAAACTTTTCTTAATTTAAAAACCGCCATTACTTTTGCCTCTCCTGAATACCCACCGAATATTATATCATTTTAATATAAATGATTTGTCGATTATATCGTCATAAATAAAATATTCATAAAACCTATTACTTCTTTTTTTCACCTGATTGTAATTTATTATAAACTGATTTATATTTGCATATTTATACAAAATAAGAGTGATTTTGTTGTTACATATTACGATTTATTTAATTTTGCAACCAGTGTAACACAATTTTACAACAACTTTTATGTTAAATTTTAGTCAGCATTTTAGTCTAACATTTTAAAACATAAATATTGTTTTAATATTGCTTGTAAGTTAAATAATAAGAAAAGATTTATGCTTTTTTTAAATTTTATATGCAAATATTTGAATTGTCATGATTTGCATTTTTATTTAGAAAGATATATAGATGTATAAGCAAAATCAAAATATTCAAGTTGAAGACAAAAGTATTTAAACAAAGTAGTAATTTGCATATTATATAACTAGGGAATTTACTTTTCTCTGTAGTGGCTGATTGTCTATAAATGCGCAACTAACTTCTGGTCAGTTGTCTTTAGCATGTATTAAAGTGACAGTGATTTTATATAAATGCCAATAAAACAATTTATTATTGCTTATTCTTTAAGAATAATGTGATAAACAATAATACGAAGAGTGTAGTATAAAGTTTATACAAAATGGAAGAGAAACCCAACATTGAAATAGTCTATATGGCTATAGCTGCATTATACAACAATCCAAACAATTCAGAAAAAGAGAGAGCATCACATTGGTTAAGGAATTTTCAGAAATCTGTAAGTAAATTAATTATAATTAATTACCTTAGTATCCAGAGAAGCCAAGAAATTGTTCGATTCCTCCATATTTTTACTGTTTAATAAGGTTACATTTTTGTGCATATTTTGTTTACATTTCAATATCGAACCTATAGTTTTAAGTATATTTTAATTGTTATTTTAGGTGCATGCTTGGTCATTAGCTGATGAAATACTGCATCATAAGAAAGACTTGGAGTCTTGCTATTTTGCAGCTCAGACTATGCGGTCGAAGATACACTATTATTTTCACGAACTTCCAATTGAAGCTCATGGAAGTTTAAGGGATAGCCTGATGGATCACTTGAGTAAAATCACAGAGGGAACCAATTCCATTATCGTGACTCAGTTATGTTTGGCACTAACTGATTTAATATTGCAAATGTGTTCATGGGAACATGCAGTTTTAGATTTAATTAACAGATTTTCACAAAGCAATTTGTGGCCCCTACTTGAAATTTTTATAGTTCTTCCAGAGGAGATTGAGAGTAGATCATTGAGGTTTGTTTTTACCATATTGATTGTTTTGCGCTTTAATTGAAATACATGTATTTTTAATAGATTAGGTGAGAATAGGAGGCAACATATTTTGGATGATTTGAAGTCTTGTGCTCCAACAGTCAATAATTTCTTGAAGCATTGCTCGAATATGTATTGCAATAATTTGCATGACAATGTTCAGATAACTTCTAAAATTATTAGGTGCTATGCATCCTGGATATCAATAGAAGCTATTTCATTGGACGATGTGACAGATCATGTTGTTGTAACAAATTCATTGATGATACTCAGCTATAAGCAAGAGAATTCTAAGTGCCTCCCTGTATCTAATACTCTGCACGACGCTGCAACCAATGCGATTTGCATGTTGCTGAAACGTCTGGAAGTTAACAACAATCAACAGAACATCGAGAGTTTCCTGTGCACCCACATCTTGGAGCTTGAGGTACCATATCATTTGAGTGTCGCAAACGAAGATATTGAGAAATCTATGAATTATTGCCGCATTTTCACGGAGCTGGGTGAGACGTTCCTGTGTAAAATCATTTATCAAACTACGGAACACTACCAGCATCAGGCCGTCAAAATCTTCGATTTGATTTTGATGTGCGTTGGGCATCATGACTATGAGGTTGCAGCAATAACATTCAATCTGTGGTTTTTGCTAAGCGAGGAATTGTGCCAGAAGAACAGTAAACTTCTCATCGAGATGTTTAGGCCTTATATAGAAAGACTGGTGACCGCGCTATGCAGACATTGCCAAATGGAACCGGACTTGGATGGACTGTTAGAAGATATTGACGATTTTAAAGACTTCAGAGGAAAAGTCTCGGAATTGGTTAAAGATGTAGTCTTTATTATTGGTAGTGCGTCGTGCTTCCGGTATATGTTCATGAATCTCCAGGGGAACAATATTACTTGGGACATCACCGAATCCGCATTATTCATTATGCAGGCCGTTGCGAAGTATATTGTACCGTAAGTTATCTTATCTTTATTCAACACGATTTATTTATTTTAATGAATTCTCAGGAGTGAAAATGAAGTAGTTCCGAAAGTGGTCGAAGCAATTTTGAACATACCTCCTAGCACGCACATAGCAGTCCGTTACACCTCCGTGCTTCTGGTCGGAGAGCTGTGCGAATGGATCGAAAAACATCCTTCAACCCTGGATCCAATTCTGAACTTCTTAGTGAACTGCCTATCAGAGCCAGGGATCGGTCCGGCCTCTGCAACCGCCATCCAGAACATTTGCGCTGCTTGCAATGAGCACATGTCCAGACATGTTCCGGTCATGTTGCAACTCTTAAGACAGGTTGATAGTTTTGCTATTACCAATGACGCAGTTATTGGATTACTCAAGGTATTACCTGATTGCATAAATATGTATTATGGTATTATATATGTATTATTTGATTTTAGGGTGTTGCTGCAATCATCAGCAAGTGTGATTTGAGTGAAGTGACGCAATCGTTGAGGGATCTTTGCTCGCTGCAAGTGAATCCTTTGAGCGAGTTAGTTGATAATAATATAACGACTGTGCCTAAGACGAAATCAGACCCTGTTCTTTGGCTTGATAGATTATCGTCGATTTTTAGGAATCTGGTAATCCATGTTGATAACGGTAATTCATTGTAAATTGGTTTCGATGAATCTTTGAAGTAACTTTGGTTTTGTTTTACAGATGTGATAAATCCGTGCAAAGTGGTTGTGCTGGAAGTGTGGCCGGTCATGTCGAAGGTCCTCAACAAGTACGCAAGCGAGTCGCGTATAATGGAGAGGTCTTGTCGTACGGTCAGATTCATGTTGCGTTGTGTTAGTCAGCAAGTGAAGGAACTGCTGGAAAGTCTAGTGGGCCAAAGTGTTACCATATACGCGATGTATAAACATTCGTGCTTTTTATATTTAGGAAGTATATTGGTCGACGAATACGCAACTGACCCTACCTGCGTACAAGGATTATTGGACATGCTAGAGGCCTTTATAACGCCTACGTTTGAATTATTGCAAGAGAAGGATGGTCTAAGGAATCATCCAGAAACTGTCGATGATTTCTTCAGACTTTGCGCGCGTTTCCTGCAGAGATCTCCAATACCCTTTTTGCTCAGCCTGACATTACCTCTGATCATACAGTGCGGCCTCATGTGCTGCTCGTTGGACCACAAGGAGGCCAACATTTCCGTCATGAAGTTTTTCTACGAAATCGTTAACACTGGCAAGATTGCTCGCTCGCAGGAGGATTTCCCGCAGCGAAAGCAACTTGTCAACACGATTGTGTTGGAGTACGGACAGCAGTTGGTAGACAATTTGGTGCAGTCCAGCGTTTTCTCGCTGCATCCCTACATGCTCTCCGAAGTGGCCGACGTCATCGCAGAACTCCTTAGGTTTAATAGGGATTTGTCAAGCGAATGGTTAGCCAACACTCTGCAGGGATTGCCGAAGGAAGGAACGGGCACCATCTCCGTGGAACAACAACAATTAACGGATGTGCACGCCTCCGTTACAAAGTAAGTTACTTTTTTAAATCTCTTTACTATACTCACATCTAAATAATAGATCTGTACTCAAATATTCTTCTCTCTCTCTTTTCCAGATCAGATACATCTAAATCTGTAACTTACGCATTGAAGGACCTGGCACGTCTATACCGATAGTAGAGTTATTGAATTGTTTTTTTTTGGTATATCGCACGGGTTTGATTTAAAAAATAACCACATTTCGATATACTCGATATGAAAGTTGTGAGCCGCGTAATACAAGACAGACACACACTTGTTTCATAATGTAAAAAGAATATTGTACAGAAACATATATAGTTTGTATTTGAAGTCTCAAAAAATAATAAAACGAAAGAAAATATTTTAATTATTTATAATTATGGATTAACATCGTATATATATTTTTCTTCTTCTTTTGTTATGCAGAGCAAATCAATTTTGTGTTCATTTTGAAGATGACAATATCTAGTCCGAATCGTTGCAATCAATGAAGAGAATCCTCCGTACATTTTACACACATATTTATTTACCGAACTTTTTTTAGTTTTGATCGCAAATGTTATCTATTTTTGTGTAGATATTACTGTATTAAACTAAAGACATTATTAAAAGTAACTTTTTGAATTGAATCTCCAAGTATTAAAGTAGATTGAGAATTATTTTTTTGAATATATAGAATTTTTGATTTTGAAAGAACAGTATTTGCATCTTCAGGTTGCTGTTAAATTATGAAAAAAGGTAAGACGAAATACAATTTCTCTTTTATAGATTTTAAGAATTTTCAGATTATCCAATCTACAAAATTTTATCTTAAATTACACTTCAGGAGAATGTTTAGATTTATTTTCTTGTGTAACTAATATAAATGAAAGTTTCAAAGTTAATATATTATTGGAGGATGGAAGAATTACTAAAATGTTCGGAATTGTTATAAACATCCATGGACAAACACGGTCAAGATTCGGAATATTTTCTTATGATGATAATATATTCAAAACAATGATAACGGATAAATGAACAACAAATTTAAGAAAAACGTCTAAAAACATGATAACGGATAAATGAACATAACAAATTTAAGAAGAACGTATATAGCGCATTAAATAAGTTAATAGTTAAGAATAAATAACTGAATAGTTTTGACGTAGACGAGTATAAAATCAATTAATATTTTGTTTAAATTATGAAATTTTTATATTTAAATTTAGAAATAAAAAAAAAATGTTTATAGTGTATTTATTTTTGAAAAATATAAATAACAGTGATTACACGTTTAAACGATATAAATATATATACTTTTATATTAAATAATACTATTGATATTTATGTAAATTAGGAATTAAAAGTTTTAGTACGTACGTAAATAATACTTCTGCAGAAGCAAATATAAACATTTTTTATAATATATAGTATAATTTGTTACTATATTATTGAAGCTTCCTTAAGGATTGGTGAATAAATACGTGAGTAACTCTGGAGAACTCATCTCTTTTTTATACTTGTGCACAATCTCTTGCACCTTCAGTCGCCTTCTGACGTGCGGTGGTTGGTAACTGGAAGTTATGTGTGAAATTGATGCAAATATGTAGAATATTAAGTTTTACCTATCAGAGTCCAGTCGTCTTCTTCTGGACATGTTTAAAGCTGTTTGTCGCACAAGAGGAGCAAGTGCTCTTCTACTCACAACCATTCCATCGATCAAAGGGCATGCCAGACCCACGCGACTTGTGGGGCCACGCAAATGCACTCTGATTAAGCCCGTAGCCATCAGGTAGAGACTGATCACCAGGATGTCGGATACTCTGGTTTGACCAGTCTCCAAACCCGTGTTCATACATTGAACCATATCATCTAGGAAACGTTAATTATTTGTTAAATTTAAAAATAAAATTAAATAAATACCTAATGGTAGTTTCATATAATCCTCGTAACTCTCAAGCCACACGACCATAATCTTCGTGTTGGTGTGCGGATGCAAATTGCATTTAACTACCGGCCGTCTCAAGGGAACCGACTGTTTGTCCAGATCCAAAGACAGTATCCTTTTCTCCCTGCTCTTCTCATTGCTGTCCGAAAGATTCCTTTCAAACCAATCTGCCACAAATTTCAAGTTAGTTTTTTTCTTTAAATTCAAAAGTGTAAATGTAAATTACTTGATAAGCTAGCTGTATTGAGCATTGCATCCTCTTGAGAACTGGTAGGTAATTTGATCTGATGAGGGATGACAAAGGCAATTTCCGAGAAGGAATCCGCCCAATATATCACCTGGTTTTGAAGATCGTACAATTGTCCCGCATTTATCGTGGTTGTGACAGCCTCACTGCTCACGCTCCAACTAGTAGATGCATGTCCAGTCCATCCTAAAAAATAATCATTATTTCAAAATTATGATTAAACGATTGATATTTTTGCATACCAGGATGTTTGTGCACATTGACAGTCCACCCTAAAGACATGATGAATTTGATGAAGTACGGAGACAGAGTCGAATCGTTCGTCACGTTAGCGATGATGTCTTGTAAACTGGTTTGCTGAGACTTCACGTAAAATAAGTGAACCGTATCACAAGTTCTTGGGCTCATGTTATCCAGCAATTGGAGGTCTTTGCAAAAATCGGAAGAAGTATTGTCGATGGCGATCAAAGACATACCGAAATCGTCCTGCTCAAGAAAATATAATGGTTAATCTCGGAGATAACAAACATTATTTAAATTTACTTGTAAATTATCCTCGAAGTGCAGTAAACCAAAGTGCGATAGAAAGAGCCGCGATGTTTGGAATTCGTGGACTATTGATGGTATGGTGCATTCAGCTGGAGCGGATTGATCCTGCGATAATTTTTCCTCCGCGTTCGCACTGGATTCGAAGTAGTCGCGTATTTGATTGATCTCTTCAGTTGCGGTCTCATCCCCCAATAAAATTGCATCCAAATTAGGAATCGATTGATCACTAAAATCATACATTTTCTGTTGCTACTTAAAAGATTACTTATAACATGGTAAACTTACACTTTACACTTCGGCACTAATTCAGTGGTGTCGGGAAAATATTTGTGCTTGGATTCATGCTTAGGTGGTATATCTTCCATAACCACGGGTCTTCCCATGTTTGGGGCATGATATTTCGTGCCGGATTTGTGCCTGGGCAGATGTCGCAGTTGCATGGTCCAAGCATGTCTTCCGAATGGTCCTCTTATTAAAAGAGTTATAGTTGGTTGAGGATCCTACAAGACACCATCAACATTTTTATATTGGTTAAATCGTGTAGATAAACTATACCTGATCGTTTCCAAGTGGTTCTTCGAGCAACGCCAAAATGATGGAACCTTCAGCAACGAAATACCGGAATCTTTCCACCGTCTTTTCTTGACTATTGCAATCGTTTGGCCACGAATTGCAATGCTGCAGGAGAGAGGCTTCATCCAATAATGAACTTATGGATTCCGGACCGCACTCGTTCGGAAAATAGCCGACCTGCTCCAATATGTACGTGAGCAAATTCTCGGCCGCATCTCGAACTCTCATCGAAGCCGGCTTAAGGTCCTTATCTTCCTTCATCATAATCTTCTCGCTGCGTTTCTTAATAGATTTCGACCCGGAAATTCCCAATTCAGCCACCTCAAGAACCTATCAACAAGTAATATATTATAAATAATTTAAATCAACATATAATAACTACAAAAATGATGAATTACCGTTTGCAAACATTCTTTATCTTTAAGCAAATACGAGTGTTCCAAGAGCCAAATGGAACAACATTGGAATGCAGCCACGATGGTCGAATGAAGATCTTTTGAATGGGAAGGTGGTGGTCTCGAGCATTGATGTTCGATGTAATCGCAGAGCCATTTCACTGCTCTCTTGCACTCTAAAGCATCTATTCACAACAATAATTACCATCTAGATATTAAGATTTATTAATTAGTTCACCTGATTCTCTGATATGGATTCTAGCCAATCCGGACAAAAGTTCTAATGCTGCCAAAGAGACGTTCAGGTCTGTCATCCAAGATGAAATGAGCCGATGGCACACGAGGTACGTGGCGCGAACGAAAAGAGCATGTGCCGAGTCTACAACGAATGTAACCGAATAATCAAGCATTGTCTTTCCGTTTGTACGAGTCGAATTGAATGAGAATGAGGCATTAACATACCTGTGGCTTGAATTTCCAAGTCAGGACTTAGTAAGTGATCTGAATATGAGCTGCTTTTGGTACTTGATGTGTCCGACACTACAGTTTTAAATACAACACAAAATAAAAAATAAACAAAGCGAACAAACTCTAAAACAAAAGTGCGATCAGGGCAAAACATAGAAATGTTAAACGAAACACACGAAAATGGATAATATACAAAAATATGAATTTCTGGGTGCCGCTGTGAATATAAATGAAAATTTAATTAGAATTTCATTTTCGCATTCAGAAATATCTTACACATTATATTTCTTGAAATATAAATTTAATTAATTGAAGATGAAGAATTTTATATAAAACCAGTATTTAAATCTTATCTCTATTTTAATGAATATCAACAACTTTAAGGATAAAATAGAAGTACTGATTATTCTTTAATTTCAATAGTACGAAGTTGTGGAAGCGCTGCGGTGATTTCTCTCAGTGCATAGGAATGAAAAGCCAATATTTTTTACACCCAAGTTTCTCTTCAAGTAGTAAAGAAGTGCGGTTTCCTTTCGCGCAAACACAAAACGTATAAAAAAACACTGATATGAATGAACAAGAGACTTTTGCAACGGGGAAATATTACCGGAACTGAGGAGATTCGATGTAGATTCTGCAGATGGTTGAGTGACCTGCTCGATCTTCTCGTAAATCTCCGAATCCTGAACGCACAGAAATAAACCGCCAAGCAGCATGTGCGTGTTCTGCGGATCAGTTTCCACCTGCAAAGCATTTATAACAAGGTTCATTATCCTCGGCTTCAACTGGCCGAAAGTCACTGGTTTCTCCTTATTATCTGAAAACATAAAACGATCAAAAATCAATCAACCGATTCTCTTCTCCAGAGTAAAGAATGTAATTACTTGTGTTAATTAGTGTTTTAATTGTAATGTTCTGAAAGTGTAGCGGAAGAGCTAGAATGGATAATAGTATTTGCACAGAAGATTTCCGGAGATCGATCTTGGCGATTCCCTGTGTTAAATTTAGGTCTTTATCGGGAAGGACTAGTTCCAAAGCTCCGATGAAGGCCGGAATCAAGATCATGACACCGTCCAAGTCTAGTCTGAAGAGATCCGCGGAATGAAGAAGGATAGCGACTATGGTTTCTCCGCACTCCTTGTTCGCCGGGACGGCTAATCCTTGCTGCACGGCCAGATAGAAACGAGCCAAGTACAAGGGGAATATTTTTTCGCCGGTTTTCTTCGAGCACATTATTCGACACAGGGTACCCATGGCCTCTGCTTTACCGCTATTGTACTTGTCGATGGACAGATTAGACGGGATGTCGAGCATTTCGTTCATCGATTCCATGGGTTGCGAATAGTTGAGATTCAGAGAAGTCTTCGTATTATCGATTATGATTGAATTGGGACGTTTACTGCTTTCATTGGCGTTCTCTGAAAAAAGAATATGTTACTATTTGAGTTTAAATTGATTAGATTTCACTGACTGTCAGTCAAATCGGATCCGACAAAAGCCGCTTGAAAAAGCCATTCTCCGAATAGATGTAAGATACTGTTGCACGTTGGCCTATCTGGTGATAGCTGAATGCGGTGTTCATTGCCAATCGAAGTCAAAGCTGTAGAAATTAAGATTAGGTACAACAGTAAGTTGGAATTATAATAAAGTTACATGGTAAACTAGACGTGGATGATGGTCCCGAACTGGTGACAGAAGACGTAGTAGCACGCATATTAAGAGAACCGATGAGAGAACTCCTAGAAGCAGCAGCTATTCAAGGAATATTATTATTAGTGATTTAATTGTTAATATAAATAAATGGTAACCTTTAGAGCTGGAGGGAGCTACGCTAAAACTCTTTGCTAAACGACGTTGTGTGGGAGGAGTCGGCGAAGATGTCGCGTTGTCGTTAAACCTTTCAATAATAGGAGGTTCCCAGACTTGCGCTATCCCTGAAAATGCGTTGCTATGTGCATTTGCTTGTTACCCAATGACCTAAACATGGAACATACCTAAAAATGCATCAACCTGATTGGCGATCCCTTTCATAGCTTTCAAGAAAATTAACGGAAGAGCCTGCAAAGACGGATGCTGGCATGGATCAACGACGCCCTGCGTTCCGCTCATGGCAAATTGCAGGAATTTCTGCGTCTGACTGATGACTTCCGGTTTAGTTAGGTTCACCGGATTTCCGATTGTGTTAAGAAATCTGTACCAACTCTGGGCAATGCAATCGTTCGTCATACCAGATGGAATTATGTCATCGTCGCCTGCAAATTCATTAATATAACATTAACAGTTTTATACTAACGAGTTTATATGAGACTAACTTATTTTTAGTTCAGGAAAATTCGGTCCGTACATGAAGCCAAGCAGTTTCGAAGTCAGCGCAAGGTTGACGCGATTCCATTGTTCGACCAGTGCAACCCTGTGCCTCCAGTTCAAGCAATTTTCTCTCAACGTTTTCCACAGCGGTGGAGTTGGAAAGTTGTTCGCGCAAGCTAATAACCAGATTTCGAAGAGCACGCTCAGAATCCGTTCGCAAAGTTGATCGGCGACGTCATCTTTAACAGTCGGCGGCGATAGCAGCGTATCGTTTATGGCCAAAAGGAAGAGCAGCAGGGCTTCCCACGTGGACTGATCCATGGACTTGGATTCGTGCGCAATCTGCTGTAAAGTTCTCAGCACCCGATGGCACAACACTGCCTGCCTATTAATCTTATCAATACCTACAAAAGAAGAGGACAATGAAAGTCACGTCCAGAGGAGAACAGTGTTGGTCTGAAGAGTAAAGTTTACGTCAAACTGTGAATTGCCATACCCAGATTATCCTGATATAAAAAAGGCCAATCTTGTAAAAAGAATGTGCACATTAGTGAAAATACATGAACGGTGCAAATACAGATTAGCTGCGGACATACCTTCGCCCTTCCTCGGAATGAATAGGTAATGGAAGTGCAGAATCATCTTTCTAGCGTACGCATTTGGATCGTCGCAGATCGGTTTCGGCACGCAAACCTTAGGAATGGGCAGCAACGCTGAGAACCATTCGCAATAGATGTTCACGCAGTCCTTGATGACTTCGTGCTCCGACAACGGTAGTGACAACCCGTAGCATATCACCTCCATGCACCATTGGACTTCTTTGTTTGATACTAATTTGCTCGGTTCTGCTGCCTGCGTTAAACCTAAATTGCTAGCCAGCAATTTGACTATGTTCAGAGTCGCATCCCGACTAACCGACGGCTCGAACCTATCCAAAACACTGTGATCAATTGTGCCAAAATTTTGCACCAATCTGCTAAGAGAAGTCCATTCGGAATACATCCCCTTGTCTTCCTTATTTTCCTAAAAAAGATAACAATACAACAATTAATCATATCCAAGTATTATCAATTACAACAACAAGAATATTATAGATATTAAGGCCAAATACTAATAATAAATGAGATACATACATCAGAAAGCATATTAACAACTGATGGTATTGCTGCCCACTGGATCATATTACAATTATATTTTTCTTCATTAAAAAACATGAATAATTAAATAATTTCTAAAAAATGACTACAATAGAAAGTGTATATAAAATATTTCTATAAATATTTTCTTAATAATGTTACAGCCTACTGCATATATACCTAATTAGTAATTACTTAAAGCTAATAATGTATACTTCCTATTTGTTATTTTATAGCTTACTTTTAAATTAACCCTATTGAACAGACCCAAATTCATGGGTACTGGCGAATGTTGGAAGGCTATATCGTTAATAAATAAAGTGAATATATAAATATCACTGATAAACACAGAAAACACTACATATTACACACAACAATTACGAAAGAAACATTATTTTGACGCGTCGTGTTGACGTTTATCAGATGTCAAGTTTGTCTCAATGGATATCTGCATATACAAGCAGTGCATCTACAACTTTTTTTACAATAGTGGTAATTCCAACTGGATCTATTTATACCTAGAAAATAAGAAAATTTCTGAATGTATACTTGCAAAAAGTAACACATAGATATAATCAAACTTTATATAACAATTATTAACAAGAGCTGATATTTCTAGTATATGCAAGCAAATCTATATTATATAATTAATAATCTGTAGCATGATATCCTAAATGTATCATGGATATGTATTTTTCCCATAATATATCAAAGTTACTTTAATATTAAATTATAAGAAAAACATTATATTGGTTTAAATTTGCAGTCTAAAAACATTTTAGGTAGTTTCTATTAAAAAGGATACATTTTTTAAATTTTTTAATCCATTACATGTTGATGAGCACTGGTGCAATATTTGTTTTAATAGTATAGGCAACTTTTATGTCATATGTCAATTTGTGACATATGTCATGCGTTTGCCACTAGATTTATAATGTTCAAAATAATTAGTCCATATTAATTGTTGTTTCAAATATGTTTATAAAAGATCCATGCGGTATAGTATGCATACTGTTCACTTATTGCTCCGTAATATACGCAGATTATGTAGTTGTGAGATGGATAATCCTTCACACTATGGCTGACAGGTATGGATTTTGTAAATAAATCTTCAGAAATGTCTAATAGGACAGTTTGTTTCAGCATCTGGGGTGCTTTCAACGCAGTTTTATTCAATATAGTCATATTACTGTTAAGTATGTCTCATTTCAAAGCTGTGGTGTGTGATCCTGGCAGTATACAGTTGCCACAGAGTAGAATAGATTTTTCAGATATTAACTTGGATACAGGTTTGTTTCTGTTTCAGTATAATTTATTGAAACATAATCTGAGAGGTTTTCAGGAGGAGATAATGCTGATTGGACTATATGCACAAGATGTGAGACCTATCGTCCACCAAGGGCTCACCATTGCAGAATATGCGAGAAGTGCATAAGGAGGATGGACCATCATTGTCCATGGATTAATAACTGCGTGGGCGAAAGGAATCAGAAATATTTTATACAATTTTTAATATACGTTGGTATGTCCACTGATTTATGGCACTGAAACTCTGAAAATTGTGGAATAACGAAATATCGAATGCATTTTGCAGGTATTTTATCAGCGTATTCAATAGTATTGATATTAGTCTCATTGTTCTCTTCTTGTGTTGACTGCGACGTTGACATTTTGGTGCAGCAGAGGATGGTGTAAGACGATATTGATAGATCACTTGAGCGGTTTTATTTTTCGTATTTTTTTTTAGAATGCATTGTGTGATTTTACTGTTGGAGAGCACGCTTTTCGGGATATTCGTTTCGGCGATTTTGATGGTCCAGATTCAATCAATTATCTCCGATGAGACGTCCGTTGAGCAGGTCAAGAAGCAGGGTCCTTTTAGACCGCACAAACCGAAATTGGCTTTGCTCACAGAAGTCTGCGGTCGGCAACATCCGCTGATGTGGCTGCTACCGTGTAGTTCAATACCTAAGAAATTTGATACTCCTCTCCTTAACTATCATATCTAATAACTAATTTAACTATTTTTATACGTATGAGCTAGAGTTTTTTTTTACGTAAGTATTGTTCTTTTTATGTTGATTAATATTTATTGAAAAGATAAACAAACGCATATTATCTATATAGTACACTTTATATAATATATAATAAACACTATTGTCATTTTTTGACAAGGCAATTTTGCTTTTGTATTTTACTGTGCATTTACTATACTTGTACCTAAATGCATGAATTCGATACACGTATTTTATAATTGATTTATAGTTGTTCAAATACAAATTACCAGCATGCATTTGGTAAATACTAATTACAATAATATTTATTAACAAATTATAAACTTAATATTAAAATTGATATAAATTAATTAAACTCAACATTGAAAATTATATATTTTAAGAGTTGTGAAAATTTTATGAAATAATATTTATTAATAAAAATATAATCAATGAAATGCTCAACATTTTTTTTTAAATAATTTAACATTAAGATACTGAATTTGTAATTTTAGATATGTAATTACAGCAGGAATAAAATATTTGCATATCTTTGAACTGAAATTGCAATAATTTATAATATATTTGTATAATTCTTGTTTATTATTAAAATGTGCCTAAAACTTACATTAGAGTTCAAAATACAGTAATATCTTGTACTAATTGAGGAGTTTAAAATGCGACTGTAATAAGGGGGAAAATAATTATTCTTAAAAAAATACTATTTAGTAACGCAGTAAGCGCTAAAATTGGGAAACTATGTCTTAAGGAGACGTTGGTATTTGCTCTTGAAAGCGAAAAAAGAGTGGGGAATTTGTTGTTCAAGGAGATGGTTTAGATGGAGAGTTGGGAATTGTCAGTCCAAGAAGACGGCGGAGTTTGCTTTTGAGAATAGTCGGAAATTGGGAGCCTAAGGTGGTGTTCTCTCTTGAGGAGAGTTGGTGATATTCGTTCTTGAAAGTAACGTATTCTTATGGGGAGAACGAAAGGAAGAAGGAAAGATTTATTCTTTAGAAGAGCAAAAGAAAAAAAAGTGAGTTTTTCTCTCATAAAAAGTTCGGAAGTTATTTTGCTCAATTCAAATCGAATCCGGACTATGCGAAGTATAGTTTATTGTAAGTTGTCGTTGATTAATGATTGATAGAAAACGGAAAATCTATACAGTCTAAAAATATAAGTTTATTTCGAAAGAATAATTAGTAAATTAAAGAATGTTTGTATTTGTTTAAGACAGAAAAGGTCTAAGATGTTCTGGTGCTTTGCTCTTATCGAAAATTTGCTTTCTGACGCAGGTGACGAACGGCGGCAACGAACATTCGCACTTCACCTCGATCTTCTCGTAGTCGGATTTGATTTCGACCTCTTCGAATTTATCTCCCAAATTGAGATTCTCCCCGTGGAATTTGCATTTCAGAGATCCGCTCGGTTTCGTTGACTTCACGATCTTCTCCTTGCCGGTACCTGAAAATGAACGTCAAAGATTTCGTTTCAAAATCTCTTTCATGTATTACGTGGCATCCACTCGAATGGACAGCAGTGGTCTATGCCACCGTACACGGCCGCATAATACTTGGAGATGTTGTCTCCGCCGCCAATTTCAACGCTGCAAGTGTTCTTGCGGCAGATCGCTCCAAGATCGCCCTTGAATTTCTTATCGCAGACGCAAGACGTGCATTTCTCTGTCGGATGTTCGAATTTCTGACCCTCCAGGTACATCTTTCCATTTACAGCGCATTTATGATCTTTCTTGGAATCCGCTGTAAATAAACAAAGCAAAAAAAAAAAATTTAACAACATAAAAAGTGTTTTTAAAAGAATGCAACTCACGGCAGATATTTCCAACTGCACAGCACTTTCCTAGCTCGTACTTGAGTTCGCAACCGGGCAATGGCCAATTTCCAAGCCATTCGGGGCAATCCAGAATGGCGCAGCGGACATTCGAGCTGTAACATGCTAAATGCCGTGTACAAATCGTTTTTTTTATTGTTATATAATTTCATTACGTTCCCATGCAGGTGCAGGCCACTCTGCAATCAGCGTACGTTTCATCAGCAGGAAGCCTTTCGTGGGTGTTATATAATTTGCCATGGTACAAGCACTTCCCTTCCGGGACCTGCTCAAGATGAGAGCAATCGTACGATGAGGGACATGTTGGATCGGCGTCTTCAAAAATTGGCTTACACTTTAAATCCTCGTAGATGAGGGTGTTCTTGTTGCAGGAATCACCTAAAAGATTACCATTATAGCCACAAAAAAATAATGTTTACCCTTTGGCTGACCTTCAACATCAATAATTAACAGCGATAATGCCGCGAAGATTGCCTGTTTGTAAACACTTTTAATTATCATTTCTTACTGCTTTTCTTAGAAGAGTTCAACGCTAAATGAGCTACGCTGTGATTAACTACCGCATATTTATATACTTGCTCTGTAAGTATATAAATGCATTTTTTTTTATATAAATAGATATTTACGGAAAACAAAAGAGAATTGCAAATACTGCGGGAAAATTAATACAAAGCGTTTTTGTTCTGGGATTACCAGCACAAATAATTAAATAAAAATTTATACGAGCTGATGATAAATGAATAAAGATTAAATTTAATAAAATAATTAACTTAAATAATTTAAAAAATATTTAAATTTAGATACATATTTGTAAGATGATTTAATCGAAAAGAGGCCAAGGTATTACGAGAATGTTTTGCAAAAACGTTAAATATAAGTAGACAATAATTTACGCAAGGTTCTAATAATCGATTGTCCCACATATTCATGTCAAATTGATTTATCAATAATGTTGAGTTGAAGAGTTTTATGTAAGAAAGACTAAAATATTTATTTTTATATTATTGTCCAAAAAAATGTGGATTATGTAGAAAAAACATACAGGAAAATAAGGATTATATTAAATAAATAATGCGCAATTTGCTTATAATGTTTATTTACAAACAATGTTAATTATTTAAGTTTCTTGTTGTAAACATCGAATAAGTTACATAAACCTCACTTGTTTTCTCGGTTTCTAAGATACATTGCTATGGTAACGCTAACAGATTCAGTTTATTTTAATCTTATTTTTATTTCCATTATTTTGACGCTAAAGCTGTAACTCTTGAATGCAGATTCTGGGGGGATAAAGGGGGAGATAAAAGAGAGACAGCAGCGGAATAGGAAAACTTAAAATAGGTGCGAAGAACACCTTTAATTTTCTTTATACTTAACATTTAAGAAAACGCTGAAATAACAGGACGGGTCAGGAATGTAGGACGGTGTGTGCGCGTTTTTTTTATTAGTTTGTGCGAAAAATAGTTTCGGATTAGTGAATTAAATACACCGATTACAAATATCTCTCGAATACAGATCGAGAGAATACACATTCTACACATAATCATCACCATCATAGGGCTTGGTTCAAATCGATCGATCGTCTTGATCTTCTTCACGAGATCGCAGCAGTTCGGAAATGTGATGCGGATTTGTACCAAGTGTATGATGCTGGGAAATTATCTGAAACAGAGCAGAGAAACGGCTTAAGTAAGAGTAACAGTTTTCTTATATGTCTTTGTTATGAGAACGAAAGTGGTTTAATATTCATGGAGGGAGCGAACAAATTCGGGACTCAAACGGTGCGGACCAACTTTCGGGATATTATCTTTAACGCGGCAGACCGATCCTCATTATTCGGATCACGTAAAACGCGCTTACCAAGTTGTTAATTAAACTTCAAATAGGATCGAGCAGTTAAACATTCGCGCGTAAAAATAAATTGTCGGATATCTTCAGGTCGAGTACATTGTGCGTCTGCTCCATTAATTCTAAATTACTATGTACTTAGCAAATGGAAATACAATTGCAAAATCTGTATCACAGTTTTGAAAGACCTTTAGGGTTTCTCACAATAGATTAGTTTTTTTTATAACAAAAAAAATATATTTTACATTATAAATCTCTCAATAAATTCTTACATTTATTTTAGAATGTTGATTTATATCATTGTAGATCGTTTGAATCAGAAATTATAATGAATAACTTCTTGCAATTTCATATAGGAATCTCTGATAGAACTGAAGATATGAAATATGAAATACTGGTTGCCTATCTCAACAAATGAAATAAAGCTAAAGCTGAAAATTTCATAAAGGCATTTACTTAATTCTATGAAACTAATATTTATAAACTTTTTACAAATTTAAAGTAAATATTTTCATATCTTACAAAACGACAATTATAAATATATTAGTGAAATCCTATAAGTTAACTATATTTGTCTAAATATAAATCTATAAAATTTCTTTCGTTTTAATCATTTATCTCTTTTTAGAGATTTTTAAATGATTCAATTTTCGTGTTATTTGTTGAGAATTCAGATCTGTAGACTAGATATCTTTTTCGAATAATTGTATTTGGTTTAAACTACATTTTTATATTATTTACATAAAATAGTTATGGTAATATGTATGAAACTATCCAAGCAAAAGCAGGTGCAACAGGTGCCTTATTTTTTTATATTACATAATTCTATGAAGATAATAATAATGAAGATTATCAATTTCATACATTAACTATTCCATACTATAATTTAGTAAGTTACTTTTTCTAATGGAATTACAGAAATAATATATGTAAACAAATTATCGAAAACACAAATTCATAATTATGTTTTTCTCTTTAATTTCGTCCATCTGCACAGTTTGTTCAACACTGGCTCAATTTGGACTGACGGTCGAAAGCACTTTGTTTCCGGTTTATTGAAAAGTGTCGCGACGCCCGAAAACCGCTTCAGATTCGAATTTAATTCGCGCGAAACAAAGGACACGGCATAACAACAGCAGTAACAAAAATAAACGAGGAAAAGAACAACAGCGGTGCGAGACTGGGAATTAATTAAATTAACACCCGATTTTAATTGCTTTCCATTGCTCCGAGCGGAAAGTATTTTATCATTTATGCTTTTCAGAACAACAATAATAATGCTGAGGGGAAATAATAAATGGTTTCGTGTTTGCTTTGGTTCATCTTCGTTTGAACCCTTTTTTTCTTTTTGGCGAAGCGAGGTGTCACCATTTCGCTTCATTAGTTCTCGCAAAGTGCGCTTAAATTAATATTAAATTACGTTATATCGGAAAAGTTTTAATTGCGTTTCCGAAAAGGGCCTGCAACTCTCTGTGTTTTACGACCGGCGCTCTAGAAACCTTCACTTTTCGTCAGTTTCGTAACGATACGTTCAACATGGATACTCTATAAATTATAGACCATAATCAAATAAAATCGCTTTTCTTCACAGTCTATCTTTTATAATAATGATTTATGAGTTTATCAATTAGATTTTGTAATTTATGTATTTTTTTAAATGAATTATTTACATTTTTGATTTGATAGGTAATTATTAAACATATTTTTTAAACTATTCAACGTAATTCGCTAACTAAAAACATACTAATTAATATATAGTCTAATTTACTTAACCTAACATTTTCTAACTTGAACTGTCATACTATTACATAAACCTAACCAATCCTATACTTCATTTAACTTACTTGATATAACCTTAATTAAAGTAACTTATTCTAACTGCGTATGACATAATATTAATTAACATAACCTATTATTACTTCAACTGTCATAATTGTCAAAACTTAATTAACTAATTTCTAATGACTTGACATAACCTTAATTGATTTAACCTAAAATAATTATTTATTCGTCTACATTAACCTAACCTAATATAGTTTAAGTTGATCTGCATTAAGGCAACATCTGAATATTTTGAAAACCTGTTTTATAAAATGAACTTAGTTCTATATAGATTTATAGTTACAATAGAAAAACAATGTATCAGAATAAAATGGAAAATTGTGTGAAATTGGCAATTCCATTCAAGGGATGGAGGAAAATGAATTGATCGACCATTTATTTTCATTTGTCTGCGCAATTTGACCTGTAATTGACCCGATCCGAAGAGTATCGAAAAGGAAACTAACCGCTCCAGACAATGGTCTATAAATTGAGCCCGAAACTATATAATTATAAGGGCAACGAAGCAGCAACGAAGAGGAAGGGAAAGACAAGAAAAAAGGCGATACAAAGAAAAAAGTTATAGCTTGTTAATGTTAACAATAACCGTCTCGGTAATATGTCTCGGCGCAACAAAAGGTCCTCACCATTGTGCGCCGGGACGGGAATTATGAGCGACCGAAAAGTTTCATTTCGCAAGGAATGAGATGGAGGAGGGAAAGCATTTTGTGGTGGGAAAATAGCACACATAAAAAAAATGGAAAAGCTAAAGACCGAAAAGGAAACAGATAAAATCAAAAAAATATATAATAATAGGAGATATATATTATTATTATAACGTAAGATTCGCCTATTCTATGATGTTGTTGCTTCCGTAATCGTCGCGTTTGTAACACCTTCATACATTACCATCAACCCTCACGACATCCGCATTCGAGTTATGGTTTGGGAAATATCACGTTTGCAGACATTGTAAATTAGTTTTCAGAGGATTATGTCTGGGTAATCGCTCGGGACGTGAGCAACCTGTGCCACCTGGATTTCATCTTCCCTACCCCGAAGGTGCGCCAACAGAAATCATCCCGATTTTAATTAACTCCGCTGTGGTTTTACACTCGCAAAATGTATAGAAAAAAAGGGAAAGTACAGCAGCAGTACACCTTTTATCTTTAATTAATGGTCGTATTAATAACGGTAATGAGACTGGTTTCTGCACTACTGAGTCTCGGATACGATTTCCTGTATTAAAAAACTTTCGTAGATTTTAATCACACAATTTGCTTTCAGTTAGCATTTATACGAAAAAAAAAAAATGAAATTATATAATTTTTCTCTAAACTATTTCTAAAAATAATCGTGAATTTATTTAGTGTATGTAAACATAATTAGTAAGATATAGCAAACAATAAATTACTAAATATTTAAATATTTTAACAGAATATAAATTATAATTGGTGGATGCGCCGGGTAACATAAATTAAAAAAATAATTATTAATTTAATTGTGGTCTAAATTAAGTTTAATTCAATATTAATTAATAAAATATATTTATTCTATAAGAATATTTAAATTATTTAAATAAAAATTAAATAAATAAAATGCAAAAATCGATTTTTTTTTAAATACGTAAATTGTAATTCACTTCCAAATTGATTGTATTATTATCAAAATCAATATTAAATCTTATAATAAAATCGTAAGAATGTAAATTAGTTTTTTAAATATCTAAATTGCAAGAAGCTGCGAGAATAAATAAATTGAATTTGGTGGATGCGCCGGGTAATTTTATATAAAAAATTAAATTTGAATACTTATTTGTACTAAAATTCAATTTTATCGTTGCTCTAAATTTCGAAAATTGTAGTCGAAAATAAATTCTAAATTATTAATTAATAAGATTAGTTTGAATTTTGTGTTTATGACAAAATTTGTTGACAATTTATATAGTAAAACGGTTAAAGTTGGAAAGTAATTTTTGTTTGTAAATAAGTGCTTTGTATATTGTAGAAAATTTTGTAACTCAAAGTGATTAATTACTGTTTAAGGATAGGAATAAGAAAATGCACGTAGATTTGTTTCAAGTAACCGATCACTGCAGAAAGGTCCTACCAATCAATAAGGAAAAAAATGTAGCACATAACGACAAAAAAGCGTGAGTATCGTGATTTGCAACTTGTTGCGTTCATAACTGAAGCTTTTTCATTGCTCTTCACATTTTTTTCCTTCCTTTCTTGCTTTCACGTTCAAAAAATGTAATAAGAAGAAACCAAGTGCTAAAAAAAAGTAAATAGTTATAAAATAAAATATTCATTGTACAAATCCGTATATAATCAAAATTTGAAAAAAGGTCTTATGTTTGTATTTATTGATATTCGATTCCAATTTTTTTTTTAAATAAAATGTTAACTAATTAGTGAGTGGAGATAATTAACGTAGTTTTACGAATTAGTTTGCAACATTTTGGATTTGTTAAATTCAAAATACTTTATATAAGTGTGAATGTAATTTTGAAGTGGAGCAGTTTATCTAAACTTACATAATCATTTTTCGCTCGGAGCTTTTCTTTGATAAGAAAGGTTTTTACCATGGAAATGGTACGATTACTGCAGCCTTGCAAAACGTGAAGGCAGCAGCAGAAAAAAAGAGAAAGGTGTAGGAAACGATCCGGAATTTGTGTAATCTTCGCCGCAAACACAGAGCCGGTTTTTATAACGTCCCTTTGTACCACCACCAAAGATAAGTTTTGTCCCCATTCACTGATCCCTATTTCCTCTGCAACATTCTGTTTTTTTTTTCTTTCACAAACTGTTTTTTCATTCCCAGATCGCATTTTGTGTTGAATTTTTCATGAACCAACTGTAAATGTGAACAACCATTTATTTCAATGAAAGTTATCAATGTAAGTATAAAACTGGGATGAGACTGGAAAGACTATTAAAGCAAAGAGCGCACGCGATCGGTTTACTGCGGATTTTGCAGCGTTTTATTTCAGTTCGTTTCCACTGATCCGATTTTCTTTATTCCACACAATATTTCTCTCATTGGGTTTTGTCAAGTTTATTGGGGTTTCAGTAAGTGGGGCCAATTAAATCACTGGCAATAACTCACTAATCGCGTAAGAAGTTAAGGCTAACTTAATCCGTTCAGATTTCGTACGAAATAACGACCGCAAATGTTAGTACGTCTCTCTCTCTCTACATTATTACAAAGTTTACTTTCTGGATATACATCACGTCCAATTCGCTTCATTTTGTAACGCAATAAAAGACAATTCCATTATTATTACTCTAGTTATAAATGTACAAAACTTTATTCGCAAAACAAATTAATACGATACGAAATAATATTACTAAGATAATTTAATAATACAATATTAATAATTGTAGATTATGAAAATTATTATTTATGTCAAATTGTAACACGTTTCGTGCGTACGGCGGATATATCCGCCCTATCTTTAACGCTTACGGAAAATTGTATGTAAGTCCTTTGTGGAGGCGCAGTTATCAAATTATAGTTCAACAGAGCTGTCATAAATGTCATTTAACGTCATATGATTTTTTAGGAGTAAATCAGTTTTTTATATCGTTTTCTTTTTTGTAAATAATACAAAATTATAATTTATTATTTGTTGATTTAATTATGAAAAGTTGTTGTAAAAAGTATCGATTAAAATTACGTGTCAACCGAATGGGGTGGAACAATGAGCGAGATAATGGGTTCCGATAATGCGGACGCCATTGAACAAATCTAAATTGCATTTTCGAATGTACACAGAAAGGGAGACTGGGTTAATTTACCAAACAAACCCTGACTTAATCCGGTCCTGAAGCAAAGACCATGCGAGTTGTCGTTGGGTCGAGGATGGTGGAAATCCCCGATTTTTCGTAGGCGACGTAGCCGAGATTTCGAACGTGTTTACTTGTGGATCTGCGGCATTTCACTGTTTGAGTAGCAAAGATGAAGTTTCTCACAACCAGAGCAAACATCGAACAAACTACAGTTGCCAACTAAAATCTATATTTCTATAGAAATTAAATGAATAAAATATTACAAATTTATTCATTTATTAAAATAACTCGAATACTTCTGCTTCAATCAGTCCGGATTCAGTAAAGTCTCTTTTTTGTATTTTACTTTAATTTTTGACTCGATTAGTCCGATTTTTGTGTAAAGAATACCCATGTTTTTTCATCATCAAATTGTGATGTAATGATAATTTTATCCATTTTCTTATATAATTTTCTTTCCAAAAAGTAAAAATCCAATCTAATTAATTTCTTTAGTTAATCATGAAATTTCTATGGTTATTGCAAAAAACATTGTTGTTATGTAATTTTTTAATTTAAAAATATTTTGATTTTACTTTTCTAATCGACGTTAAATGTTAATTGTATAAAAACATTTTCTTCTATTATTTGATAATTTGAAGCCTCGTAATTCTAATTTATATAACGAAATCTACATCGTTTGATGGAAGTAGAGACACTTTGATTTCGATTAAAATAATACTATAATCGTCTTAAGGGCCGGAGCTTGAGGGCTTTCAAGCGCTAATGAAATATTAATTGCTGTTAATTACTGGCGTCTGTGCTTCGCTAACTGAATAATTTAATAATTCTCCCAAGTTCGAGGTGATTCGTAGAATGATTATTACAACAAAAAATCAATTAATTTATATAATATTTATAACTACTTCATTACAAAATTTTTGATAATATTTACATAATTATGATTTGTATAGTATAATCTTGTTGGTTGGTTTTGGCTTACAACAAAATAAAGTTTTTGGATGATAAATCTGTTCCCGATGCGAAGATCGTTCATCTCAACAATAATTTCATATTCTCGAGACGAAGTTCGTTAATATATCGAGCTTGGAGAAGTTATCGCTGCATTGCAATAATCTTCGGATTCTGAAAGCTACGATGAAGAAATTTGATGGAACGAAACTGATGTTGGATTATAATAAGATTGACTACTTGGAAAGCAAGTCGATACCGGCTTCAGCTGAAGTGTACTTGAAGCATAACGCTCTGACGTTCATTCACGCGAAGCACTTTGTTAATATCAGCGCGATAAAATATCTGGACTTATCTTGGAATAATATAATCTATGTTACGAACAACAGCTTTTTGGGATGTCAGTTGAAAACTCTGAAGTTGGACTATAACAAGATCGCTAACTTTCGCTGGAATAAAAATGCTGGATTCTTTATCATTGTCGAATAACTGTATTCATCATTTAACAAACGGATCTATACCCAGGACAAGACAAGTAAACCTTTCGTATAATTTCTTGGAAAATCAGTGAAAACTCTGAGGTTGAAATACAACAAGATCATAACGATCAGTGAGCAGATTTTTGTTACAATGAAAATGCTGGATTCGTTAACATCCAAGAAAAGTATAATTTGTTGGAAAACAGATTCTATAATAAATTTTGATAATTGAAAGATCAAATTGATCAAAGATCTTGGTAGGTTATTTCTTTTTTCTTGAAAAATAAAAAATATTTGAATTTAATAAAATAAAGAGTTAGTTTGATGCGATATATTTTTATTTATTTACGTAATTATTTTTACAAAACCAAATGCGGCTAGGAAAAGCGAGTTCTGATAAAAAGTGTGATTTCATTCCGCACTCGATAACAGTTTAGAATTGTTTGTTGCTCATATAACCACGTATTTGAAGTGCAGCATTTAAAATGTTAACAAGTATCTTAATATTTTTGGCAATTGTTTGGTTCGACGTAATCAGATCGGAGGATGGTGTATGTGAAGTAAATGAAAAATGTTTCGCGAATTGTGAGAATAGTAACTACAAGATAATTCTTGTAAATAACAATTGCAGCCACTCGATACAAGTCATGAAATTGGGATCAAGCCATATACAAGTTTTCTATTTAAATGACTTCGAGAATTACAATATTGGATTTCTGCATCTGAATAATAAGAGCTTGCATAATATACAGGATGTTACAATGTATATAAACAAAATGAACGTTAGTAAACTAAATCTGAATGATAACAATATTTACAAGTTGAAAACATCATGCTTCCAAAATGAGTTTCCATTTGAGCACTTATCGTTGAATAATAATTCAATCAATTCTATAGAAAACAATTCGATTCCTAAAGCCAAGAATATCTTCTTGAACGACAATTTCATCAAAGAAATATCAGCAATTATGTTTGTTGATATAACAATAGTAGAAATGCTACACTTAGATAAAAACCGTCTAAAGACATTGACAGATGCGTCGTTGACAGGTTTGACAGCTAAGATATTATCGTTGAAGTATAATGAAATTGAAAACTTGGAAGCCAATTCGATTCCCATGGTGCAACGTGTGTACCTCAGTGCAAACCGCTTGGAATCTCTGGATGCGAACATCTTCACTAACATCTCCCACACGATCGAACTCAACTTATGTTGTAATAATATAAGCAATATTTCGGAAGACACCTTCAAAGATGGTAACTTTAAATCACTCGTACTAGACTCCAATAATATTACGAAAATAACAAAGAAGACGTTTTATGGACTAAGTAGGGCGATGATTTTATCATTGTCGAACAATAAGATCGAATTATTGGAAGACGATTCGATACCGAGAGTGAAAAATTTAAATTTGAAGTGTAATCCTCTTAATGGAATCCACGAAGCCGCGTTCAGACATTTGAAGTATCTGAAGATAGTCGAAGTAACATTCAAAAATACCTTTGACATCTCATTGCCCATGCAAGTCGCAGTTTTGAATTCTGGTCTAAAAGTCAAACATTATGAAATGCCTAATTTTAAAATACGGAAGACTTCAGTCTACGCAATATGTGCCGTTTTTTCTATAATTTTGGTAGCGATCGTAATTGGAATAATTGTGAAAAAACAATGTTCAAGTGAGTGTAATTTTTAAGAGAAAACTAAATCTTATATATTGATCATTTTTTTAGAACATTCCAAAGTGACTCAATATAATTCTATCCATTTAAGAAAGGTATTGCAATCCATCCATTTGATTATACTATTTTTTTTATTATTACATCATCTCTTAATAGTCATCTAATAATTATTTCATAATATCATTCTTTTTGTATAAATATTACTGTTTTCTTTAAGAATTTATTTTTACTTTTCTCAATTGGAATTTAGTTTGTTTGGAAATTTGACTTATTTTTACAATTTATTATAATTTATTTAATCATCTTTTAATATTTTTACGCTGAAAATTTTCAGTTATAAAATTTTATCCATTTTATCTTCTCCAGGTTTAAAGATTAATTGCAGATGATTAATCTTTATTATATAATCGAATATAATCCTTCAATATTCTTTATAAAAAGTACTGTTTTTTAAAGATTTTTTTTTGTCAATTGAAATTTAATTTGTTTTGAAATTTTACTTATTTTTACAATTTATTGAATATTTTAATAGAAAATACTAATGTTTTAGGAGACGGAAAAAGCAGAATTACCTGAAGGTATGTGCACACAATAAAATATTAGTAATTTAATTATTAATTAATAATTTACTTTTAGCACTCGATGTCCAGTTTAACGAATATGAAGGTATTTTATTCTGTTCATTAAATAATAAACATACAATTAATTATCAAAATTATGTTTGCAGAAATTGCGGATTTGTTGATATGTAAGTAATTCGTTTAGTTACGAAAACGTTTTTTTTAAAACATTTTAGATTTTATTGTAGATTCGAAGGAGAACGATATTTATGCCTTAACTATTGGGAATAATAAGTAATTGTAATTATCTTGACGTCACATTTTTAATAATACAATTTTTATTAAATATCTCTTTTTGTATTAGTTCTGTCCTCCTATATAACTTATTGTTAGTTTTAACCTTTACTAATTGTACAATATAATCTGATTAATCCCTTAATTAAACCGGACTAATCGAGGAACTAAATATGTAAAATCCTGGAAAAAGCCGAAGAACTAGAGTGAATCCGGACTGATCGAATTCGGATTATGTGAGGTATTGTTTTATATGAAATTAAATTAGGAAAGTTGTACAAAAATTATAATGTTAGTATAGTAACATCAAAATAGTTTAATTTATTATTTTCTTTAAACAACAATTGAAAATCATTCATATATGCAATAATCGCCTGAATATCCTTTGATTACTTTATTTACACGATTTCGGTTTTACAAGATTTGGATTTACACGGTTTTATGGAAACCTAACTTCAAAGTAAATCTGAAGATAATTCTTAGTTTTTGTGTTTAATTGAGAATACTGTGCTTCTTCCTTATTTTTGTCTTATCTCAAACAAATAGATTTATTGTATGTTTTTATGCTTATTAATTCAAAATTTCAATTTTGCTTGTTCTAATATAGATTTGCATGAAATATTTCATATAATAAATATATTTTTGTTCAAATTTGAAACATTTTAGTGGTCCAACATTAGACAACTTTTTATAAACAATAATTTTAAACTACAACTAAATAATGATAATTTTTTACTGCAAAAACTAGAACACTTGTTCATCTTTCTTTGTTAACAAGAATTTTTTTAAAATAAAATCTTCATGTTCTTTGTCTTCTTTGCTAACAATACTTTCTAAAACTTCCTATGAAAAACCATCACGTTCTTCATCTTTCATTTAAGAAACCTATTTGATTGACACATCTGTGTAACATTCGTCCTCTTTTCTTCATCTACTACAATTTCTAGCCAAATTTTACTTAAAATTACAAACATCTTAATATCGAAGCTTCGTAATCAGAGTGATAAATTAATATTTTTTGTATATTTTTTAATCAAATAATTCATTTTTAAATTAGAATTACTATATAATCATTGTATTATATTATTAGTTTATAAGTTTTCTATAATTTATTGTTATTTCATCACTTACAAAAAAACATATTTTTTTATATATTTTTTCTTCACTCAATGATATAAAGTTATGTAATTCTTGGAGAAGATTTAAAAAGACATAATTTCCTAGATTGTACATATAAGTTAATAACATAAGAAATTATGTTAAATTGGAATTGAAAAAAAAATGTTAATTTTAGTTATAAAAATTATGAAATAAAATAATAGTTTATGTAATAATTAAAAATCGCCCATATTTCATAAATTTCTAACTAACTTTAGAAGATAATCGTACATGCAAAGTAGAATTAGGTAAAGTGTATAAAAATAAGTTGAAAAGAAAAATGTTAATTTTAGTTATAAAAATTATGAAATAAAATAATAGTTTATGTAATTATTAAAAATCGTCCATATTTCATCAATTTCTAACTAACTTTAGTAGCTAATCGTATATGCAAAGTAGAATTAAAGTAAAGTGTAAAAAAATATATAATAATTAAGGTAAAGTGTATAAAAATAAGTTGAAAAGAAAAATGTTAATTTTAGTTATAAAAATTATGAAATAAAATTATAGTTTATGTAATTATTAAAAATTGTCCATATTTCATCAATTCCTAACTAACTTTAGTAGATAATCGTATATGCAAAATAGAATTAGGTAAAGTGTATAAAAATAAGTTGAAAAAAAAATGTTAATTTTAGGTATAAAAATTATGAAATAAATTTGTTCCTACGAGGTACGTATAGTAACCAAATTTATAATTTATTAAATATTTCTATATGCAAAGTATAATTAGGTAAAGTGTATAAAAATAAGTTGAAAAAAAAATGTAAACAATTCTTGTATTTAAGAAAATAAAACTATTTTAAACAGTTATATTTTCGCTTTTTTAATAGATTATTTGTGTCGCTTTCAACATTTTTCAAACTGCCTACCTATGTACTAATCTTAACAAATACTTAAAGTTTTGTGACGTTTATGTTGATATATTTTTACTAAATATTAGTCAATCTTCAAATATGTGAATAGTTAATAAATGATCAAATATGATGTATTTATTATAATAAAAACATGCTAAAGCAAAGAAATACGTTATATTATATTGTTGGATTACGAAAAAGGATGTGGGGTTAACCGAATCATGATTGCGAGAATACATTTTTATCTTGAAACTGCAGCAAAGGAAATCCCGAGTTCATTTATATACGCATTAAAAGTGAGTGCGTGCTCGTAAATGGACGTATTCATAAAGTAAAGCGTTGCGATTGTAAAAATGTTTCTATTACCAATTTTCTTGTGGTTTGTGAAAATAAGTGCTGAAAGAACACAATGTAAAATAAATAAAAAATGCAATTTGAAATGTAGCATCAACAATACTATAGAATTAGAAAGTATTGTTACATGCACAGAATTGAAATTTGTCCGGTTGAATTACATTAACTTAGACCAAGTACAAAAATTGAACACTTTTCAAATTAAAATTTTCAATTTAAAATCTAATGATGATATACAAAATGTGCTAAATGCAATTAATGATTTAAATATTGAGACATTGCATATAAATCACAATAATATTACGGAACTGAAAACATGTGAACAAAGCAAAACTTTCCAAACGCTATCGTTGAGCAATAATAAAATTAAGGTTTTGCAACGAAAATCGATACCTATAACATCCGATTTATATCTTAACTATAATTTGATTGAATCGTTAAATGCTAGCATGTTCATAAATATTTCCTACATTCAACGCTTATATTTGATGAATAATTGTATAAAGAAGATAACGGCGTCATCACTGATAGGTTTAAATGCAAACATTTTAGAGTTAAGTCATAATCTTTTAGAAGATTTAGAAGATGGATCAATTCCAGAAGTAAAAGAAGTATATATGAATGCAAATAAATTGGTGACAATACATTCTAAAATGTTCGTTAATATTTCGTACTTGACGATCCTCCAATTAAGGTATAATAGAATCACCAATTGCAACTTTCAAAATTTCCACCTGAAAACACTTCAATTAAGTAACAATAAAATATCCAATATAACGCATACATTTTCTGGGATGAACAAGATAACAAATTTATCATTATCAAATAATCTGATTTCATCATTGGGAATAAATTCAATACCGAAAGTGGAACATCTAAATTTGAGTTTCAATTTACTTACATCCATTGACCCAAACATGTTTTCCGACATAGATAATCTTAGATCATTAGATATCCGTTACAACTGCATCAAATACAATTATTTGAAATTAAATGATAAAGTGTTGATTTTCCAAAAAAAGTGCATTTTGGACAGTAATGATATCACTGAAATGGATATTTTTCTTATATCGAAAAGTGCAGTTTTTGCAATTGGTATAATTGCATCACTTGTGGTTATTGTCTGTATTGTAATAAGATTATATTCAAGTGAGTAAAATTGAAAATTATTTAATTTCATTCATAATTTAATTTACGATAAATGTTTCAGGACGTCAATCGCAAACTGCAGTGAGTTTCAAGAAATCGAAGGTATCTATTTGATAGCGTTTTGTTTCTTTTCAATAATCAAATGTCAAAATGACATTGACAGCTGAATGTCATTTTTTTCTTTTTGACATTTGATAGATGTCAAAATTAGCATACTTTTATGTTTCGTTTTTTTTAATTGAGATTTGACAACCGCTGCTAAAAAAAAGTTGATTTTTGTTGATATAAATCCTAGCTGTTAGTCAATTTTAGCATATTTTACATTTTTACTTCTATAAAAGCTAGATAAAGCTACGAATAGATATGCGAAGTTAATAGTATAAGAATTTGTTTAAATTCTTTCGCTTAAAGATGACCACCATTTTACTGATAAGAACTTAAAGTTCTATGAGCACGGAATCATGAAGCTACCTGAAAGAATTAAAAAAGTCATCGCTCAAGATGAAATTATTTCTAAATAATAAAAAATTCTCGATGTTAATTGTTTAGGTTGAAATACGTTTTATGAAATTGAACTAATGTTTTTTTTTTTTTCAGAAGGACGAGGAAGAACAAGTGAAAGAATTACCGAATGGTGAATTAAAATTGAATGATTTTTTAAGATATTTACAATAAATTATTTATTTTAGTTTCTATATACGAGGAACACATTTATGAAGGTATTAATTATTATTAATATAAATTATTATTAATATTCAATAATTATTTTTTGTTATAGAGATTCAGGAAAAATCTGAATCAGTGGAATGTAAGTAATTAATAATATTTCTGATAATACATGTACTTTATTTAAAATTTGTAATTATAGATTCAAAAGAAAACGATATCTACAAAGTTACGAATTAGATGTACAGCAATACCTCATTTAGTGCTGTTCCGATAATATCCCGGACTATTTGAAACTGGACTAATCCAGGAACTAAATAGATATAATTAATAATTTAGTTAAATAAAATGTGAGAATTAGGGTGAAAAAAAATTATGTGGTATTTTATTTATTTTTATTTGTAATTATTTAATTATTGTAATTTTATGGAAATGTTTGATGTTTATGAATAAAACAATACAATTATTTGTAATTTTATTTGTTTCAGTTAGTTAATCTGTTCTAAATACTAATTGCCAAGTTTCCATTAGTTTTCATGAAAAAAATATTACTTTATATGAAGATTTTTAGTTTGAAAAGTTTTGAAAATTTAAAATTTTAATCTGTTTGTTAGTTGATGTTTACCAGACGTTTAAAGTAGACAACTTCTAAGATGGAAAAACATATAATAAAATTATTTGGTTTAGAAAGTTTATCAGCAACAGAAATTCCTACCAAAATGATATATGTATTAAAGCTATCTGCTTCTTTCCAACTGTCCACAGATGGATTTAGAATTTAAACATGGATTTATAAGCGGTGAAGATGATGCACGTAGTGGACATAAAAAAACTGCAACATCATCAGAAAACTTTAAAAAAGTTCATGATATGGTATTAGCTGATCGATCAGTAAAAGTGCGTGAAATAGCTGATGCCATAGGCGTTTCAAGAAAACGAGTTTTCGATATTTTGCATGTAGAATTGAAGATGAAAAGGCTTTATGCGAGATTTCTTAACAAATACAAATTTTGGATTGTTTTGACAAGAATAAAACTGATTTTACTAGTCGATTTATAAATACGGCTGAAACTTGGATTCACCACTGCACAACAAAGATGAAAGAACATTTTAATCAATAATTAAAAGTTGATTCAAATACTCTAAATAAAGTAAAGATTGTTACATCAGCAGGAAAGGTTATAACATCAGTTTTTTAGGATGCAAGAGGAATTTTGTTAATAGATATCTTGGAATATTATATAAGACTGTGAGATTAATTGAATGAAAAGCTTCATGAAAAAAGGACTCTTGTATATGAAATCAAACAAATCGGGGGTTTTAAAACCGCATAAAAATAAACTGCACAAAAAGAGACTTCACTGTATAAACGTAGGAAAAAAAACGTTAATTTATGATTGAAACCGTTTGTTCAATTAACAATTGCCAAAAGATAAAATAAACTTTCTTATTGGATTTTTTGTTGTTTTTCTCTATTTTGTATATATATTTTTTATATATCCTAAACATTTTAGTTTATTTACTTATTATTAATTTATTTTTGCTCAAAATAATTATAATTTTTAGACAAATTTTAATAAATTTTTAGGGTACCAAAAATTTTTTTCCACAAAATTTTCATATTTAGTTTTTCAATGAGAGGCTTTGTTTATGAGTGTTACGGTTAGTCTACTAAATTAACTAAAATTTGTCTTTTTTTGTATATTTTTAAGTTAGCGATTGTGGCCTTGGGCTACAGCCTAAATCCGTTCCTGATTATTAATAATATGTTGTTGTTTGCACGCAATGGGAATTCCGATTAATACGCCGGTGGTTAGCGGAAAAAACGCCTTGAATTGTATCACAGTAACAATTGTGAGTTGAAAATGTTCGCAGCAATAGTTGTTTTACTTGTTTCCATTTGGTTCGGAAATTGCAGTGATGAGAAAACCATGTGTAAAATCGACGAGAATTGCACGATGAGTTGCAAAAGTGATGACATCATAGATTTAGAAAGATCGACCGATTGCGAAACAATAGTTGTGAAATTATCTAACAGTGATGTTTGGACAAAGTTAAAGCGTTATCAAATTGAAAAAATGATTATGTTCCAAAATGATAAACTAAAAAATATAGATGATTTATTTAAAGGAACAAAAGTTAAAAAGTTGTATTTATATCAAAACAATTTAACAGAATTGAAGACGAGTACGTTCGAGGAAAACAAATCTTTAGAAACTTTAGCGTTGAATCGTAATAATATTAAAGTTTTGCAAAAGAAATCCATTCCACCTGTTAAAATATTATATCTGCATTACAATTTAATTGAATCCGTGAATGCAGATATGTTTGTTAACATATCGCACGTGAAAATTCTGCGTTTGAACAACAATTATATCAAAAATATTACGACTGCATCACTGATGGGTTTGAAAGCGGATTTCTTGGATTTAAGCTATAACCTTATAGAACATTTAGAAGATAAATCCATTCCTGATGTAAAATTTATAAAAATGGACCACAATAAACTGACATCAATTGATTCCAAAATGTTCGTAAATATTTCGAACACACTCAAACTCGATGTGAGCTACAACAGAATTACTTTCATATCGGAAAACTCTTTTTCGGGGATGAAAAACTTAACGGAATTATCGCTGTCGAATAATCTGATCGCATTATTGGAAATTAAATCAATACCGACTGTGAAAAATCTTAATTTGAGTTACAATTTCATTAATTTCATCAATACCAGCATGTTCGTTGATTTGGATTATCTGATTACTTTTGATTTAAGTTATAATTGCATCAATTCGACCGATTTTCATCCGAAAGGTTTGAACGTTTCAATTCAAAAGGACACGTGCAAGTTAGCAGAAAATGACATGATTACAGTCGTCACATCGATTTGGATAGGTTTCTTAATGATAATTTTGATTTTGGTTGCTTTAGTTACCGCAATTGCATTAAGGGTGTATTCAAGTGAGTGACTAATTTTTACTTTGGTGATATAATATATTTTTTTAAACAATGTTTTAGGACGATACGCCAAATCCGCAACGTATTATTTAAAGGTAATTATTAATGATAGGCGGAAAGAAAAGACATTTTTTTAATACCTTTTTCATAAAATTCTGGTGGTTTCTCATTCATAATTTTATCGTAAAGCGAATATTGCATTTACTTAAAAAAATGATAGTTCGTTTTTTGATACTATCTATAGTACTTCTGAGGATCCAAGAAAAATATTGTAGATAGAAAAATACAAATAAAGCTGCAAAATAATACAACGTAACAAAACAAAAAAAATGTAATTTCTTTCCACTTTTCATATTTGAAATCATCAAAAAAAAAGATCTGGTATTTAGGACTTTAATAATTTAATAATTATTGTGTTTTAGAATGACGACACGAAGAAAGCGGTATCTAATGGTAAGATTACAATTAAAATGGTTAAGATCGACTATTAATAATTTTCATTTTAGTTTACGAAATGTCTTGATCAAATTTGGAACAAATAAAGGCATACAAATTTACGAATTATTCGATAAAATTATTACTATTAAGATTATTATACTTAAAATTGTTATATATTATATAAATGAAATATTTGATACATTAATTAATTTTATATTTTAAATAAAAAAAATATGTTTAATAATGAAATATCATATCTTTGGAAAGTTAAGACACAATTTCCTTATTACTGGTTTGCGGTAACAAAACATATAATGATTAATAATTTAGCTATTTATATTATTTTATTGATAATACGTGGGCAAATTACTCATTATTATCAGCGCTTATGCGCGCTGATTATAAAAAGAGTTCTAGTGTTAACATCACTATCATTCACTATGCATTTTCTGTGGTAAATTTAGCATATTACAAATAATCTTATATTTGTTAACATATCATATATCGAAGATCTATACTATTGAAAGCTTGAATGCGTTTGTGTTATATTTAGAATATAATAGATTTCCTGGGCTCAACATTAATGGTATTTTTAGTTATAATCTCATAAAATGTAAATTTTTTGTTGTGCCACAATGCTCATTTTTATTGTAAATAAAATAGTTTATTCTTACATTGAGTTTGAATAAAATTGTATGGTTTACAGAATGGAAATCTAAATTTTAGTTAAAAAAAATATTTTTTTTTATAGAATTAGTAATTTTTTTAAAATTTCATGTTATTTTAAATCTTTAAAGCACGATTTCGAAATATGTTTTTTCTTAAGATTTATATAATTATTAAATCATAAAATGTTTTCATTTGAGTAAAAAATCAAAATTTTAGTTAAACAATCTGTCATTTTTCATAAGAAATCAATAATATTTTTTTGTAAAAAAACAAATTTGAAAGTTATTAACTTAATTATAATTAATTAATAAAACAAAATATAAAGTTTGTCTGTTAAAACCGGTATACAAATTTAAATAAACGGTTTTTAAAACTTATACTACAAAATCTAAATATAAATTCAAAATTCTGTTTTTAAAAAAAATCATCAATACTGCATGTTATTGTATCTTGCAATCGGCACCAATTTTTGATATTTAAAGTATTTATTTTGTTTATAAAAATATTTCACAAAATGTATATTATTCCGGTTTTTAAACCTTTAAGAAACTTTAATTATGTTCAATTTAAGGTTTGTCGATTATTAAATTAAACCATTTTTTTTTCTTTTCAAGAATTGATTCTACATGTAAAACACTGTTTATGGCATCAACTATTTCAATTGTCGATCATAATACTATGAACTTATTTGAATTTAATGATTTTTTGCATTAAAGTATTTGTTGGCAGTAAAAGATAAGTTTATAATATTATGTTTAAAATTGAATTTTCAATAATATGTTATGAAAAATAAATTATGTATATGATTTTGGAAGTAGTCTGAATTTATGTAATAAACTTACCTATTAATAATAACTGTTGATTAGATGTTATTTTTTTGTTGTAAGTTTCTTGGTGAAACTTGACGTTCAGCCTAGAACTCTGCTGAAGAAGTACGGATAGAAGGAGCGCCTTTGCGGTCGCGTGAGCTGTCTTTGCCTGTTCGGTTTCGCTGTTGGTTCGGAGTCGAAGGATTCCTGGGCTCTGGTTGTGGTCTGCACGTCAACGGAGTCGGTGGGTTCTTGCGGTTTCATGGTTTTGGGCGCCTTCTTGGTGGTGACCAGGAACGCAGATTTGGTTACGTTCAATTTGCCCGGCTCGTGGATGCGAATTTCGACGGTCTTGTGGACGCTGGGGATGGCCTTGCTGTCGCCGTAGTTGGGCAGTTCCTTACGGTTGGTTCTGTTCAACTTGATGTACGAGTTGCCGACGATAGGAAACATCTCGATCTCCTTGGAGAGCGTCTTCTGCGGTGATTGAGAGGGGATGGCGTTCAGGGAGCTGCGGGCCTTGTTCGTTGTTTTCGGGATTTTATGGCTGGTGGTGACGGGAGACTCTTCGGTCGGTTCCTTATGATAGATTACTGTTGTGTAAGTGGCCGGAGGATCGGAAGGGACGGTTGTTTGCTGTCTGCCCTCCTCCATCGGAACAGTCCTGTTCTCTTCTGTTCCGTTCAATTCGATTATGTCGAAGATGGTGCCGTTCTCTATGATGCTGAACAGCTGTCCCTGGTTGATGGCGCTGGGGTACTCATCCGTTCCTTGCTCGGTGGTAGTCGTCTCGACATCCGGCGCCGTCGAGCTCGATAAATCCGTCGGGGTTGGTGTTGGCGTTTGGATAGTCGTTGGGGTTTGAGGATTTGGTGTTGGAGTCGATGGTGCTGCAGTCAATACCTCGATTCTGGGGTTGATTTTCTCTGTGGCCGAGCTGAGGGTCGACGACGGGACCATTGTGTCCTCCTCCGTTTCCCTCCTATGTCTCGTCGGCAATCCGTAATCGCCCGTGTCTATTGTGTTTGATGTCCAGATCCAGGGCTTAGTTGTTCTCGTGTTCGACACATGAGCCCCATTTGTGCTGCTGCCGTACGTTGGATCCTGATTTATCGCGGTCGGTGCCGGAGATTCCACCCTCTCCTCATCATCCACTGCCTCATCCACAACACCCTCATTACAAGCCAAACGCTTCATAATCTCATCCCGATCCTAAAACAATACGCTTTATTTCATTCACTACCCCAATTCCTCATTAATACACCTCATTTATTACCACCATCCATTTAACAACGAATCAATATTTTACAGAAATACATCTACATAGCTAGATTATATTTGCATTACTTTCTACATCAATTATTATTAATTCACTTTGAAAATCAGAGACAAATTCAATTAATCAAAAAAAAAATATTAGTAAGATTATATGAATATCCTGAAATACCGGTCTTCAAACTTGAAATAACAAATGATTCACTTTTCAATATTGAAACTATTTAAAATGTAAAAGTTAAAATGATAAAACTTACTAAATAATCATAATAAGATTATAACTCAAAATTTTTCAAAGTTTTATATGAATTGAGATTCATTAATAGTGCAACTTCAATAAATCAAATATATGTAAATAAATAGATAATTTCTTACAGTGTTTCCTTTGCAGGCAATCCTTTTAGTTCCTCCTAAACCACAATCAGATGTCAATTCGACTGCAGATTGTTCAGGAATAAACAAGACTGTGAGTGACGGAAGTTCGGTGAGGAGGCAGCCTTTCGGTCCGTTTGCCCAGGATGGAACTGAAATTATAATAATATAATAAATCACCTGAAATACTATGAACGGACAGAAAAAATAACACTTTAAAAATGTAAACTGTGTCGCCGGTACTGAAACGTTTCAAGCCGAGCATTACCGCCGTCAAGATTTTGCAGACGTAATCCGATTTGCCTCTCCAATTAACCGAGTTTTATGTGAGAAATTTCAGTGTTAAGCTTAATGTGAACGCGGGACGAGCGAAACCAGACTGGAATGCTGATTTCGTTATTCTGAATTAATTACGAAATTATACATTAACCATAGAAATTATTCTCAATGAAAAATAAAAATATGTAGCAGAGATAACGCACACATTAATTCTAAATAAAAATATTCACTCTTTTAAAATCTGTATACTGGCATAGATGTGTTGGTTATCATTTAAACGTAATTTACTTCTAAATTTGAAGAAATAAGCTTCGAAAAAGCAGTGTCTATACATTTTAGCTTATATCTCAAAAAGTATGAGCGACAAATACATAGTTGAGCCACCAAATTAAAGCTAAATGTTCACTCTTTAAAATGTGTATTCTGCTATAATTGTATCATTTGCCATTTACACGTAATTCACTGTCAAACTTGTAGATACTTTTTTTAAGCTTCGAAAAAGCAGTGTCTTTACATTATTGCTTATATCTCGAAAAGTATGAGCGACAAATACATAGTTGAGCAAGCAAATTAAAGCTAAATGTTCACTCTTTAAAATGTGTATTCTGCTATAGTTGTATCAATTGCCGTTTGCACGTAATTCACTGTCAAACTTGTAGAAACATTTTTTTAGGCATCGAAAAAGCATTTTTGCTTATATCTCGAAAAGTATGAGCGACAAATACATAGTTGTGCAACCAAATTAAAGTTAAATGTTCACTTTTTAAGACTTGTTTACTGTCATAGTTGTATCAATTGTTATCTAGATGTAATTCATTGTCCAACTTAAAGACACGTTTGTTAAAGCTTTGCAAAAGCAATATCATTTCTGCTTATATCTCGAAACATTTCATTCCTAGATAAAATTTATCTAATGTAAAAATACTTATAGGATGGTATATTATTTGTATTGTTGAGGAAATTTTCAGATTAAAATTGTATGAATAGATAAACAATGAGACAGATAACTGTGTATCATCGATGTTCGGACATACTTGAACTTAAAGTAGAAAGGAAAAGAATAAAGGTCTAGAATGCACGCGCACGACAAAGCAATCCAATTACGTAATGCCTCCGGGCCCTTCGGATAATTGGGACGCCTTCCCAACCCATCGCCGACACCAACAAACACACCGAGACCCTACGCCCGTCCATCGATTATCCGTCATCCGTAAGCGTTATAAAATATGATTACGTAACACCGTGCTCATTGTTTATTGATTGCATATTGTGTGCCGTTGTTGCTATTGTCGATCGGTGCTCGTTTATCCCATTATTAATTATTTTATATTTTTTAAACTTCAATTTTCAAATCTTCCCAAGCTATAAATCAATATTTATTCGTAGTAGAAATATTGAAAAAATAAATCTGGATTTAATGGAAGGACAGAATCTGGCGACCATGAATTATGGATGCTCATCCACGTAAAAAAATGATGAATGCATTGCGTTGGGGATTTTGAAGCAAGGTCACCCATGCATCCACCAAATGAGCGCGTTGTTCGCAAACCGTCCGAATAAACAATTTATAACTTATGTATTTCCAGCCAATTGCAACACTGTTTCCATACATTATTCATATACGTTATATAACAAACATATTTTATTTCAATTCCTTTCAGTTGTAGGTAATGGACTATGTCAATTTTTTTTATAAATTTATCCTTAATCACAAAATTGAATTTTTTGAAAATTATTATTTTATTTTTTTAAAAAAATACTCCTTTTAATATTATATCTCTGATATTTTTAATTAATTATTGAAATATTTATTTATTTTATTTAAAAAAAATTATTGGCGACAATTTGAATCAAAATATTGAACTTAATTTTATTGTTTTGAAATATCTTGTTTCCATTTTGTAAGTAAATACATTTTATAAATATTTTAAAATAAAATAAGTATTTTTTGAGTTATATGTTAAATGATATTGTGCTTAGTTTTGCGAATGATTTTTTGATGTGTTTGTGTATAATTATTTTAAATTTTTGATGATTTTGCATAAAATATGATTTTATTGTTCGGTAGTTGGAGCGGGTCCAAGACTTATGCAAATATTAATTAAAACGTCAGCGAGGATATTAATAGTGATTTAATTGACGCAATTAATCTCTGCACGCTAATTAATAGATGTATTCAACAATGTGTTCTCTCTTATATTAACGGCAATTTTTTCCCCCATCCAACGTTGTCAACGTTGATTTATGACGCTTTACTTTTAGTACGTCGTGGGAAAAAAAAGTAAAATACAAGCATGCATACAGACACACATAATTGGTTGTTTGTGGGGGGTTTGAAGGTGGTATAAGCGTTCCGATGGTTGATAAACGACTTTGAATAGGCGTGAATCACGTAACGCAACGTTTCGTTCAATTAGCGTGGAGTTTACACAGAAACGGCAGCAAAGAAAAGCAAATAGTCGGGAAACGTTTACATTCGAATGGGGTGATGGGCACGGGTCGCGGGGTGTGGCAGCAAGAAAAACGACGGCCGGAGCTGAAGACGAAGGGGCTTATCTCCTCATTCCTTTTTCGGTGCTTTTCGCTTCAATTTCATTCCGTTAATGCAGTTATTAATCCACAGGGCTCAGATGCACGAGCGCTGAAGGTCCACTCAAGATTACGTAAAAAAAAACACCAAGAGTTCCCATCTTTAGTCGACCGAAAGACTAATGCGACGTGGAAAATATGATCAAAATGGATTAATGGTGGATGAGCCGTGTACTTAAAAAAAATATAATATATGAATTTGTATTAGATAATTATAATTTAGGATAATTTCAAATAAAAATATGATGAAAGTATATTAATTAATGGTGGATGCGCCTGGTATTTATGAATACAAGGTCGAGGAAAATGGAGAAGGAAGAAATAAAAACAGAGAGCGAGGATTTTCATTAACGACTCCCTCATTTTTCTTATCGGATTTCATGCAGCCCTTTAATATTTTAATTAAGTGGAAGGCAAATGGATGAGAAAATGAGAAAATATTTACGAACACTGAAATTCGATGCTCATAAACGTCTCGAGCTCTTCAGCATGCAATGTAATTTATTCTGTTTTCTCGTTTTTTTTAAATTTATGAAATCATTACATAACAAAAATGTTTTATTATTATTTTATATTTTGAAATTTATAAATAAGAAAAATTCTAAATTTAAGAAATTTAATCAAAATGTTTGTATTTATATAATATTTTAATCGATACATAATTCTATGGACAAATTGAAATTGTTGTGATTTTTTTTGTCTGCTCGTGCAGATAATAACGTGTTTACTGAATGATTGGTGATTAGCCCGGAGCCCGGCGAGATGGACGAAACAGGGGGTAGTATAGGAATAATTGGAGTGGATGGTTTATGAAAACGGTCGCAGTTTGAATGCGTGGCGGTGATTAAATTCAGTTGGAAATGATGATTGTGGGACTTGTTTCATGGAAATTGATGGGATCAAGTCGTCGCGGTTCATTCCATTCAAAATGTGGGACAGAGTGGCAAGCTGCGATTTCGATGCATAAACAAATTTCAATTGGACCTGAACTAATGAACGTGTATTTTGCTTTCGTACATTTCTATTTTCAACGATGGTTTATTTAACGCCATCTAGGGAGTTACGAGAAAATTATTATATTACATGCACAAGTTTGTCCTATTCATTAGCCAACAACATTGAAATAGAATTCATGAATAGATATTTTGCAGTTAAGTTTCTAAAATCATCCCTTAATTAACTGGTGCGTAGGGTCCACGGCAACCTTAAGCGAAGTGGAACTATAATTCTCTAACTATTTAGTTCCTGAATTCCTGAAATATCTCGGTTTCCCAATACAATTTCAGATTTAGAACAAATTTTAGAAAGAGTATAATATAATTGTTGATACTAAGATTTACTCATTTAAAATGTATTTACTCATGTATTTTTTTATATAGATTTTAATATTAAAATATTTTTTCTGGTTATATAATAGGTTGGACTATAAGTACTGTAATAAGATTTTTTGCCCAAGAAATCGTTTCTGCTCTTTTTTAAATAAAATGATCTGAAAGCTGAGATGTACAATTTAAATTGATTATTTTTAGACAAATTGTTTGAATTTGAAGGCTAATGTTTAATTGTTGTGATTCGTATGAGAATCGAATATGAGTGTGAACTGTATTTGTGTGTTGACATTGAATGCCGTTAGGTTGCATAATCGTTTGGGCAAATTACCTGGTAGTTCGCAGATGAAGGAGGCGATGGCCGGTCCTCCGCAAGGTAACGCATGCCACCGGAAGTCGGCGGCTGGATCCATGGCGGCGCATAGGGCCTCGTTTCCGGTGGGAATCGCTTCCTGCCAGTAGTCGGTGAGGCTCAGCGCCCGGAAGTCCCTGGAGATTAAACGCTTATGTAACACAACACAACTCTGCTCCACTCTATATCTCACCGAGGGAGATCAATCTTACGCCTTGGTGACTACGAACGTCATCCCCCCAAGAAAACCCTCAATCCACCCAACTTGGGGAGAAAGGTCGGGCGGTGGTGGTATGAAAGGGGAGGACAGGAAGGAAGGGCTGAAATGGAAGGAACGTTGGAGACACGCGATGAAAACACGAATTTCGGAGAAGCTGCAGCAGAAACATGGATTTACCTCAACCGCTGCACCCGAACAAACGAAACGAAAATATTTGAAAACTTATTCTGGGTCGCTCAGCAAACATCGGAAGGGACGAGTGGAGAGGCCGAAATCCGCTCATCCCTTGCAGGAAAACAACTTCAAAGTACGTACGTTCCTCGGAGCGAACGAAATCCAATCAATCTCCTTTCGAACGTTCCGAATAAACACAAACACCATCTGGAATTCAGTCAGTACAAAACTACCAACCAAATTACAAAAATAGTAAAAAATCTTGACTAAAAATTTTAAGTTGTACCCACAGGCATACCAACTGAAAATATTACACATTCATCTTCCTTTTTTTTATGTCAATTCTATATAAATTCCAATTAACAACCATTAAAACACGTTTTATTTAAAGAGGAGATCAAATATAAAGTGAAATATGAATGAATAAAAAATGTTTTTTGAAGTATTTGCCAGGTTTCAACATTTTATATTCTGATTCATTGCTGCTGCACTCTTTTGTTCGTTGGGACATAATGGATCGACTGGGTATATGGCTTTATATCCACTCCACTTGACAACCCGAATAGTCCTGATGATACGTATATCGTTTTAATAGCCACCAATTAGTAACCAACTGTCACACACTTTTCATGTCCTAGTAAATTCGTATCATTTCAGTAATTACAAAATATCGATTATCATGTATATCAACATTGATGGCATTATTATACCTTGAAGTATTTCATTATCGACAAAATGTAACCTTTAATTTATATCAAGTTTATGACACTCGATAATATTTATAAATATTAATATTTTTCAATATATTTTTTTATTATTAATAAGAAGACTTCTATTTTAGTTAATTGATATTTCATAAATAGTTTTTAAACTATAGACCTTATATTTCCACATCTTGCAAAAAATAAATATTTGTCAGTTATACCAACTATTGACTATCATGTTATCAATATGTCAAAAACACGATCGTGACAAAACAATTCCTTTAGATCCACATTTCTCAACCGACCTAGACGTTAATTTTTGAATGGGTCCCTAATTGACAGCTGTCAAAACGAGAAACTGCTAAAATAATATTAGGTCAAGTAGAAAATACAAACAAATATATTTAGTTATAAGAAAAGAAAATCTACGATAGTTTAGATATATAGTTATGAAAATACTGTATTTATAATAAATTAGATAATTTTTAAGAATTGTATAATTTTTAAAATATAAATGTGTAACATTTAGGGATGATGTTAAATGCTATAAATATTTCCAATGTTCATATGGGTTTACTTGCAGTAAAAAAAATAGATTTAATAACTGCTTCAAAAATAAAAGTACAATAAAATGTGTGTACGTTAAACCGTTTTACATTTGGGAGTGGAAATAACTTTGGAAGCGTAATTTATCACCAGTTTGTTTTCGTTTATTCCTTCGCTTTATTTTGTTTCCATTTTTTTTTGTTCGTTTAGTTTGATAGCCTGGATGTTCTGCTCTAGATGTTCTCGTCCTTTTTTTGTTTAGTTTGGTTGTTTTACTTTTTACAGTTGGCGAAGGATCATTGCTCATTCGTTTGTCAGTTACACCAACCAACGTCAGCGTAAAATTTATCGTTCCGACTGCCATCTTCGTAGAATTAAACACCACTCGCACACACAAAATAAACGCTCTTATAAAATGTTAAATGTCAACTGCTGCTAGTCGACCGAGCGCAAAAGAAATAAAGTGCAGCGTGTTTATTAGATTACATTCTTATGCGTTCGTCTATTTTTTAAATACGCGGGAAATTTATTATATTTTGTCTGGTTGGGAATTTGCGTAGGGGTTGCCAAGGCAACGTTGAATTAATTTGTTGGTGGCCATTGTCGTCTCACGTTTAGACAATAGCATAAAATAGCACTTTGAACAGTTTACATTGTACGGTTGTTTCAACGATATTTGCAAAGCTTACAACTGCTCTTGTTCTAACCGGATATTCATTGTAAGATACATTTTATAATTATATAAATAATTTTATCTATATTTTTAAGTTTATAAGAGAAGGAAGATTTCTTTTTACTTTATGTTAACCCTATGTAGATAGACATTTTTCAAGTCCTAAAAAAAGCCAAAGGATTGAACGAAAAATACTATTTACTTCAAAAGAAGTATATGACAATGACGTTTGACAGCTTACTAAGAGCTACTACAACTGAACTAAGATTTGATGATTACCACCATAATGGCTTTGAATATGATTTTCCATAATATTAGAATCTTCTAAATGTTGGGGCGGATACGCCGCTCACCCATAAAGTGTAAAAAATTATGTAGTTTTAACAGAATATAAGAACCAATAATAGTTGAGTAACATTAATGTAAAGCATAGAGGGGATGTTTACAATCGTGTAAATATAAACTTTGCGGTTGTAGAATTTTTGTAGTTGAACAACGAAAACTGTGGTGGCAGCAATTATCATTAGGGCGAAGGTTTTTAGTGCGAATGCAAATTTCTGCCGTAATAATGATATTTTGGCGGACGCGCTTGATGTTGCGTTTTGCGGACGATGGGAGAGGCATTAAAAAGGAGTTAGTGAGTATAAAAGGGGGTGGTAGCTCAACCTCCCCTCACGTGTATGTGGTTTGTGTATGTATGCAATATTGGAGTGTTTCTCGTGTGCCCTCGAGAGTCCGCCAGATGCACGTAGGTCAAGTGTTCATTAATTAGAGCCGTTGCATAGTTTTCAGCTTGTAATTATTTCAGAGAAACAGGACCAGAGCAACGTGCAGAGATGAGCGGAAGCTTGTAACGTGTGTGTGTCTATGTTGTGGACGAAGGGAGGGATAAAAAGTGGCGGAAAGGATGAGCAAATTATTTTCCTTTGACCTACATAAAGCATTTGCATTAACTACACTTCGTGCCCTGTACACGAGGTAGGAAAGTTGGAGGGTGCAACGGTTTTTATTTTTATTTAACGCTCATCAAGCTCGGAATTGTGCGCACCGCAGACGCCCTGCAATGCCCACGTGCATTAAAGTATAAAATTCCACGCCGAGGCAACCATACACCATTAATAAGTAACGTCGATTAATATTTAAAATCTATTTCGAACATAAAAAAATACCGAGAGAAGAGAAGAGGATATATGAAAGCCGTCGGAGGGGTGATGGCACGAACGCAACATCGAGGCTCGCATTATAAATGCATCGTGTTCTCCTGTCTGTATCCATGACTCGTGAAGATCCTTAATATTCTGACGGCTTTTATCATAATAAAATGCACCTTTTTTTTTTGCTTCTCTGTATATTTTCAAGAGAAATAGGCCGAAAGAAAACCTTACACCTTTCCAAGTCTCTCCATATTTATTTAAAATAACCTGTCAAAACTTATCTACCAGTTCATACATACGTAGATTTTCTATGAAAAAATTGTTAATGCGTTTATAACATCAATATCATTTTTGGAACTAAATTATTTTTCTTTATATTTAAGCAAAAAACATCATTTATAATTTGTATTTAACATAGAAGTAATTAATCAGTGAAAGTTTCAGAAAGTATCAACAATAAAATAGGTTCACATTTAATTAAATAAAATAGGCCAAAATCTTACTATAAGTTACTTTCATAATAAAATAACAAATATTAATATAGAACTAAGTAAATTAGGGAAGAGATTTACTTTATTTTAATTTTAATTATTTAATACAAAGTTTCTGAAATTTTAGATTAAAAAGTTTTTACAGCAAAATACTTTCACTGTTGTTCACATATTTTCTATTAATTTCTTATAAGAAATGTTTTTAATCGTTAACATAACTCCTATTCTGTTTAAAATGTTTACTTATTTGTAAACATTTATGAATAAATTTAATTTAATTAATCAAAATTGTCAACTAGTTGAAGTGAAATTGGCAATCTCTGTGAATGGGTCATGAAGAATGTGGTGTATGCAATTTTCCTCGTTTTCACGTAATTAGCAAATCGATGTTCAAGTCGAGAGGAGCAATTAACGTCGACGAACAAAAGGCCCAGCACGGCGGATCTAATAAAACTCATGTTTATTGGAACCCAAAGAACGCACATTTAAATAAATCCTTTGACGCAAGCCGCCGAGTGTAATCCCTGCGAGATCCTTGCAAAAACCGGGAGATGGGTTTCCGTTTTCCGTCCGGTCGTGTTTTTCCACTTTCGGCCGATCCACAGCACTTCGCAGTAGAAACGAGAGCAACGGAAATCTGTTTTTCACTCGAGGAGCGTCTTTAATTACATCAACCCCTCCTCCTCCTTTTTGCCAAGCTTTGAAGCGCTTCGGCTTTGTTTGTTGCTGCTCCTGCTGCATCGGAATCGACGTTATTTTCCATCCCTCAGGACCCAATATAAATCGTTCCTCTCAACTCAAAAATACGCTGCACGAGATGGATGCTTCCTTTCCAAACTTACGCTCAAATTGATTTCATTTTCTTTCAGAAAAAAATCACAAAATATTTAACAAGAAAGATAAAAGTAAAATAATAATTTCTTGAATCCGCTTAAATACGTAGAATGACCTGATTACGGTTGTCAAAAGCAATTTGAGATTCTTGTAAGACGTTCTGATAAAATCACAAGGATTCCTTCCACAAAATATTTATTGATTTTCTGGAAAAGCCGATTAGTCGGAAAGTCTGCGACGAAAGCATCGTTTCGTAATAGAGGACGTAGGGGAGGTTGGATTTAATGAACTTCATTTGAAAACATATTAAATATTGCGCAAAAGTGCGGAATAAGAGGGGTTCCAAAAGGCCGGAGCCATTTCGTCGGCAGATGCAGTTAATGTTACGGCATATATACACGTACGTTGTTTTGCTTCTGCTTTTTTTGTTATAATTTTCAGTTTAAAATTAAACTCCGAAAACGGCGCGTCACGTCCGTAAACTAAATAGCCCAACACAATCAACGGCGCCGGCATCTTTTAATTGCCTTCATAATTTCAGTTCAATACTTAACTATTAATATTACAGTTTCCAGCAGAATGTTAAAATAACTATAATTTATAAAAAAAAGAACAACAATTTTAATTATACAATTAATGTAATAATTTATATAAACTATAGTTGATATTAAAAAACCGGTTGTAGAATTCGAGAATTCGGTATTAGTTGATATTAAAAACCGGTATTTGAAATTCAAGTATTTTCATAAAACCGGTATTTTTTGAAATATTAAAATATTTACACCGATAAAAATAGTAAGAATTATAAGTGAAAAATTGTAAGAAAATTAAAAAAATTAATAGTAAATAATAAAATGGTGAAAAATAAATTGATGTTATAAAATAATTCCACTTAATAATCTTCAACTAAGTGAAATTGCAGTAGACATATAGACAGAACTCATCGACGTTTATTTCACGTACACTATTACTATTTCCCTCCGTTTTATTATCGATGCAGCAACATTTACGACGTTCATTAACGGATTTATCTCGTCCAATTTTCTGGGCCGGTGGAGATAAATTAAAAGTACTTTTAATGTCCAATAAATTGCGATAATAAAACTTTAAGCCGCACTTTTACGACCATCCATATTTCCATTACAGCATTTAAAAAAAATAACAGGTTAAAAAAATATATAAAGTAGATAGAAGTAGATTGGATGCAAATTATGTATTTTAAGACTGTTTTTTTTTAAATTATTAGATTACTTTAATTTTAATTATGGAACACAAAATGTTGACTTAAGATATAAATATATATCAAATAGTTTTTGTAAAGTTTGGTAATTAAATTTGAAGTTAACTGACAAATTCATATAATAGTTGGTACACCTGTCAAAAATCATGTCTGCTTTAATTTGACAGTAATATTTTGGTTTATTTTGACAGTCTGAAGTTTTGAGAGCAGAAAGAAAAAAAATCAAATATATTCTTAAGGTTTTGTATAACTTTTAAGAAAATAGTGTTAGAAATGTAAGGGTTTGAAATATATAAAAATGTAAAAATGATAACCAAAATTATTTTTAGGGATAAAAATTACTAAATAGAAATTTATTAAAGTTTTAGATAAAAAAATACAGTCAATAATTTAGAATAGTTTCAAAAGTTACAACAGTAAAAAATGAAAAAAGAATTATTTAAATTTTACAAAATATGTTTTAAAGAGTATTTTTTTAATGGTTGGAGAGAAGATATGAATTATGTGATTTTTCTTAATTGGAAGTTGTTGTAAACTCGAATACTTCTTTTTGAATGTCAGCAAAAAAGAGCGTGGTTCGATGATAATTATTCGGATTAGCGAAACTCCGCTGAAGATTTAGTGTTGAACTTCGGTCCGCGAAACGTTTTTGTTTTTGACAGATCAAGAATTAGCGCCCCTCCATTATCCGCCCCATATTCGTTGCAACGGGTCGGCATATTTAAATCCCGGATAAAATTAACGTAGCAAAATATATATCTATATTTGTATAGGAGAAGAGAGATTTTCAGGGATTAAACTAGTGAAAGGTGTTGCAGGTGTGCAGAAATCCAGTCCGCGGTTTTGCAGGGATGGTAGAAATGATGATGAGAAGGAGAGCAAGAGAGAGTTTGTCCAAAATAATTAGAGCAATTAGTATTAGGACAAACAGTGCTAATTGGAGAGAAACCTCCTGAAAATTCCATCCGCTGTTTATAAATGTTAGCTGAACCGAGGGTTGTTTCTACCATTATGCAAATCCAGTTGGCGTGCCTCTATCCGGAGGATAACGCAATCCCATCTATTGATTCCGCATACGGTTTTATCAGCATCCGACAAATAATGGGAAAGTTTTTAATATTGACGATCCGGCTTTTCCGGATCCCTTTTCCACTTGCTCTCTCTCTCTCTATCTCACACACAGACTGCACTTCTTCCTCACTTTGGTAGCAAACGTGATAAATTATCCCATGCTGAAACCCGATTTCCTCAGGGTGAAGTAGGGCTGTTCGAAGATGTTGGAACTTACAAAAATGCGTATTTGACTGCGGATGCCGAAGGATCAAAGGAGATAAAAGAACAAACACGGCTCGAAACCGGAAACATTTAATTGGTCCCCGCGGACTTAAAGACTTTCTAAACGGAGCGGAAAACAAAATGGTCGTGTTGTTTTGGTTTATTTATTTATCTACATATACTTCCATTGTTTCCGTTCTTTCTCAACTGTCACACTTCAACTTTAATTTAATTATCCGCTGTTTAAAGCCGCAGAGACTCGTTTAAATTCTCGTCGTTTCGAGGGCGTTCAAAAGAACTTCTTGCCCCCAACATTCTCCGCTTTTTTACCCTCTCTCTTTCTGTGTCTCTGCTTCGTTTATGGGCCTCGCATTTCTGTTTCAGCTACGGCTTTAAAAGCTTTACAAATTGCTGAGACCGGGAATATATACTAGTTTCAAGCACGGAAAGGTTCGTTCCATAATTTCTCGCCATAGTCTTACTTCATATATATATATATATAACCAACAAAACTGAAAATCCATTAACAAACCACTGAAAGAATCTAATTTCTAGAAAAAAGTCAATGTTTTAATATTCAGTTGATGATTGAAACATACATCTACAAGCAATACCAACTGCTTTTAGTTATTTTTGTAACCTATAGTAATAAGACAGCAGTTAATTTTTTAACTTCAATAATTGGTACACCTGACACATATTTTTATCTAATCATTACATAACCTAATTTTTGTATTAACTATTTCTATTTGTTTAGTTACTATATCAAATATTAACTTTGTTTAAATTGAAGTAAGATTGAAGTTTAATGTTAATGATTATTACAGTAGACTAGGTTTTATTATATTTCTCGAGTAATATTAAAACTTTATTAAGGACTAAGACATAACTAAGATAATGTAATAATGTTATTATATAACACAACTAAATTACCTTCTTAGATTAGAACAGATTAGGGTAGATAAAGTTAAATTAGATTGGGTCAGCTTAAGTAAGGATCTTATAATACAACAAAACCAAATTATCTTAGGTTAATTTTGTATAGATTAAGATAAAGTTAAGTTAGGTACGGTCGGTTTAAATTAGATTAAGATAAATCTTAATGTAATCTAGCTAGCCTAAATTCATGTAAACTTATAAATCTAAATTAAACAAATTTAAATAAAAGATCATTTTACATTCTTAATAAGAACTTTTTTTTCATATAAATATTATGAATGTTTTTTTTTAAAGTTTATTAATGAACGTTTGGTAAAAAAAATAGTACATTAGTACATTTATATCACGCATAGTGTAGATGTAACACGTTGGTAACCATGGAAATGTAATATTCATATCCAAATACTCTTTTTTTTCATCCTGTTAAACTTGATGCTTGAGTGTACGAACGAGAGTGGAATGAATCCATGATGGTGTGGATAATGTTGAGATTTTTTAGTGGGAAAACGTAGGGGAAGAGAGGTTGACTGAGATGGTTGGTGTACGTTATCGAAGGGAGGTTGATGGCCTCCCCTTGAGTTACACCCCTTTCCTTACGACCCGTCTACGTGTGCGAGAGAGGTCCTCAGGAATAAAGTAAGGAGGAAGACTGGTTTTGCCGTCATGATCGTGCGATTTCTTACCTCCACGTGAAATTGGTAGTGTCACTTCCCCTCGACAAGCCAATCCATACGTTGTCCGCTATGTCTAGCTCCTTCAAGTACGCCCTTATTGCATCGTATTGCGAAGTCGTGTCAACTGTAAACAATAAAGAAAATTCAGTATAAATAATTTTTAAAAAAGTTATTCGAAAATATTAACACAAAACAAGTAATTTTATAAATCATGATATAAATGACATATGTCAATATTTTCAAAATGACAGACAAGTGACATATTTTTTTTAAAATTGGTATTAAAGATTCAATATTAATACATAAATAAAATTGTATATTATGTAAAATTTATACGAGTTGTTCGAAAATATCAACACAAAACAAGTAATTTTATAAGTAGAATATGTCAGTATGAATGACATGTCAATATTCTCCAAATGACAGTAACTAAAATTAGTAAAATTATTGGTTTATAGTTGGTACCCATTGCAAACAAAAAATAATTGATATTTGACATTATTATTATTATAGCGATATTAATAACATAATCACCAACCAACTAAACGCTAAAGTAATAGATTTCATAGTTGCCGTTTGATTACACATTCTTATATTATTCATTAATGACTTATTATTATTTTGATGTTAGAAATAATAAGATAACTGCTTTAAGAAGAAAACTTTGAAAGAAAAACTATTAGTTAATATCTGATTGTATTGAATTGCGTGGTTTCTTTAATATATTATTAACAGTTCCATTAAATCCAGATTTCAATCCAGTTCATCGAACAAAATTACCTCGAGCCAAAGGAAAAAGATAATTGGATCACGATATATGGCCAACCTTAAATTTAATTTGGAAGATAAAAATAGAGAGAATTTCTGTTGTTGATTTTTTTTTATCTCCGAATGATTTATTCGTACGAGCATGCTGAATCCAATTTGGCAGATACATTTCTCCCTTTGCTTTCGTTCCTTTCCTAGTCCTTCTTTCGATTCCCAACCAATGCCAAAAAAAAATAACATTTCTGCCGATGTCGACTGAAAAATCTTTGGAGCATACACAGATATGTGTACTTCTTTACGTTTTACGCAAAAAAAAAATGGATAGAACGAATGCAATAACGACTCCGTGGATATTCGCTAACGATGCAGAAATCGAAGCACCGTCGACGCGATCACATCATTTGTAAATCGTCAGCGAAAAATTTAAACTTTTATTAAATTTATTTAAAATTGTTTAATATTTCGTACGGTTCATCTGTTATAATAGAAATAAAAGAGGTAATTCAAATTATGCATTTTTTAAAATAAAAATTTAACCAAAAAATATTTTTCAGTGCTCAAAAAAATGAAGTTACGCCACTGCATTTCACACTAGATTCCATACGTTGGCATTACACTACAACTTATGATAATGTAGATATCTGTAACTCTATTCAAATATTTACTTAGGATAATAAAACTTTTATGGTTTTGCACCGATTCGAATATATTCTTTTGTTCACGGATATTGAGTCATCATCTGTTTTCCATAAAGATTTCGTTCTTCAAGAGTTGTGCATCGAATTATACAAGCAAGTAAGAAATACTTCTCAAATTATTCACTTTAATTAATGTAAGTTTTGTATTAGGATGGTTTTACAATGTTGCGTCGAAGGATGTTATACAAAATTTGGAGAAGAAATAGCAATGAGAAAATTTCCAACTGTCGATTCTCCACTATTCGAACAATGGAAAGTTGCTACAATGAATCCTGTCCTGAAGAATATGGATAATTTGTATATAAGAGCACAAAAACGCGTATGCAATCTGCATTTTTCTGGTAATTACAGAAGGAAATTTATGTTTTGTAAATACGATTTTCCAATGTTAACAGAAAATATTATGAAAGTGGAAGACAACGTCTCTCATATTTACAATTTGATATGCAAAGCAGAGCCTGAAGAAAACTATGTTAATCATATTAATAGAAATATAAATTTCAACAATTATAGAAAACTTGTTGTTCAATTGGATCACACATATTGCAGAAGAGGTTAAAAATAATTATTCTTTTGACACATACATTGTTAATATGATATGAAGTTGATTGGAAATTTACTGAATGGCAATGTAGCAATGATTTATTGGATTATGTAAAAAAAAACATTTCTATAAGATTAAGAGGAAAAAAAGAGTGTACAATGCTCGAGAGGTGAATTATTCAATAATTTATTGTATTTTATTTATTAGGAATTAATGTTTGTTTTTAGGATTGAATGGACCAAAACAAGGAAACATGGAGTATAAAAGCAATTAATTACCAACATAAATTAATTTAAATAAAATAATTAATTAATGTTAAATTATTTTTTTTAAACATTCCTTTTTCTTCTTTCAATTCTATTAAATAATGTAAGCGTTTTTTTACCTGATATAATTGAAAAATACATTTTTATAAGTAATTTTTAAAATATGTATTATCACTAGATGATGTAAGCGCTTACCATCTTATAAAATTTATTTAAATTATTAAATGATACAGTAAAATTTGTAATTTGAATTCCAATCAAAATATGATTAGGTACGTTTTCGTATAATCAAAGTTGCATAAAGCGGGCTAGTTTTATAAAGTTCGAGATCGCAATGGATACGCCAGTTCTCCCTCGTGCAAAATATGTATATTCATGTTACTACATATATAAATTGCATTAAGAGCAAAGAGGTAGCATATATATTATTATATGGTTTTAATCCAATTTCGAAATGCACTTTGAGAACTTTCTCTGCTTAGTCCCGCATTTCGCATAACAAAAAAAAACGGGAATTGCTGTATTTTCATCGAATAAGTTAAATTCGAAAAGTTCTTTAATTATTTTATATAATTTTATTTTATAATTTAGAAACTTTGTTTCTACATATGATTTGCTTGTACTGTTGAGAAATACAATAATTAGTTTATTTAGTTTATAAAATCTGTTATTTGGCTATACCTAACCTTAAAATAATGATTATATTCATGTAAACCTTATAAGGTATAGTAGCTCAACTTTGACATAAAATGACAGCTGTCATTTCGCGACACTTTAAAGATTTGACTTAACCCAATTGTGGCTGGTATATAACATTATGCTATAAAGAAATAGTTATTATTAAACAATGTGTTAGAAAATAGAGAATATATAATAACGTTTCTCATTTTTGATGAAAATTGACAGCTGTCATTTTGTGACTCATTGAAAATTTAATGAGATTCATAGTTTTTGAAATATTGCGAAATAGTTAACATTGAAAAATGAGTTAGTAAATAATATATAACAGTGTTTCTCAAGTCTCATCCAAAATGAAATCTGTCACAGGTTTAGAAACGCTATTATATAGCATTATACTATAAGAAAAGTGCATTGAAAAATGTATTGTAAAATATGGAATATATATACATAACAACGTTTCTATTCCTCGATGCAAGGTGACAGCTGTCATTTGATGACACTTTGACGTAACTTAATTGTGGCTTATGTATTATACTATAAAGAAATAGTTACTATTGAAAAATATGTTACAAAATAAAGAATACATAACAGCGTTTCTCATTTTCGATCCACGGTGTCAGCTGTCATTTTATGACCTATCAAATATTTTGATATCAACCTATTTTGAAATGATATTATCTAACATTAAACTATAATGAAATAGTTTTTTTTCCTAATTTCCAGCAATCTATCCCTGTGGATAATAAGCTGCAGTACTGGCAATGTTCAAAAGATAATTCAAGGATTGGTCCAGCAACCATCCCTCACTTCGAACACACTTCTCAGTCATTTCATCCAATTATTGAAACCAATTTTACAGGTTTTCAGGTTTGAAACGCTTCAGTCTCCGTCGATGGTTGATTGTGTCGGTTAACCCTGCTGCTAGGTGGTTAGAGTGATCCTCTAGTCGATGATAGTAATTTGTACTTTGATTTTTTTATTTCATCCTTTATCAGATTGGTTTCTAATCCTCGATGCAAGGTGACAGCTGTCATTTCGTGACCCATTGAAAATATGACGTGGCACATAGGTTTAGAAACTGTAGCCATAAAGTAGATTAACTTTCCTTTTTTCTTGAAATCTATAGATATGTCTAATTTAATTAGATTTGAATTAAATATAAATATATTCATAAAGAAAGATTGCGTTAAATGTAAATATTTTTTGTAAAAGCTTAAAACATCTTTTGTAGGATGTATTATATTCAACTGAATGAGTCCATTGGATCGATACTGTCGTCACATCAAGAAGATGAAAAAAAATGTACGTTCGTCGGTCGTTCCAAGGTCGTTCTTTAAATATTAATCCCAGGCCCGAGCAGCGTGAAGATCAATTAAGCGTCGCAAATAATTTTCGACGTCTACTTTGGCCTTTCGTAATTTCGGACGAGGGTTGATCCGATTAGGCTTCACGTAACTTCTTATTCGATTAGGGCCTTATTGCCGCCGAATTAATTCGGAAACCGGACCACCCTCCGAACAGAAATCTGGAGGTCCGTTTCGAAAGGAATCGAACGGTAAATGCGAATCGGAATAAAATACGTAATAAAGTGCGGAGTTAATCCTGCAGGATGGAGCAATAACAACTGGGGGAATTGCAGGAAAGAGGGTGGTTTCCTGAGGCGCTTTAAACCGCGCTTCTCTTTTTATATCATTTTCAACATGCTCATCTTAATAGATTCCTTCACGGCGAATCTTCTCTTTCTCTCCATTCTATTTTCGTGTATATCCTCCCTTTGTGCTATCCCCTATCTAGGTGCATCTGTAAAATCGATCCTTCTGGAATTGTTTTCCCTTTGCGGAGGAGCGTCCATCAAAGTCGTCCTACTGTAATGCATTAAAGGCGTCGGATGTACTTGGAAAAATTGCCAATTATATTAACGACAAAAAAACTTGAGGCAATGATCAAATAATTCCCTATTGTTTGCTGAAGAAAACCGCTTGGCCCACATCTCCAGCACGTAAAAATATATAGAGATATTTACGTACCCCAAACAAACATACAAAAAATTGTTGGCCCCGAGATATGTAAATATGGTACGTACATAAAAGTGTAAATGGAAACTTGGCCAAAGATTTCCCGAATCTTATTTATATTTCCAATGATTTTTCCATTTCTATACAGAGAGCTAAACGATTTCCAGAAGGAGAAAAATATAAATAGTGCGAGATTTTTGCACGTGAATGCTTTGAATTTGAAATACGTTCGACGAGATGTAAAGAGCTCATAAAAGGGTTGTATTATTATTTCGTCCCTTCGATCCTTTCAAATGTAACATCGATTAGTGGAGGCACTTAATTAACCCTCAGTTTAAAGATTATTTTATAAAATTGCTCGGTTATTTGAATGAAAGACAGTTCCTAACAATGGATTTATAATATATAAGGATGCTTTTCAATTTGTACCAAAAATTAATGAAGTAAAATGATGTACAAAACCTTAGAAATCGATTTTCAATTTATATACAATTTTTCATTATGTTATTCAAAATACCTAAAGATATTAAATCGTACAAAATACAGTAAAACCTCGGTTCCCGAACAAATATCGAAGATGAAAAATACCTGAGTTTTCAAACATGTTAATAAAATTAATAAACAAATTATATAAAATACAGTGGAATTTCGGTTTCCGAACAAATATATAAAATAAAAAATAGAAATTCTTTTATTTTAAAACTGTGTATATAATGCAGTGAAACCTCGGTTCCCGAACAAAATATTAAGTTTTGGATTGTGTTAACAAAAGTGCCTTAAAATATTAAACAAATCATATAAAATAAAATGCGATTAAGCATAAATTTAATAGAAATGTCTTCATTTTACAAATTGAACATTCAACAAGGATATTTCATGATATTTAACGTTGAGCCGGTATTAATAAGTATGTAAATATGAATTTGCGTCCGTGTAATTTCGGACGTTGTTAGTATCCAACTTTATCGGTCATCGGGGAAGGGTGGTTTTCAGATAATTTAAAGAGGGGTTCTTGCTGTGGGTTTGGGTGGGCTTTTAATGCGATTGCGGCATATCATCAATTTAGCATAGAAACGAGTCGCAGCAGTCGGCAGGATCTGCGATGAATGGAATTGCGTACTAAATTAATATCTCTCTGGTGTGTTATTGTATCCGGAAAATCATCAAACGCATACACTTCTCCAATCCATCGGCCGATAATAATTAATCCATTCAACAATTAATTAATTGTTAATCCTCAAATTCGATGCTGTTGATTTTTGGTCCTCACTTTTTGAACTTGGGATAAAATCAAAAACTTATTTATTTTTTATAACTCATAAAACATGAATCAAATAGAAAATCAAAAAATTATATAATAAAGTTTTATTATTTACATCTATTTTTAGATCTAAATATGGAAATTATTTTTTATAGTAATTTACAAATATATAATTATAATTAAAATATATTTATAAATTTATAATTTAAATTACTTTTATTGAACAAACATCAATATATTTAGTTTTTATGAATTAGTTAAAAATACATTTTCTATACTTTTTAATGGTAAAAAAATGTATAAAAGGACACTTTATATGTTAGAAAAATATTTGTTAATATTTAGTTAAAGCTTGGTTACTTTTTATACGACATTGGAACAATTTTGAGTAGTATTTCAAGAAAATCATGTTTCTCAACAATTTTAAGAAAATCATGTTTTTTAATAACAGAAAAATTTGTATGTATGAAAAATATTTATTAATAATAAGTTCATTTTTTTTTGTTGGGAAATTCTCAAATTTGTACAATTCAGATTTTTTTTAGTGAAATATAATTTACAGAAGAAAACTTTAGATGTTGGAGAAATATTTGTTAATAATAATTTGAAAATAAAATAATTTATTATTTTTCTTACGAAATTGCAACAATTTTGAGAAATTTAGATTTATTTATTTTATGAAATAATTTTTGTAGAAGAAAACTGTAAATATTTGAGAAATATTTTCTAATAGTAAAAGAAGAAAAACGTTACTTTTTATATGAAATTGGAACAATTTTGAGAAAATAATATTTTTTTAATTGAATGAAAATTATAGAAGAAAACTTGAAATGTTGGACAAATAATTGTTAATAATAAGTTATAGAAAAAAAAAGATTAATTCTTCTATGAAAATCTATTTTGTGAAATTTTAATTAATTAAAAATTATAGAAGAAAACTTTTTATACGAAATTTTTGAGTAATACTGTTTTTTTTTTCATGGAATAAAATTTACAGAAGAAGATAAATCTTGTTTATTTTTATATGAAAATTTTGAGAAATCGCTTTTTTTAAGAAATAAAGTATTTTTTATACGAAAAAAAATTGTATAGTTTTAATTAAAAGTTTTAATCAATAATAATAAATATTTCTGTCGAATATCTCCAATTACTGTATTAAAAAAATAGCAAAGAATTATTCCGTAATTGCGTCAATTATGAAACCTCGGCCGTTATTATAGCAGACTAATCGAATTGAGTTTTTTTCCTTTCTCGCGTCTATTAAACGCGGATGCGGCGAGTTAAAATTAACTTGATTAATGGTTTTTATTAAATTAAGTCGAAAATAATGCAGACGGAAAATCGGGCGTGTTTTGATGGGAATAAACGTTTATTTGTCGGCAGAAACGATCCGTTAAAATGCCACTAATTGATATTTCGCGCCGATTCTCCGAGCCGGAACGAAACGGAATTATTGCTCTGCAAAATGGAAAGCAATCAATATGTATTTTAACAAATAATGATACTACCACGGCAGTTCCATTTCCAATTCACAACGTAATTGTTCAGACCCGAAAAGTGTTGGGCAATGGTGTTTCACACTAGAACGAATCGAAATGGAAATGTTTAATGGCGGATTAATACTGCCAAAAAGGAATTGTGAATGTCTCAAAATAGAATAATTATATATTTTTTTGTGCACTATTTCGTAACTTGCAATAATGTAATCAGAGGTAGAAAACTCTGGAAATTCCTAGAACTGGGTATGCCCTAACCATAGTGCCGCGAAGTCATTCATGCTTTTTACAAGGTAATAAATTTCTTCATTTACAAATTTTATTCTCAATATTTTTATTAAATTTTACCATAAAACAGTTACAAAAAAGATTTTGAAGTTGAATTTTATTAATTTATTGCTTCTGCATTCAACAAGGATATAACGTTGAGATAGTGGTGGAAAACTTTGGAAATTCCCTGAATTGGAGCGAAATCATTAATGGTTGATAGTTAATATCATCGTTAAATTTTAAATATTTTAATTTGTACGTTTAACTTTTGGTAAGAAATAATTTAAGTTGTTTTTCTAAGCATTTTTATGTGTATTTTGTGTGTAAAAAATATTAGTCATCATTAAATTTTAAATATTTCAATTTGTACGTTTAAGTTTTGGTAAGAAAGAATTTAAGTTGATTTTTTTGTAAGCATTTTTCGGATATTTTGTGTGTAAAATAATATTAGTTTATAATTTATCGCAATTGATGTTAAAAATATTAAAATTAAGAAAATATGAAAATGCATTTCTAAGAGTTTATTTTTTTTATTGAAGCTAAGAATTCGAATTTAGGATTTCTCGCAGTTGTGGAAATCGTTTTTGCGTGTAATACGATGTGCATCGATGCAATCCAGTTTGAAGTACATGAAGTGAAGGATGATGCCGTATTGTATAGACAAACCGCTTCGGTTGTAGAAAAGTTTGAGAGAATTCAGAACACAAATGGAAAAAGAAAGAGAAAATATGAAAAAAAGGTCGTGTATAGTGGACGTAATAAACAGGAACTGCTATTCGTCTAATGGCCTCGTTAATTCTGAAGCTCATTATGCATTATGACGGGGGCTCCGACAGTTCGGTAATGCGGCCGAAATTACCCAGAAAACGTGTTGATTAATTGTATAATGAATACAGTTGACGACTGCTATGACTGTTTGCAGGCAACACCGGCGCCCGAAACCGCAATAAACTTTCCCGGTAACGAAAACGCGCACGGAATTAATTCAAACATTCTTTGTTACCCATGAGTGGAATGAAGAACAAGAAACTTTTGCAATTCAACTGATTTTGGTCAATGTGTTTTTATTACTTTGCATGACGTAAATGAACTTTCAGAAATTTCAAATGGAATTTAGAAAATTTTATAAATTTATAAATACATAAATTGAGTTGTGAATTTAAAAAGTGGATGTGGGTTATTAAAAAAATACAATTATTTTCTATAAAATTTTCAAAATATTTCTAAATGACAAAATTGTATACTGGTTTCAAAAATTTTTCTCAATGAAATACTAAAGTTTATTAATTTTAAAAAGTGGATGCGCCGGGTAATATATAAGTACATCTAATTAAAAGGAAAAAATAATTAATTTTCTTCAACTTTTTTCAATGTAGAAATTATAATCTCAAAAGCGTTACTTCTTTCATAAGTTACAATAACATACCTTCGTTCATTAACCTAAATATATTATATAAACGGTTAACTATATTTCCTGAAAAGTCCTGAATATTTTTCATTTAAATTATTTTACTTTTAAACTATTTAATCTAAATTTTTAATTATTTCTTAATTTAATGGAATTACTAATGATTATTAATTCAAAAAAAAGTGGATGCGCCGGGTATTATGACTATAAAAAAATAATTCATTTTAATCAACTTTTTTTCAATGTAAAAATTATAATCCGAAAAGCCTTACTTTTTTTTAAGTTAAATTGAGTTATCTTTGTTCATTAACCTTAATATATTATATAAACAGTTAACAATTTTTTCTGAAAAATCTTGAACATTTTCATTTAAATTACTTTTTTTTTTTTTTTTTTTTTTTTTTTTTTTTTTTTTTTTTTTCTTATATTGTTTTATTTACAATCTGTCCTCGTGGACATTCAGTAAATTTGTGTGACATTTTTAATGTGTTGACAATTGTATTGCTTTTTTCAGATAAACTTCCCATTGGAAGTTTTACCTATTTGGTTTGGCTGGGTTTGAACCCGAGAAACTCACATCCGTGAGCGGCGACTCTAACCATTCGGCTACGAGTCGCCAAATTACTTTTAAACTATTTTTTATAAAATTCTGACGAAATTGTATTCTGTAAATATTTCCAAATATTTTTTTAATTAAATCGACTTATTAAAGTTTATTAATTTAAAAAAGGTGGATGCGCCTGGTAAGATTACTACATTTAATTAAAAAGGAAAAATAATTAATTTTTCTCAACTTTTTACAATGTAAAAGTTATAATCTGAAGCCTTACTTTTTTAAGATAAAATGAGTTACCATGGTTACTTTCGTTCATTAACCTTTATTAATGTATTCTAAATTAGGTTACCATGGAAAATTAATTTAGTAAACGCGTCAATCTTCCTTAACTAACATTAAAATTATGGATACGCCGTATTCTCTCAACAATCAGATTCCCCCAAAAAATCGAGAATGTTCCTTATTATTTATATATTTGTTCTGTCCTCTGACATAGTAAAATATAAATAAAATGACTGTGAAATCACAATAAAATAAATATAACTTTAATGAAATAAAAATCAAATAATTATACCTAAACATTTCTCAATATTGAAATTGTTCCGTATTTGTAAATATAGATTGTGAAATTATTATTTTATGTAGAAAATTTGATTCATAACTTTATCTAATTAAAGAAAAACAATTAATTGTTCCTCAACCTTTCCCAAAAGCCAAAATCGTGTTCTGATAAGCTCCTTTGCATGCGAATATCCAACCCCTCCGCAAATTCTCTCCGTCACCTTTCCCACCCTAAAAGCCCTCTCCGCAATCCCTCAAATGTGTTGCTATATACCAAAACCAACCCTATTATACGAAAACCGTTCAACATTGTTTCCTTATCTCTCAATTTCGTACACCACGAAAAACTAATAATGCCTAGCTATTTATTACTATATGTAATTTACCTTTGGCTTTTCCTATATTTCTTATGCATAATTTTATAAGATATAATCTTTGATAACATAAAACGTTTTGTTTATTCAAAGCATTTTTACCATTAATTACGGAAATATCACATTTAATGGAAAAATTTAAGAAATTATATTTATACAAATCTGTTATATAAACTTTGGGTTAAAACACTAGCCCTTTGTATGTGATTTTTTTATGTATACCATAAATTATATTTTATTGACTGTTTGGGTCATAAATATCAATAAATGTCTAACCCTAAAGATCATCAAAATGCTATAAATCTTATATGATTTCTACTAATTTTATTAAACATTTACTTATAATTATTATTTAAAATTTAATACATAAGTCTTTCTGTCTCATTAAACTACATTAAATAATTTTAAATACACATTATGATTTACTAATAATAATTTTATTTTTTTTTTGGTAAAAATTAAAAGTAAAAAAATTTACATTACATATTTGTGAAAATACTTTAAAATTGCAATATTGGTTTAAAAAAGTTATTAAAGTAATGTTTCCATTACCGGTAAATTGTAAACCGGTTTTTAACGAAATTTCCGATAAATTTTGACAAGAAATACCGGTTTACAGTAAAATAAAAGTGAGAATGACACTTTTTTTCTGATAGTCAGGATAATAAAATTCAATGCGCTAGTTTTAACTTAAAATATTTACCGGTAAAAGGAAATTTCGGTAATTTTGGATGACAAGGAATTATTACCATTATTTGTTTTTTTTTAATTATATTATTTCATGATAAAACAATGAATTATTTATTAAAAGTAAAGTAAAATAAAATATTTGTTACTTGAAAATCATGGAATTTTATTAAAATGTAATATTAAAGTTTATATGAAATAAGTTTGGAAAAGTGTATGCATGCAAATGAGGAAAACACAATTACTCGTGCCAGTGAGTGCATTAATTACATGTTGGAATAAAATTTCTTTCATCATATGGAATAGTGTGTATTATATTAACATCTAAATATAGATAATTTCACGTTGACGGACGTTGTTTTCGGATGACAAAGCATTTCTACAAAACATTAATTAATTGTCGGCAAAGCTTGGAACAATGTCGCATGCTGGAGAACACAGTTTCAGTCCGCTTGTCTGTAAAATTCAAATATATACAGCACAATGTTGATGCTATTAAATCCAAGTCCTAATTCCTCCCTTTCGTGTTTACGGACGTCAGGTCCTATTTTCCCATTGGTTAGAGATAGGGCGTGTAGCTTGCCAAGAGGAACGAAAAAAATGGTGAAAAAGTTATCTCTAGACTTAATAAAATCCGCCGTATAATGGGAAATATGTAAATTACAGTTTCTATCTGATCTGGACTGTGGCGAGGGCGGAAGCCCTGTTCGAAAGTTCCTGATCTCAGCCCAGAAGTTTAACTTCTCCCGTTTTGACTGCAGAATGTCAAATGTGCACGCCATCCTCTAGATAATCCATAATTTCTCATCCATCCACCCAAATTATTTGCATACCTTAATCCCTGTCCGCTCCATAATTTTATTTTGTTTATAATCATTATTATATCCCGATAATTATCGATTTGCATATTAGCTTTACGCAAGAATTGCTAGTATTTGCAGTTATCGAAACGGTCGATGTTAATTAAATGGCCGTTTTTGCATATAGGTAAATTCGGCAATTTTAGAAATAGGTCATATTGATTCACGTTTATTTGCAGATTTCAAATATACATTTCTAATCCAGTCAAATGGACCAACAATATTTCAACTTGACCTTCACATCATCAATACATCAAAATACAGAAATACCTCGCATAGTCCGGATAATTAAAAATAAACCAACTAATTAAAAATAAACCGCACAAAAAGAGACTAAACTAATTTTTAACTTGTACTAATTTTGTTAGAATTTATAAATAAAATAAAAAGATTTTTTTCATTTACTAAATTAAATTTTTACCACTATTAAATTATGAAAAGTTTCTTAAAACTAATAAGTTATCGACCAATGTCTTTCAACGATTTTTATTTAATAATGAAATATATTTTCATAATTTTAAGACTACAATTAATATTAGTATAATTAGAAATAAGTTTGAAAAAAGTTTATAGTTTAACTACAAAAATTTTAATTAAAAATTACAACAAAAAAAAAACATTTAAATAAATGTTGTTAAACGTACTGTGCGAGTTATTGCATTTATTTTATTTATTTTAAATAGAGCGGAAAAGCTGCGGTCAATAGCCCTTTATATGTATTTATATTCATTTATGTATTATTCATTTTAAATATGAAATAAAATTTTAAAAACATTTATTTTTTATTTTCTTTGAATACATATTTATTCATTTTATTCAAACACATAAATGTTATTACAATATTTTATAATTAAAATTTAAATAAAAAGTATAAAATATTATTGTTGTAATAACCGGACTATTTTTTTTTCTTTTAGTTTCGTAGAAATTTCAAAAATAAGTGTATCTTTATTAGTTTTTAAGTGGAATTCCAAAAGTGGTGCATATTTAATATTGAAATTTTTAAAAACTTTTTTTCTTGAATAACAACATTATATAAGAATACAAATATGAATTTAATAATAAAATAGTTTCTAATAAAATTGGTTGCTTAAACAATTAACTAAAATTGTTTGAAAAAAACGAAATTACTTTCCGAACAATCCAATATAGTTTGTGTTATTTTATTTATTTTAAACATCTACTATGTAATAACATCCATCAATAAAATTGATAATTTACAAATGTTAGAATAGTTTCAATTACGAGGTATGTTTAATTTTTTAATTAATTTTAATTAAAATATTGATAATTAGAAATAATAAAATGTTAAAAAAATTAACTGGTGCAATTAGTCGGACTATGTGAGGCATCGGCTATAAATTTCATCCTTCAGCCAAGTTCGTTTGCCAGACACACCCTAACGTTACCTATTCGTGTTTAAACGCTGTTATTTATCTCCTCGTCAATTTTTATTCGATTCCCATTTTTATAAATTGCCTGGATTACGTTTTCTCCAAGAGGATATAACGATCCCTTTTACAATTTACGTCTGCTTCAACGTATAACAAAACTTTATATAATTTACTATTACATTTAATTATGAAAAAAATACAATTTTCTTTACAATTATTTGGTCATATTACAAGTTAATTCAAGTACATAGTACTTAGCAAGTAAAATGATGGGCTAAATATAATTGAGTTATGTCAAGTATTATCAAATTACTTCCTAGTCTTCAAATTACGTAATTATATTACTTTTAAGTAAACTCGAATAGTCCAAATTATATCAGAATATCTTCACTATAGTACGGTTTTTACAAATTCAATTAAAATTATAAAAATAAATTATCAAAAAGTAGTATATTTTTTCAAACATAAATAATTATTATGAAAAAAATTAATTTTCTTTCATATTTTAATTCAATTAAATCTCTTACTTATTTGGTCATATAACTTGTATTAATTCAAGTATTTAACAAGTAAAATGATGGGCTAAATATAATTGAGTTATGTCAAGTATTATCAAATTTCTTCCTAGTCTTCAAATTACGTAATTATATGACTTTTAAGTAAAAAAAAAATTTAAAAAAATATATAATGCAGCAATATCTCGCATAGTCCGAATTCTATAAGAATATTTATTACGGTTTTTACAAATTTAATTTTAATTTTTCAAACATAAATAATTGTTATTTTATAGTTTAATTTTATTCCTTTTGCGCTGTTTATTTTTATGAGTTTTTAAAGTACTCGTATAGTCCGGTTTCAAATAATCCAAGATATTTCAATATTAATTACAGATAATATATTTGTAAACAGATATTTCAATGAATTACCATTCTTTAAACATTGAAACAGATTTTAATTACAATTGAAATGACTGTATATTTAGTTTAATTAATTTTCTGAGCGCGCACGAAATCAATTTTTTAATTAAATAATTACAATTTGATTTTCCCGAACAAATACAAATTGCACGTACAAACAATCAATCGATATATACCGCTTTCCACTCCCATGTTTTTTTCTACCACTTTTTTTTGTATCAATCATCCATTTTCCAATTTGGCTTTGATTCAAATACCAAAATGTAATTTCCATCTGCCTTTGCTTAGCAAAGTTTAAAATAACTAAATCTGAATGATTAAACTTCAATCAATCATTTATTATTATTTTGGTATAGTTTTATGTTAATTATGTTTAGAACGTGAGGATAAATAGTTTATTGTTTGTACGTCAATAAGCCTATGCCTAGTGAACTAAATAATGTGCAGTGGATATACGGACTTGTTTGTTTGCTAGTAAATATGCACAATATATCAACAAACATTGACCATGATTGCACGTTAAACATTGCACGAAGTGCACTTTCGATAATGCTAACATTTCACTGATTAATGCTGCACGAAAAATGGAACATAAATGTATGTTCCATAACCATATATCACATGTATATGAATTTATGTATTTTTTATCCTATTTTTGGAAGTATCAAAATAAATAAAGTTTAGTATTTATTTATGCTTTAACATAATTTGTCTAGATAAAAATGTGTTTGAAAAAGTTAACACCCCACTCAATAAGTTTGTAGGATGACATATAGATGGCGACTCTACCGACAAATCCATATTATTATTAGGAAGTACCAACTTTCATATGACACCTGTCAAAATTTCATGGCAATCTGACGTTTAATTCACTAGTTACAGTGGTTTTAGTGACGCTACTTTTGTAATTTTCCAAATAATGGATTGCCATGAAATTTCTGAAAGTTGGTATTTATCAATTCGCCATCTATATTACCAGGAGGTATTTCAACTATGCGACTATGTGAGGTATTTTATTAAAAATTGTAGATACGAAATATATAATTATAAAAAATGACAAAGAATGTTGTTAAAAATTTAAAACTTAAAAAAAACCATTTATAAAAAAATTTGTATTACATTTTTAGGCTGAGGTTTAATTAATTTATATATAAGATGTGGTCGTCTTAATTCAGTCTATTTTTTTTATGTGGCAATAAAAGTAATAATGTGATTTATACGGACGCCAGACGACAAAATTTTATTACAGGATTTTTAGTCTCCGAAATGTCTCTACTCCTTCGTCGACGGAATCCCGTAAAGATGAAACGCGCAACGACCAATGCCAGAAGCGCGAGATAATCCCATAAAATGTACCATTAATTCTACTTTTTTTCTTCTTTATTTTCATAGAGCTAGAAAATCTTTAAAAACATTGAAGACTTTTAAAGTTATAGTAAAAACTGTATTTGATAATGTTATTTATTTAATACAAAATTAAGAAAACTTTAATTGTATCCACACTATACGTGATGTAAGATTTAAATTAGGCATACCAACTATGATAATGTAATTATTTAACTGGTATTCATTAGTTGTCATGGAAATAATACAATCTAGTGTTTTAGTTCTAATTAGTTGGTAGTTATGAAATTGAATTAAATAACAGTGAAACATAAATAGCTACCAACATAAAAATAATAATGTTACCATAAGTTAATTTATTTTTTGACGTATTGACATTATAAAAAGTCTCAATCAAGTTCATGTCACGTTTCGTCATGTAAATATAGACAGATATTGCAAGTTTGTAAACTAATTTAGTTTCCAATGTACAGCAAATACACACATATTCGAACAACCCATTTAACTTAGCAGCAGGGATATCAAAGGAGCGTTCAAACTGGAATTGCTTTAACGCAACATATTTTCTATAAGTTAATGATAACTTTAGTTTTTAGTATTATCCTTCTCACGCTATATACTCGATTGACTCTGCTTGTGCGGAAGATAAACTGAACCAGTCGAGGGTGGCAAAAAGCAATTCGATTTTTATCGCAACGATCTGAGAGGATCCGCTTATATTAACAACTTAAAACCCGTATAGAAATAATAAAAGTCTTGAACAAAACAGAAAAAATCATTGTTAATATTCTCTCTAAGTCGGTTGAATTCTTGAACACGCCGAGACTGAGATGATTCCAATTCTTTTTTATTTTTGGTTTGTTCCCTTTTGTTTTTCCCATTCACGATTCCATTTGGAAACTTTCCAGGACAATAATCTGACCTAATAAGTTTAAACGAGCACACATACTCACTCCATCCGTTCTTTTCCGTGATCTAATTTCGACGCTCTTTCAAATCGGAAACATTTTGACAAACTTTATTTTAAATTCGTTATTTTCAAGTTTACCAACCAAGAATTTTGATATTTACATTTACTTACAGAAACGTCAAAGTTTATCTGTTAAATACACTTTATATTATATTGGTAGATATCGTTAGATAATTATTTACCAACCTTATAAAACTTATAGAAATGTCAAATTTAAACTGTCAAATAACTTTTATACATACTTAGTAGATGTCGCTTGATATTTTTATGTTTACATGTATACCAACCAAGAATGTGACAATTATATAAACGTCAAAGTTAAGCTGTCAAATAATTTTTATATTAACTTAGTAAATATAGCTAGATAATTTTGTGGACACATGTATACGAATTAAGAATGTGATAATTATATAAAAGTCAAAGTTAAACTGTCAAATAACTTTTATATTTACTTTGAAGATGTCGCTTTTTACTATTATAATAATTTGTTACACTATTAAGATATGCTTTTTATATTAATTATGTCAATCAAATAGGATGAGTACTTTAGACTTATATAGTATATGAAAATATGTGAACTACAGCAATATCGTATATAAAATGTATAACACTGAATACCTTTAAAGGAGAATGATTTCGATTGTATTCGAAGCTATTCACCTGGGGACGAAGAGGAAAAAGTATATCTGTAATATCTGTAACCTTTTGTATCAAATTTGTTGTGTATTCGAGTGCATGGAAATTGTGTTTCGCTTTATCGGAGATATACAAGGATATTGAAACGGATGTAATAAAATCGATGTAGGTTGGAGACACGTGCAGCGGCGGGATGCGAAATATTTCTTCCAGGGGAAGATCCTTTTTCTTTTTCTCCCTTTTTTCTTTCTTCTTTCACCATTCAGGCCTTGTCCGCTCTTTCATCACCACCTATGCAAGGATTCCGAAAGGATATCTGGGACGCATCGGGCATGAAGGGTTGCGTTTCGGATCTGATCAATATTTCACACCCCCCCCTTGACACATACACACAATCCACCCACATAGTAATCATTCCAAATTCACCCCACATACCGGACCAAAATAATTCGCAGCGGATTTTACGTTCTTCATTCGGCATCCTCCCATTTTCGCATCATTGCTACTGTCAATATGACAATAATGACGTATACGTGCCCAACTGACATTTTTATTATAAGATTAGTTCAAATCTACCAACAGATCAAAATTAAATATTGAATACATATAAATTAAATTCATTATAAAATTTAAAACCAAAATAATAAAATCAAATGTTTTCAAACAAATAACAAGGAAAGATGCAAAGTCCTGTCATTAATTGACATATCAGTTTTGAAATATAATATAATGTTTTGATATGTGTATAATATTTTGTTACTATAAAAATAATATACATTTTTAAATAATTTAATCCTAAGCGGCGAATATATCCGCTATATTGAAAAATCTGCAACGTTAAAAAATTTAAAATATTTTTTTTTTGCAAAATTTGATTGATTTCAGGAAAAAAATACTATTAATTTGTATTATAATTAATATTTTAAATTAATGACATCCACAAGTTGAGTGCTTTCATGCGTATCGACGAAAAAAAACTTGAGGTCGAGTAGTCTTGAAAGCCGCTCGATTTTTTAATGAAACTCCTTAAAAATTTCATAAAAAAAATAAAATCAAACTTCATGTTTCTTTATATAATTTCTCAATTACTTTTTAATACTTTCTATAAAGAGTATTAATAAATTTACAGTTTGATTTTTGCTTAAAAAATTTAATTAAAATTCCTAATAAAATAAATTACGTATTATTATTTTATTTATTATTTTTAATATATCAAAATCTGTATTTTTAAATTAATGATTTGAAAAGTTTTATAAAAAAAATATGTTTAACTGTATTCATATTTCTATTTTCCTTTTCAAAATCTAATTATAAGCTTATGTAATTGATTTAGAGAAGTAATTAACTGCATTCTAATTATTGGAAATACTGTAATATTTAATGTGAAGGCAGTAGATTTAATGTGAATTATAAACTATAATTACACATTACGTGTAATCCCAAATATAAATTATTAAACTTGTAGAACCAATAAAATATTTATTATGGATAAAATTGTAAATCATTTACAACGATTTTTACAGTTAACTAATTTCCAACAAGCTTAATTCAAGAATAATAAATGAAATTAAAGGATTAAGGATTATCAAATAACAATTATATATACTTAGTAGATGTTGCTTGATACTTTTATGTTTACATGTATACCAACCAATAATGTGACAATTATATAAACGTCAAAGTTAAACTGTCAAATAACTTTTATATTTACTCATAAGATGTCGCTAAATATTCCTACTATTATAATGATTTGTTACACTATTAAGATATGCTTTTTATATATTTACTAATAAACTTGTAGAACTAATAAATTCTTTTTTAATGATAAAACTGAAAATCGTTTAATAATTATTTTTATGTAAGCTTACATTTTCTTTATTTAAATTATTTACATTTTTTTATACCTTTCTTTAATAGATGATTTTTCATTTTTATTAGAATTATTCATTTAATAAAACTGTTTTTTTTAAATATATTTGTTCGCTAGAAAATAATACTTTTAGAAAATATAATAATTAATCATGATTTTTCAGCAAACTTTGAAATATTTTAATACATATTTCATATATAAAATGATGTATTGATGTCTTAGTTTGATGTCTTACGTTTTATATTGAACGTAAAAGGGCGTTTAGCGGACACGGTCCGGCACGGTCATTTAGCAAACACGTGCCGCTCCCGTTTTCTATTTTTATTCCTTGTGGATTCGCCGGGCATTTCATACCTAATTTATCAGCGGGGTGGAACCAATATTGTGTAAATTGTGAACGCTCCCCGTGTGGACGACAACGGGAACAAAAAAAAAAGGTATATATAAACCCCTGGAGGACAGAATGCGGGGGCGGTGGGTTGGTATAGAAATAACTGTCCATCCGAGGGGAGGAATGCGAATAATGGTACCCAGTTTGCGCTTATGAATTGTGGCCCTCTGCGGACCACCGAAAACGCACGAAACATAACAAATAAAACAAATAAAACGTAAAAACAAATAGAAGAACGGTGACACTGTATTATATATATAAATATATGTATCTAAATAATATTTTTCCAGTGCTTTCATGAATATGTAAATTTACGGTGTTGTCGTATTCCTCGTCGGACGGCGTATATCTCGCATTTTGAATAATATCAGTCGGGCGAATGCAATATTGCAAAAGTTATAATGCATGGAATTTTGATGCGCACGGACAGAAATGCAATATTGAATGCAACTTTTGTACGGCTTTGAGATCACGACATGAAAGCACTGATTGAATCACCTTTAACTAATGAAAATTAAATTACGGTTGCCAACAAAAAATCAATATAATAATAAAATTTACTATATTATTGATGTATTTCAATCTTCAATTTGGTTAATTAATTTTATTAAAACAATAATTGAAGCGTAAAGTTTTATATAAATGAAATTATTATTAAATTTATCGTAGTTCTAAATTATTATTATTTTCAGCAGAAATCACATTTCATTTTCTAAAATTCATCAAAAAATCCATAATTTTTTAATATTTAGTTTTAGTTATTTTTGCAACTTCAGAAAAAAAATACTGCTGCTAACAAATAAGCAATATAATAATAATTTTTACTATATTATTCTTCAAGTATTTCAAGTCAAAATTAAAACATTTCATCTTCTCTCTTTTTCCTTCGATTTGGTTAATTAATTTTATTAAAACAATAATTTAAGCGTAAAGTTTTATTGAAATGAAATTATTATTAAGTTTATTGTAGTTCTAAATTATTATTATTTTCAGAAGAAATCACATTCCATTTTCTAAAATTCATCAAAAAATCCATAATTTTTTAATATTTAGTTTTAGTTATTTTTGCAACTTCAGAAAAAAAATACTGCTGCTAACAAATAAGCAATATAATAATAATTTTTACTATATTATTCTTCAAGTATTTCATGTCAAAATTAAAACATTTTATCTTCTCTCTTTTTCCTATGATTTGGTTAATTAATTTTATTAAAACAATAATTTAAGCGTAAAGTTTTATTGAAATGAAATTATTATTAAGTTTATTGTAGTTCTAAATTATTATTATTTTCAGAAGAAGCCACATTTCATTTTCTGAAATTCATCAACTAAAAAGGGTCAAAAACTAATTTATTTTTTTTATTAATATACTTGAAAAATTCATACATTTTTAAAGTTACATTTAATTATTTAGACAATTTATAAATGTTTTAATATTTAGTCATCTATTAGTAAAAGTCATTTCAGCTACAATTTTTTTTAACATCAGAAAAAAAAAACAAATTAATAAATTTACTGCAAATATCTGTAAAATCAATTAATCAGTTTGTTTCCAAGAGAAAGAAACTAATAAAATTTTATTCTAGAATGAATTATATAACTTATTCAAAATATGAAATATTTTCAAGTAAATAAATATTCAGGTAAATCAATCTTATGAAGAAAAATACTAGTATTTAAAAAAAAAACTTTTTCGATTACATGTCAAAATCATAAACTGTACTTTAGCTCCTATTTCACGCTTTGGTTTAATTAAGTATGTAAAAGTTATCCAGAAAATACTAAATTATTATAAAATGTTTTCAGGAATTAACTTTTTTTTTAATTTTTTGGAAATACTGGAATAATTTTTAAAAATTACTCATTTTACAATTTTCTGTAATAGAATTTTACTTTTATTATCAAATGTAGTTGCAACTGCAGAACTTTAAAGAGCTTAAATCAAATTAGAATATTTTTTTTGTTAAAAATTAATATGTATTTATATTAAATTTTTGTTATTTTCAATGGGAAATTTTTCTTTTCTTTCTTGTATAATATAGAGTAAATAATAAATTTAGTAATAAAAATAAGTTTATTCAAATAGTTCTTAAATATTATATAATATATATATTTTTTTTAATTAATTGGTTTGTACATATTTAAAATTTGTAAATTGAAAAATAGGATATAACGTTTAAAATACTGAAAAATGTAATTGTTCAAAACAATAATAGTGATTTAAAATGGATTTAGTTCATGGTTCGTGTGCTGTATGTTATATAATTCAGATGCAATCAAGGTTTATCACTCGTTGTGAAATAATGAACTGCACAGTGTACCAATTTAGGTATCCAATGTTTCGCAATTTAAAACTTACTACATAATAGCTATGTTATATACAGTTAACGTTTTATTATGTTGGTTATTTGTTCGGTTACGGGATTGGGCGGTATTTCGAACTCTCTCCTACTCTCCCCATGGAATAATTTAAATAATTTATTCAACCAAATCGGACACAAACGCAAACGGATGCAAATTTCTAGTCGGCCCAATAAGCCGCCCATTGTTGTCCGGCCATTCATCACAACAATCGTCGGAGGATGAAGAGAACATGTGGAAAATGGGGAAAAAAGGAGAGTGTGAGAGAGAGAGAGATGTGGGAAATCCATGGGTTTGCAGCAACGAATGAACGGGATTGAAACAGAAGGGAAAGAAAATGCTGCACAGGATAATGGAGAATTGCTGATGCAAATTTGATTTTCCCTTTTTCGGCCCAACATCCTTCAGTCAGCCTCCGGACATTTGCATATTTATCGAATTCGAAAAGCGGCAGTGAAAGCGGAAAGAAAATTATTTTATTATTGGGGAAAAAGGGGGGCCGGGTTTAGAATTAAGATGATTCAATCCGGGTTAGTTAAATGAGACCATCGTATTGATGGTTACCATGTTGCGTAAAGTAAATTACGCAATTTGCTACTTGTCAAGTTACTTGTCAAGTATCCTTTAATATGTAAGTATAGTTCGAAAATTTGCACACAAGTATGTTAAATGTGTATTTAGCAAGTATTTACAGAGTGCGCAGATAAGTAAATGCATTGGACATGTTAGTTGACAGTCACTATATAATATTCAATAAAAACGTCAAAAATTAATAGAAATTGTGAAAAATAATTATTTTTTATTTATAATGAGAAAAAATATTTATGCTTTATTTAAACTTCTTTAGTGCAGTGTAAAATTGTAGGCCCGCGGGCCGCATCCAACACTCGAAACAATTTTACACGGCCCGCGAATAAATTTGAATTATGTATCTGTTGTAAATATAATACTTATAGTTGAAAGCTTATTTGTCACTGTATTTTCAATATCATTTTATTAAAAAAAATCTATGCAATTTGAGTTAAAGACTTTCATCTAATATTTAATAATTTATTGTTAGTTGAAAACCAATTGATGTAATGTTTCATTTTAAATGAATAGAATTAATGTTAAACAATGTACTATATGTATACTGAATTGCTTTCAAATAATGAATGAACTGATGTTTTCGTTTTACGGGATGCGCATGAGTGAGTTGGGAAACATTTCATAATCCGTTTGATGAAGTCCATTGTTTACAAACGCTACCATTAATAGCGTTGATTAATAATTAATGTCTTTCGGAACACGGTGCTAGGTTGTCATTGGCGATTTTGGTGATGGAATGGGGGAGGTTTTCCAATATGTACTCCAATTGAAAATCGATACTGTAATTTGCGGTGCAAAACCGCGGAAATATTTACTCGGAGGTTTTATTTTGTTTCATGCTTTTACACATTTTGCATTTCGCATAAATGGAGAGAACCCTTCGCCGCACGTTTTCAATACCGAAGTAAATTTAACTTTTTTTTGTTTGTTTGTTTGTTGTTAATTTATTTTCCTACCAACTTCGAAATCAATAAACTTTCAGTCGAACGTGCATTGCTTGTCCAAAAATAAACAAACAAATAAAACAAAATAACCGTACACGAAACAACATGGTAATTGGAATACTTTTTTATTTGAGATTTTAATTTTTTGCTATGATTTTTGCTATAATTTTTTATATCGGCGGATATATCCGCCACACCCTTTATGCAGGAAACTACGTTTTGCAAAATTGTTGTGACGCTGTCATCGAATTTTAATTGTCTTTTTCAGACATGTTAAGTTTATGAATCTTTGCATTGGATAATGATTTGACGTTATTCCTGTTATTTCTTTAGAAGCGCATTTTCGCTTTTGACACTTGAAACTTATATTTATGAAAACCTGAAGAAATTTAGTATTTACAAATTCAATCATAAGACCACATACGTTTTTAAGAAGTTTATATATTGGCAAGGTGTATTTCATCATATACATATACTTGACATGCTACTTGGCAAGTGAGTATTTTGGAAAAACAGTAATTCTTTTACTTTTTTTGGAAAATAAACTAATTTTTAAATAAGCATAATTTTTTTGAAAAGTACAAAAGATAAAGTTTCATATTAAAATACTTAAAATTAAATGACATAATTTAAAAAAATCAGTTCATTGAAATAAAATCTTGTGGAACATCAAACGAATTCATAATTTAGACTTTACTTCGCATTGCGTTTTCACATCCTTTCAATTCCTTAATTGAATTTACGTTATTTATCTCTCCGCGACGTCGAGCCTGAATCCTTCAGACTCAGACTTATTTTCTCTTTCTTTTTTTTTCCTTCTTCCTCATACTACATTTTCCCACAGGGCCTCAATTCTGCCTCGTTCTTTACTTTAGAAGCATTTTCTTTCTTTCTGCCGGAGAGAATAAAACAATTTTATGAATAATTTATTGGCAATCGCCGCGACGGCCGCCCACTTTCCACCGAATCCGGCAGGAAAAAAAAAAGGAAATCCAAGAGAGAGAAAGAGGAAAAGAAGAAAAGAACATATTCGGGGCCTCCGGGAAAATTGCGCTACCGGAAAATTACTGGAATTGAAATCTCGCGCTCAAGGAAGGAGAATGGAAAGGTCGTCGAGGAAGGATAAGCGGACCGCAAAAATCAGATTTATAACTTAATAGACAATCATACAGGGGTTGGGGGAAAATGACGAGAAAAAGTAAAGAAATGGACGAAAAGAATTCGGATTTCTTGTTGAATTCTATAGAAAATAATTTTATATCTTCGTAATTCCTTAAGAAATACAGAACAGTAATATAACATTAAATAATTGTTAAATTGTTTTTTTAATGATTTTGAAAATTGATATTTTAAGAGAATTGTGATAATAAATTATATGATTTTCTAAAAGTATATCTTTTGTGGATCGGCGAAAATAATGTCGGTGAAAGCATGTTTGGAACATATTTTGATATCGTATTATACGGAGTATAATTTAGTATCGATGCATGTACGTACAGTAAACTCAAACTATAAACCACAATTTATAGTAGAATTTACACACACAACACATGCGAACTAAATCTACTAAGTAAACTTCGTCTAATAAGCTCATGAGCCAGAATTAAGCCTACCCATAAATTTTAATCTAAGAATACGTTAAATTAATGGAATTTTCTTGCTACAAAATATTTACTATCAATTACATCTAAAAATGTAAATTGATAATTATAATTTTTTTATTATAATTTAATTTGTATGAAAAAAAACGAATGATTTTTACCTTCAAAATTATTTATTTTTTGTTTCCCCTATGAGATTGACTAGTCCAATTTAGGCAACTTTTAATTTATTCTGTTGATTAGTTTAGCACAGTGTAAAGATCCTTAATCTTATTGTGAAATAATTAATTACTAACCGGTCCAAATTAGGAAACTCTCTTATATACTTTATGTAATAATTATTATAATATTATTATTTTTTATAGACATAGATAAAATTAATGAGAAGCAGTGTCAAATTAAACTAATTCATGTTTTTTCATCATTTTTTTTTTAACATGAAAAATTGTTATAATGTCAAATAAATATTGGATGATATATAGTGTAAAACCGGGTTAACGATAATAAAAAAGTGCTCCATATTTGCAAGAATGCAGACCAGAAATTCCGGACCTGTTGCACAACTCGATGCATGCTTGCCCTATGACAAAGCGACCGTGATCTTCTACAGCACTTACCACAATAGGCCTTCGTGTATGTCGTCTTCATTTTTATTCAAAAATTGTATACCGTCAGCACACATTGTGTCCCGTAAACCCTACAAATACATGCATTCATTCGACGCTAACGCAAGAAATCTTGTAGATTTATAGTCTTAACATATTTAAGAATATGCGATAAGAAAAGTAACGATTGATTAAAGTTCTGTTATTAATATTTGAAATAATATCTAAACTGTACGTGATTATTCAGGAAAGTTGCCTAAGTTGGACCACTATTGTAAATTTGACTATTATTGGTAACTATGACTACCAAATTTTGTATCAAATTTTCAATTTGATGACCAAAACTACCATAGTTTCTTTCGGTGAGTAATTAGCAAATTTATCAAAAAATGTAATGTATTTGTATAAATGCAAGTATTTTACCCTGTTAGGAACTTGCGCTGCTTTGATTACAAGTACTTGACAAAATTTGCAAATTGTGTACTTTGCAAGTTATTTAACAAGATTAACTAAATGTAGTTTGTAATTAGATAAGTTCATTAATACGCTTTAAAATGATGTATGTATATTCTAGGTGCTTTCAGGAATTAATAGAATATGTATAAATTGGTGTAACGAGGGTTGACAGTTATCGATGAAGAGAATATGCGAAAAGTCCGGTAACAATTCCATTAGTATGGGTTTCGTTCCCAGAGGAAGTGGCTAATAAATTTTAGCGATATCGCTTCGATTCGTGCTGGATTTTAAATCATCGCTAATTTTTCAATCCCATTACGTCGATCGTCGGGAATCAGAAGGCAGCGTTCGCTTCGAGCTATTATTAATTGGTATGCGGTAGTTAGTTAGTTAGTTAGTTACCTGTAACGAGGTTAGCATGATGAAACTGGCAGACGGCGTCCGCCTCGTTCCACGAGATGCGGTCCCGGAAGTAGCGGTAGAAAACCGGAAATCCCTCCTCCGGTAACATCCACGTATTGCTAATGTTAACCTAAAACAAGAAGTTTGCATAAATATTTTATCCAACTAAAATTACCTGAAAACGAATGTTAAAATATCAAAACTAAAAATTACAAAATAAGTTAAAAGTTGCTTGGACCAGAATAATAAATAAGACAAAATCTGTATTATAAAATCACCATATTTTGAAAGTGGGAATTAGTTGCCTTGAATGGACCAACGTACATTTTAAAATTTATTAAATTAATCAATAATAATCATTTTCAATGTAAAAAAAATATGCATTTTTTGAATAAAATAATATAATAATTAAGGTAACTATTAAGATTATTAAAAGAATATAAACATAAAGAAAATATTTGATATATTTTGCATTGTATCAATGTAAACAGTTTCATTTTACGACTTTGTTTTGGGTGAAACCTAACACGATCGTAAACCGAATCGTACCTTTGCGAGTATATAAATTCTCACATTTATATAAAAGAAAGACTGAAAACTTTGATTGCGAAACATTTCTCAATTTGTAATTGTTTACCGGCTGGCTTCGGGGATTCGATTGATCGGCATTGTTGCGGCATTATATATCGGTAGTGCGGCGAGACAACGAAATGTAATTAAAAGTTAGGAGCCAGGAAGAAACGTGTAATTAATTGCAGCAGAATCAATTAAAAACTTCGATACCGGTTTTAATTGAAAGGCCTCGCGAAATCCGCAAATATTAAATTGATTGCAAATAAATAATTTCGTCGTCGTCGTCGTCGTGGGATTATTGCGTGTGCTCGAACGGAAACGGAAAATGGAAACTTTTCGAGCGCCATTTCAATGCCACACATTTGTTATTCGATTGCTACCAACGAAACAACATAATTAATTACTTTTACTAAGTGCTTTCAAATTGATCGACCAATGGAGTTTCTTTTATATACATTTTGTTTCAAATTGGCAATTAGCAAGTTTTTTTATAAAATAACTTGTCAAGTATCATTTATTATTTTATGTTTCCATGACTACCATTCGACATTTGAATTCTTTCACTTATGCTTATCAAGTATTTGTAAAAGTACTTGTAATGTTAAAAAATCTTCATAATTGCTACAGCTAGTATAAAAAATTGTATCATATTTCTAATACTTACTAAATATCTATAATGTGTATAGCCTTAACAAGTATTTGTGAAAGTACTTATGATGTATATAGTCACGCGTACTTGACAATAACTGCTTTTTTTGAAAAATAATTTCTTACACTAATACTTGCCAAGTATGCGAGAAGTCTACATTAATCCACTAAAATTTTCAATGAATTTACAAACTACTTATAACTATAAATATATGACAAGAATACTTTAGTTAAAAAATCCATTAATACTTGTCAAGTATTTCTAAAAATTCTTTTGATGTATAAAGTCATAACTACAACAGTTTATTTAATAAATTGTATCTTTACACAAACACTTTCCAAGTAATTTTACTTATGTAAATCTTCATGATTGCCATTGCTTATCAAAAACTATATCGTTACTAACATAAATTGTTTCGACAAGTACATTCTTTCACTTCTGCTTATCAAATATTTGTACAAGTACTTCTAATGTAAAATGTCTACATAATTGCCACAAGTTTAAAAAATTGTGCCACATTTCTAATGATAACTAAATATTAATATAGTATTTATAATGTGTATAGCCTTAACAAGTATTTGTAAAAGTACTTATGATGTCATGCTTACAATTACTTTTTTTAAATATTTTATTTCGCTAATACTTGTCAAGTATAGAGAAGTCTTTATGATTGCCGTAGTTTAAAAAAATCCATTGTTACACTAAAATTGTCAATTAATTTACAAACTACTTATAATGTTTATAACATTTCTAAAAAAATCACTAATATTTGTCAAAAAGTACTTATGATGTATAAAGTCATAACTACAACAGATTATTTTAGAAATTGTATACCTACGCAAATACTTTCCAAGTAATTTTACTTGTATGTAAATCTTATTTCAAAAACCTCACAGCAAAATTTCTAAAATACAAAAGCACAACATTAGATTATTTATAAAAAATATTCTATCATTAATATTTTCTTCATATTAGATAACTCTTATGTAGTAAACATTTTAAGATTGATTTAAGTTATAAATAAAAATAAATTCTTTAATTTTAGATGATTTTCAATAAATCTAAAATTTTTAATGTTTGAAGTATGTTGGTCAAAATTACTAATGTTATATTATTATGAAATAAGTGACATAATTATAAGTTATTACAATTTTTTTGTAATGGATTGTAATCATGCATGCATAATTCGTGTAGTAATTATTATGTGCATCGAGGATTTCGGTGTGCATGTAATGATTTTAACAAAAACAATAATGGAATGGAAACCAATAAAGGCAATGAAACGGAAATTTGTTAGGTTGATTAAATTTTGTCGCGTCGCGGTATTAATTACTTCATGCGAGGGTGTCCGCTTTTGGCACATCAATATCATCATCCTCTCACGCACATTCCGTCCCTTGTTATCAGCATCCATCCGTCTCCCACCAGCGTGCACAGCAGATATCCTCATTCCGAAGATAATTTATCACCTCCCCGCATATATTACATCTGACAATTTACATTTATAATCGCGAATTCAGTGAGCAGATATTGCCGTGTCCCTGGTTATTATTTGCCCGTGGCTTCCGATGCAAGATCCGACGGGTTACGTAACTCCGATGATCGTCAGATGGAGGTAACCCACTGATACCCCAGATCGCACGTGCACTACCGGCCTAATTATGTTATTATCTAATGGAACGAATGGCGCAACGTTGCAGCATCACAATTATGCGACGCATTATATATGCATCTGGTAATTAATGCGATTCAGATCATCCCGTAATTACATATACATATTATATAATTACATGCATGTTCGTGCTACCTAATAATAACTGCTTTATCATAATTATATTAAGAAGTAAAAACTATTCTCTTCTAAAACTATTTTCTTCTTTTTTCCATAATAATTCATCCTTTTTAATGTTAGATAAAATACTCTTATAAAAGTGATAAATCTACCATTAAATTGATTTCGTCTCAATATGAGTGATTTAGTTCGAAATAAATACAATTTGCACAAAGATTTTGTTACTGTAACTTCTGTTCCACTGAACCGATTTTAAAAATAATTATTAATATTAATTAGGCTTTTCCTATGAAGTGACTTTATGGATTCAAATTTTTATTAAAAAAAAATGTTTCAAATTAAGAAAAATTAAAATTATTTTTTGAATCACGCGAGATATTAAAATTTTCTTCCTCGTTTTCTTTCTAATATCACCTGAGACATTGAATTCAGTTTCATCAATGAACTCTTTTTTCCCCTTTCGTTTCACTAGTATTTTTCAATTCATAATTTGGATATTATTGCTTTTCCTTTGAAAATACGAACTGACATCGATTTAAACTTTTTGATTTTTGAACACTAATTGGAAAGAAAATCTGGTACTTAAACATTACCATTTATTCATTATTTCCAATTAAAAATTGTAATTAATGAAAATAAAAAAATAAATTACAAGTAAAAAAAATGATATATTTTATGTATTAGCCTTGAAAGTTTGTAAATGAAACTAATTGGCATTGCAGTTTTTAAAATAAAAGTAGTGAGAGAGTAAAAATAAAATAAAGATGAGAATAACTTGAAGCTCGTTTGCGAAAATATTCTTCTCAAGTTATTTTTCTTCGTTTCGTCCTGTCTGGCGTATGTAAATGATGTTCCAGATTTGAACCGAAGTTTGCCTCTGCTCGTAGATACAGGCGCAATTTCGAAAAGTTTTCCAAACTCTCGTAACTATTACGGCGCACTTATATCATATGAAATATTCATTAAAGAAGCGCTTTTTGCCGGATGACTCTCACAAATATATTATAGCTTATTGACCTTTCCCGCTGCAAACGAAGAATCTAGTACCGACATCAAAAGGAACTTTCCTCGACTCCACTCGAAATAATTACATCACGAAGTTGAGTAAAGTTAGTCCAGTTGATGCAATAGCTTATGGTAGTATTGGTAGCGAGTTTCATGATATATTTATTGGATCCGTGTCGGACATAATTGGAGCATATAGGATTATTCATTATCCCTAGCAAATATTTACTTAATCAAAAGCACCTGCCTGCTCCCTCCCTACTGCTCCGGTTTTGATTCTCGCCGACGCTTAATTACTTTCCAAAACCCGACACCGCTTTCTCTGCTCTTCAGTGAACTCCACCATCTCGATTCATGATGTAATTTATTTGCTGTACCCTCGACTTCACCTTTTGCACGTGCAATCCATTAAAATCTCGCAAAGGATTCTGATCATAAAAGCCATACAAGAATTACCCAATTGACCTGCCAATCTACTTCAAAGCAACGTGTAAACTACATCCTAATAACAACCTAGATCACATTCTACATAAAGTGAACAACCAATTTAAAAAAATAATTTAAATTTAAAAAAATATTGCATTTCTTTAATATAAAATTTACAGTAAATATTTGTAATTTCTAAAAGAAAATGAAATAAAAGTTAAAAAAAATATAAATATTTATTAAATAATTTGATAAAACAATTATGAATTCTAAAAATAATCAGTTCTTCAAAAAATTCAAGAAATTTTTAATAAAAATGTAAACTTATCTATTGAATAATTCAATATTTTTATTTATTAAAATATTTTAAGTCTATTCACAAAAAAAATATAATAATTTGATGAAACGTTTATATAGTAAACAATTTATATAACTGTCGTGTTGTTAAACATGTGTAAAATTCTTTAAATTTTTATCAAATTTTAGAGAAAATATAATTATTTCTATTGAATAATTAAAAAATTAATGCTAAAAATCATGACCACATTTGGTTGTAAAATGCATAACTTCATATTTTATTAATAATATGATACATAAATATGCATTAAATGAACCATAATTGATATAATGAAATGGTAATACTTAATGTAAATTCGAACTTTGATTTACATATTTACGCTGGAAATTATTAATTGTACAGTAAATTAAAATACTGCATGTTAATAATTTACATAATTAATAAATGTTTTTTTAATAAATATGAATTAATTTGCAGTAAAATGCAAACTTAATAAATAATTTTTTAACAAATTTACATTTTTTTAAATTATTTTTATTTAAAATATTTCTTTTTTTTCAGTTTTATTTATATAATTTTCGTGCATTTATATATTTTTCTTTCATTTTCTTTCTATTTATTCTTTATGTGTAACTTGATAATAAACGATTATTATATTAACTTATCAAAAAGTTAATGTTAAAAATTTAAAGTTGAAGTTTTAGATAACATCTGTTAATCCACAAAAAATTGTATAGTTTTGTCAATTTTTTATAAATTAAAAGTTTTATTATATGTTTTATTTGGTGAAGCTTAATTAAAATGACGTAACAGAAGTTGAATCAAAATAATCGTAATACTTTTCATATAATAATTTAATATTTTGTAGTTAAATTGATTAATTTTCATGATTTATTTAATTACAAACTATTTATGATTTAGAGCTTTAAAAAGTCCATAATTTTATTATTAATTTGCAATTAAAAAATTACATGTAAAAAAAATTTAATTAATAAATCGGTAACTAATATTATATCAAAAGATGTGTAACATAAAAAACCTTACATAAAAATCTTCATATTTTATTTAATTACTTAATAAAGTTAATTAGCTGTAATTATTTATCGAATTTAAAATATTAAAATTTGAAATAAACTATATTTTATTTTTCATCAAAATTATTTTCAGGATGATTTAATTCAAAAATTTCAAACTAGATACGAGACAAATGTGCGCAATTTTATAATTAAGTTTTCAATTATTAATTTGTATGAAACACAATTGTATTATAACATAAACTGTACGAGCCAAAAGTTTATTTCTCTCATTTTGCGAATTATCTTCGTGCGCGTTTCGTTTGGAAATTATTCTATTTTTTATTTTAATTTTTTTTTGCAGGTTGAATTTTAAACTAAATCCCAACGCTCACTTTACAAAATCCATCCGGAATATCCGTCGGGATTCGCCCGTACGCCGTGGATCATCCGGAATAAATAAATATAAGCTAAACGTATTACGCGCAAAAATTGGAAAATATCCGCCAGATCAATAAAATGCAAAACGGAATACAGTCTGAGCTCACATTATGTACAGTACATTTATAAAATATATTATCAAACTACACGTAATTTTTGGTTTTCAACTTTCTTCGATATTACGTACATTTAATATATCTTCAATAACATACATAGTTATGTACGACCTTTTAACTAAACTTTATTGTAACTGCCAATTAAATTAAACTGAATGTTACTTATGATAATGAAATGTAAAAAAATCTTAAAAAATGTACGTAAGTATGAACATACAGTACGTTAGTGCGAACTAATGGTAAAAAATGTAAATGCAAATGTTAAACATAATGCAATTTGGGTTCTCATTATGTACGTTAACCGAGCTTACACGTAATTATATAATCAATCGTCCAATTATCACGAACAAATTTGTAACTTTCTCTCACCGAAGTTTTTGAATGAAATAACTTATACTGTTATTTTATTAACAAATATTCAGTAAGTTTTCTTGTCATTGAAATTTTTACAGTATTAAAATACATTCGATATTACGTACTTTATATAAAGGTTTTCAATAGTCCAATTATTACAAACTATTTTGTAACTTTCTTTCGGCAAAGTTTTTGAGTGAACCAACGTATATACTTTTCAACTATTATCGATATTAGGTACATTTAATATATCTTCAATAAAATATATAGTTATGTATGACATTTTAACTAAACTTCATTTTATAATATTTTATAAAAATCTTAAAAAAATGTACGTAAGTATGAACATATATTACGTAATTGCGAAAAAAAAATGTAAATTCAAACCATCCGTCTAATATAGTGTAATTTGGGTTCTCATTATGTACGTTAACCGAGCTTTCACTTTATACGAGCATTTGCTGCGACTTCTTGTGACTTGTTAGTTTTTTGCTCATTCTTTCTTCGGACTCGTTTAACTTTTATTACCACGAAATATTTCATTAAGGGTTTCTGCGTTTCGGGGTATTACGGATGCCGGCGAGGCTTGTGTATATGTGTGCGAGCTCAAATAAAGCCGTTGCGGCAGAATGTTGTGTGCGGTTAAGTTATAATTAATTCATGGCCGGAGCGGCGCGCTCTAGGAATTGGAGTTTTATGTAGCAGCCAACGAGGATAAATAAATTATTGCGGTTTGTATTGCCAGGGACGGAAGGAGGAAACGAGGAGGTGGAGGACGAGAACGAGAAGAGGAAGATTGAGGGCCTCGGGAAAAAAAGCAGAGGATGTCCATGGAATACTGAAAACGCGCAGGAAGGATTTGAAATATTAAAGGACAATATCTATATTTAAGGCTGAAGATGGTTACCATGGTGACAAACGGCTTTAACGTAGCCGCCTAGGGTTATTTTTGCTCGATAAGGGTTTTCCCCAAAATATATGGTATGACGAGGACATGCAGGAATATGAAATTGGCGGAATATATTACAGTTACACTTAATACGGATCCTCAGATTTGATGGCATAACTTAAAGCATCTGCATATTACGCAATACTTTCCACTTGCAACGTATCAAGTAGCATAACATAACAAGTACAACGTTATTGGCAAATTTCATATGACCTTGAATTGTTCGAAAACCGAAACCATTAAGAAACCTTAATTCATTTTCTTGACAATTTACGTGGAAAATATTGTAAATTATTGAGAAAATGTCTTTTACATAAAACCATATATTTAGTTTTACTAAAACTAATTATATAATTATTAAATCTTTTTATTTATAAAAATTTAAAATATTATTATTTCCAGAAATTAATAAAAACTTATTTTCTTTTAGCGTGATTCGGTTAAACGCGAAACCAAAAATAGAAAACGATGAAAAAAACGTACAGAACACTAAAATTCAAGCACAAACGACTTTACGTCATGCACACGAAATATTTGATGAAAACGAACGAACGAACGAAAAAATGGAAAACACCTGTACCTTTTCTGCGAAAATTGAAACCGGCTTTGCATGCGAATTCGAATGGAATTCCAGTCCTCTATTATGGAAACGTCGAAATAATCCGATTTACTTTGCACTGCATCCCCGAAATAGGACCAGAATGCAAAATAGAAATAAAAATGTGTATGGGACGTTAAAACAACAAACACGAGCAGGGCGAATAATCGGTTTATTAAATTTAATCCGACGTGCGGAGGACCCAAAACCCATACAGCAGCATTAACTACTTTCAAAATTGCTGTTGTTTTTCTTTCGGTTGATGTTGCTGTTGTTGTTTTCGTTCATTTTCCCTTCGTTCTAATTTCATCAGCCCAGTGAATATTTTAAAATCATTATTATTTCACTTTAACCCACAGATGCATAATTCATGGTTTTTCAGCTTCGAACGATTTGCATGTTTTTCCATTTCTTTTACTGAAACGCAATTAATTGTGACTTGTTTCCTCCATAAATGTATATTTGAAAAGTCTAGACAATTCGAATAACAAACATCATTAAAATCATTTAAAAAAAAAATTACATCAATTATTTTCAGTAAGTTTTCTTCTCATTGAAATTTTTACAGTATTAAAATAAGTTCGTTAATACTTTCTATGAAGGTATCAAACGTTAAATTATTACGAACTTTTTTATAATCCAGTAAAATTTTGTGTGAACTAACGTATATTTCATCTTTGTTCGATAGTACGTACAATTAAACATCTTCAAACTATTTAACTAAACTTCAATTTAACTGCCAATTAAATTGAACTATTTTCTGATTTATATTAATGCTTGTTTTTTCAAACTTAGTTTTATGAAATGTCTGAAAAAAATGAAATATTTTACTATTATAAATTCAAATTCATAAAATATGTACATAAGTATGAACATTAAGTATGTGACTTGTTAATTTTTAGACAAAAAAAACTTTTGTACAAAAATTGATTGTAAACATTTTAATTATGTAAAAACTTTACATGTTATTTGTTTAAGTAATATTATTTGATTATTAAATTTATTTCAAATCAAAGAAATTTAAAATTTTAGTAGTAAAAGAAGACAATGTGGATTAAATTATTATGTAAAAATTTTGAAAAATAAAATATTTTTAACTTAAATTGTTAGATATTATCTGTGCATGTTTTCTTTTCGCATTATATGTTCAAGTGCAGCCGTGTGTTTCTTGAAGAGTTGAATCCAAGGGGAGAGATATGAGTAGAGTTCGGAATAATTGACGTATAAATGCTGAGAATTCCCGGAGCAATGTGGAATACTTCGCAGCGAAGTAAAAGCCCGCACGGGAATTGGGGAAGTCGGGTGACATTGTCCCAATTTTGTTAAAATAAAATAACAAAACGGAGAAACACATGCCGTGTTCGGATTCGTTTAAGATGACCGGATGGACCAGGAAAATAACATTGGAGTTTAAGTAAAAGTAATAAAATAACCAAATCTTCAATTTTATTTCCAAAAGTTATTAATTTTCATGTAGCATAATTACATTACCCCGAATAGTGCGGGAAATTTGAAAAAAATTAGACTTTTAACCGCACAAAAAATTAAGGGTAATATTTTAAAACTAGGCTGATCGAAACAGTAGTAATAATAGATATTTCATCTATAGTAGAAAATGTTGGTGTGTACAAAATATTCAATCAGAAATGTCTGTTTTTCAGATATGAATTGTATTGATGTTATACATTTCTTTCAGGAAGCTTTTAGGGATATAGGTTAATAGATGAAATGAATACCGTGAATGTATATATGATTTATGTTGTTGTCGAAGATGTTTGAAGGAGGGATTTGTGAATCTTTGGAAGGAGATTCGCAGGATTCGGTTGTAGTCACTTGGCAGGAGAAATACGAGAGTATTGATCGCGAAATGTCCTGGAATAAACGTATGTGTGTGCATGTGTGGCTTATTCAAACGTAACTTTATTATTGAAAGAAACGTCAGTTTGACATTGCGGGAATTCCATTTGTGCTAAGAAGCGGAATGGCGTCGCGCTTTTGTGCTGCAATTTTCATGCAGCCGTTCGAAAGGAGGGCAAGTGGAGAAGTAGTAAACTCGCATCGGTTAAATCCAATACATCGTGTTATTTTTAATCATTTTCCAGCGGAAACGCGAACTCCGGCGGGAATAAGGGACAGTTGTAGGGCACGGTGAGTCCTTTGTCCTCTCCTCACCTTCCGGGAATATAATAACGGACACATGTTCAGGTGACGTTTTAATTAAGGCGATGGCCGCAGCCGCCGTTGTTTGTTGTTGTTGTTGTTTGTTTGTCGGCCCTTTTGTCGTATCGCCGTTGCAGATACAGTGGATGGTGAGGAAAGCAGAAGAAGCCTTTTCGTATGTAATAAAGCGGACCCGAAATTGCCACGGTTTTGATTTACAATGGCGCAAACAGAGGCACACGAACCAAATTAGTTTCGATAATGAGGACACACTGCCTTTATGCAATGCACCGGCTTGCAAACGAAATTGAAACCGTAACTTAAAAGCTTCTTTTTTAGACATGAGATGCATTCAGTTAAACTTTATTTGCAGATAAATTACAAGATTTCAGAGATAACACTTTGGTCATTTCTACTATTTATTGTTAAGGTAAGGTAAAAGATATTTTATTTTTCAGTGAAACATTTAGAAAACTTTCTTAATAAAGAAGACAAATATTTCTGCCAAAAAAATGTTATTAATCTAAAATTAATTAAGAATAGTTTTTATATCGACATAAGATTTTTTTTATTTCATTATCTTGAAGAAGGTCAAAGAATTAACTCATAATGTTATGCAAGCTTGTTGGATCAATTGGATGAAAAAAAATCGTGAAAAAAGACCTGTTTTTTTGGAATTTTCGCTCTAAAAACTATTCATACTACTCTCGTAATTACATAAGTATAAAAAATGTTTATTTTGTCACCGACTATCGTTGTTAGTAATGTAAAACAGAAATATTTATGATGTTTTATGCCGGTTTTATTTAAATAAGTTTCAAAAATTTGGAAGTTGTGATCGGGAGTTAAAAGACAAACTAATATTAGAGAGACTTCTTATTATCAATCTAAACTGATCGTTACAATTTCTTGATTGGAACAACTGTAGAGGATTATTTGAAAAGACTCGAAAAAAATATAGACCAGAAATTTGGATTTAAGAATTCTACAATATCTGCAAAATCCACCATATAAACTTCATGTATTACTTTAGAACTATCACATTTTTAAGTTAATGATAAAATTGGTTCTAGATATATAAAATTACAAGTCTACAATTTTTTTTTCTTTGTAGAATCAATTTGTTTCAGCTTTACATAATGTTAATAAAAAAATATTGGGACAAATTAAAATTGTGTTTTTATCATTTTATTTATGATGTAGTTTCAGAAACAAAGTATTTTTTCTTTTAATGTTAAGGGATTAAACAAAGTTTAGTACCTGGTCTACGATCTTTAGTGAGTTGTCAGTATGGAATAATGGGAAAAAAATAAAATAAAGTAAAAATGGAAGAAGCAATGAAGTTGGAACGTGCGCTCCGCCATTCCTCCCGTTCGAATCCATACGTGTCCAAGAAAATTGGCAAAGTTTTTATCAGTAATAAAATATTGCAAAAGCTTCCAGCAACTTTTCTCTCTCTCTCTCACTCACTTACTCTTTTTGCAAACAGGGGAAGTGAAACGAGAGAAAAAAAAATAGTAGGAGGAGAGACGACAGAGAATCATTTCCAATTAAACTAAATGGAATTCTGTGTATTTCGCCGGGTTCTGTTTTCGTTTCATTTCCGTGCCGAACTCGCACTCAAGTATTTTTGCCCGCACACAGGCACAGACCTACCTATCTACCGATTCTACAATTTCGCAGCAACAAAAGCCCCTAAAACTTTCGTACAAATTCTGCTGCAATTTTTGCTGCAGCTTCTTGCCCGGAGGTGCGCTCCAGCAAATCGAGTTTTGATTTTAATCAGGCCAAAATTGATTATGTCCCATAAGCTCTGCTCCTCGCTCCAAGATTTGGGTTAATTGCCACGTGAGTAATGCATCTGCTTTGCTAAAACTAATTTGGTCGCGCAGGCCGTTCGGGATTTAAATTACTGACTTACTGCTATTGGAACACTAGCCTCATTCAGGTCTCACAACCTGCATATTCCTAACCTATCCTAACCTATATTCCATGGTACAAATTACCGAATGCAGCTAAATTATGCTATTGTAAATTTGTTCTGACATCATTCCCAATAGTGAAATACGTTCATCAATAATGTAAATAGACCAATAAATTTGTAAATAAATAGTATAAAAATTTCATTAATTTCATAAAATATATTTTCTAATGCAACTATCGATTAAAATTGAACATATTATTAGTCTGGTAACATTATCTCAAATTTGTAAAAAATAAATATAATAGGATTGAATTAAACTTTTAAGTAAAATATAATCTATACTTAAAAATAGCAAAAATTTGAGTAAACTTTTCAAAATATCTTTGAGAAATTATTCATAATAAATGAAAAACTATGTAAATTTATAAACTTTGAAATATGAAAAGTTTAATTCTCAAAATTTCTTTCAAAACAAAAAATATTTGTAGCATAATTAAATGAGTAAATTTGTGAATGTTTATTTTGTAAAGAAAATAAATATAAATATTTGCAAAGATTTATATAGTAAAAACAAATAGATTATATAAAATTCCTCTAAATTAAAATTAACTTTCAAACTAAATATTTGCAGCACGATAAAAATTTGGGTAAATTTCTTCAATTTGTTTACATAAAATTAATCATAATTTATACATTATAATGCAAAGAAAAGCTTTGAAAATTCAATTCTTGCAAAGTCAGTAAAAAGAAATAAAGTTATATAATAAGTTGGAAGTAAATTTATGAAAAATTAGTAAAATTCGGAATATTTATTTTAATGAAAAGTTTGAAGCAGAAAATTGTATTAAAATAAAAGCAAGAAAAATATAATAAATTTGTATGCTTACTAAATTATATACTTACAGAATATATCAAGAAATATAAATATAAACTTATAAATTAGTAAATCCTGAATATTTGGAGCATAAAATTGTAAAAAAATGTATGTAGGAGTTAATCAGTAAATAATTAATAGAAAAAATTGTTTTAATTTATAAAGGTGAGTTAATCTGTTTATTATTTAATCACAAAATCTAAATTAAATTAGACTTAAATTATGAAATAGTTATAATTGATGTCAAGAAATACTAATAAATTTATATTTTAGTAGAATATTGATAGAAGTAATTTTCATGAGTAAAGTTAGAACCACAGATGCGTTAAATATGCGTCTCCTATTACATATTTAATATAATCCACCGCCTCTGCAACAGCAGCAGCAGACGAAGAAGGGCCAGTAGATTAAGGTCGGTAATCGCGAAAGGGATTTATCTGACGTTGTCAGGGAGTAATAGTGATACTGACGTCCCTTTCCTTGACGCGCTCGGCTCAGGTATAGTAGTATCATCATTACTCATTCACAGGCTAAAAGCTAAGAGCAGAAACGCTTTCGTTTCGTGATTATTTCCTCTTTTTACCAGGATCTACGTGTCGTGTCTTCCTCTCGTTTCCTAACTCATCCCAGACACAAGTAAACAGGAAATGCATCGAAATAATCCCACAGATCTTTACTTTACTTTTTTTGCAACGTACAAAGAGCGTAGCTACACGAAAAACCCAAACATTTCGTTTAATTAAAAATAATTAGGAGAGAAAAACTCTTTGCAGCAATGTAATCCATTATACAAGCAAATTCCATTTCTTTCTCTTTTGCATTTTTTTTTGGAGAGAGTGAAAGGAAAAAATAAATGCGAAATTGTCCTGAATATTTATGAGAGTTTAAACGAAAAGTTATCCCGAGCAAAAACGTTATACATAATTGTACTTCAGCTTGACATTAATCCAAACTGACATTTAATTTAATTGAAGGTTACAACTTTTCCACGTATCTAAATTATATTTTTTTTTATCAATAATTAAAGGATTATTATCATTAATATTATGAATTCAACTATCATATCATTATATAATTTAATTTTAAAACTCACTCACAATTTCTGAACAGTTTATGAACTTCATAATCATATTGTTAATTCATTTAATTTTAGTACTATTTAATTACATAATATATAAATTAACAACTAATATTAACAGATTGCTAAAACTCAAATAAGCTGCTAAAATTGCTAAACGCAATTTTAGATAATGCTAAACATTAATCGATAATGTTGTTCATCTTCAAATATAATATTAGGAAGTTTTCGTTACATAATCTTTGAACTTTGTGAACTTCATAAACAGATAATCAAAAGATTAAATTGATACACACACGCAATTAATTACGAAATACGTTTAGTTTGAGATTATCATATACTAATTTTGGAGCATCATAAGAAAGAAAAAATCAATGTTCTAGGACACAAAGTTCTGCGTTACATAAATCTCTTTAAACTTTATAAACTTCAAACACAGATAATTCAAACATTAAAATTGAATGAGGATTTGTTGCCGAAGAAAATACGCGAATGCGATTAGAAAGTTTTTCGTGGATCAATAGAACTTTAATACTAGATTCATGGAACAGTACACTTTTCAGATTAATTATCTTTCTAAAATATTAAATTAATTGACTGAAAATAGATAATTTTGAAAAAATATACCGTAAAAATTGACGTTTTCAACATTAGAAAAAATCAACAATCACAAATTAAAAAAATTAAAAAATCTTAAAAAATTTTCAGCATTAATGAAAATCAAAAATTTTAAATTAAAAAATTACTAAAGTTCATTGCTTTTTCAGAAATTAAATTAAGAACAAATTTTTTATAAAATATTCTAGAAAATATGGAATTAATTGAGTGAAAATAGACAATATACCTCAAATATGAGCAAAATTTGTGAAAATTAACAATTAAAAATTAAAAAATCAAATTTTATATTAAATTTTCTAGAAAATTTTATGAAAACAATTAAATTAACATAACTTTATTCATTTTTATTGAAAACCAATAAATAATGTTGAAAGAAATTGAATTTTTTTTTAAGTTCATTGCAAAGAATAAATTAATATATTTATCTATAGTTTACTGTAAAATATTGCAAAAATTCGTTAGTAAAATATAAACTATAATTTAACATCATTATGAAATTAAAATGTAGAAGTTAATATAAATTTAAAAAGAAAATTTTAGGAAACTGACCAAAATATATACTAAAATCTATTAAAAAATTATATAGTTGAATTACTGTAAAAATAATATATACAAATGTTAACTTGTGACAATTAAGGCACTTTATTAAAATAAATTTATACAAAACTAATAATTAAAATTGATGAAAATTCTCAATGTAGTAAATAAAATTTAAGTAAAATTTCGGTAAAAATATTTCAGTTTTATACTTGAATTTTTAGGATATCAGAAAAGTTATAATTATTTTTTTTAATAAAATTCTTAAATAATTTGAATTATTCTATTACAAAAGTGAAATATATATAGTATATTAAGAATACTTTCCAGAAATTTACTAGTAAAGTAATATTAAAAATATAGTTTAATGAAAAACTTATTACAAAATATTAAGAAGTTATAAATCTTATCAAAAATGATTACTAAATTCACAAAAATATTCACAAAAATATTTAATGAATGAAAGTTGATACAATTGTTTAGATAACTGCAATTCATAGAATTTGTACTTTATTATAATGTAATTATAGCAGACGAAACCGAGAAAGAGAGAGAATAAAAAATATTTTTGTATACACGAGTACTCTAATTTCCAACATCATTTATCATTCACCTAGCACACAATATACCTTCTTTTTTTGTGTACATATTTTCCGTTCTTCTCGTCTCATTGTTTTCCACTCACCGTGCGAATGTTGTAACAATGTGAGTGTCTACGTTTTCGGAACAACTTTTTTCCATCCGTTTTTGCAGCATGAATAATGCATATAAACGGGGAATAATTTGAATTGTTTTGGTTTTCTTGGAACGGCGACATACAGTCTTGTCTACCAGTAAAACAGAGTACATATATATTTGTATGAATGAATGCATTCTACCGTTTGTTGTATAAATGGTCCAGAAATTGCGTTACATAATGGTAAATTATGGGTCCGTCCCCTGTATTGAGTCGGGTGTACTGAAAACTATATATATTATTCAGAAAGGACGCCGACGTCGACGGCGCCTCCGGCACCGAACAACAAAGTCATAACTCTTTTCATGCCGAAAAATAACAAATAAATCGAAGGGGAGACAACCTAGGTCGACGAATGTTCTGAGGATTATAATTACTAAAGAAAAAATCATTCATCTCCGCTTGATGCTGTGAAGTGGTCCATTTTTTACAATTTGCGTTTTATGTGTATTCCAACTGGAAAGGGTCAAAAAAATAAATAATAACTAAAAGCAAAATCAATCGGTAAAATATAATAAAAATGGGAGAGAGAATGCACAAACATTGAAATCTGTATGATTTGCTATTTTTATCCATAATATCTAAAATCAATACACGCCCGTGTTTTATCGGTGATAATATATATTCTCACATATGCGTAAAGATAGCAATCATCAATAACGAACGTACAAAAAAAAAAACATTTATATAATGAATGTTTTGCTGTACCGTTTTCGTGATTTATTCGATGATATAAGTCTCTAATCCCATAAAAATCGAACAAAATAGAACAGCTACATTTATTATATTGACGCAATTTCTATTTTTTTTTTTGCAGAGATTTACAATCGTTTATTTTATTTATTGAAACGTTTTTCCAACTGAAAGTAATAAATATTTTTAATAATGAAAAATGTAAACTTTTTCATATTTTTTTGTGCACCGAAACTATTAATTTATTAGAATTTAATAATTTTCATTGATACTTTTAGTAAACTAAAAGTATCAATGAGTTTTTTTTTGTTCCTAGAAGAGAGTAAAATGAATGTTGGAACATATTTTCTGGATTTTGTATGATTTTTGTATGTAATCTATTTTTTTTATGTTTTAATATTTTTATAATTTATTTATTAAATTTATTCTTAATAAGTACAGCAAGATTTTCTATAAAATCACGTTTTACTGAATGTATTGAACCATTTTTTAATTGAAACGTAATTTCATAATTTTCATATAGTGAACAGAAATGATGAAAGAGTTATTTTATCAATAGGAAAGAGATAAATTAATATTGGAACATATTTTCTGGATTTTATATGATTTTTGTATGTAAACTAAATTTTTTTTTTGGTATGTTTAAATATTTTTAATACTGAAAAAGGCAAACTTTTTAATATATTTTTTCTGCATTTTATGTTTACTGAAACTATTTATTCATTAAGAGAAAAAAATAATAATAAAGAATTGTATGTATAAAATATTAAATCATTCATTATTAAAAAGTACAGCAAGATTTTCAATTTTTTTTTGATTGAAACATAATTTAATAATTTTCATATAATGAACAGAAAGTATTAAAGAGTTTTTTTTTTATTAATAGGAGAGAGACAAATTAATATTGGAACATATTTTCTGGATTTTGTATGATTATTTTATTTAAACTATAAGTTTATTTTCTATACGATTTTTAAATGTATAAAAAATATTTTAATCCATTGTATTTCCAAAATATACATATATTTAGTCCTTAATTTCTATAATTATTGAATTCTAATAATAAGTAGATTATTTTATTCATAATATAATTTACTAGAGAATAATTAATCAATTTTATTAAGCTTTACTGAATTTACAAGAAAAAAACTAAATAATAAAATTATCATTGTATATTATTATATAATTTTTATATAATAATAGATAAATTGAGTTATTACATTAAGTTTTAGCTAATTAATACAAAATTTTAAGTGATTTTCTGCAAGATTAATTTAATAAAATAAAATCTTAATGAAAGTTATTATAAAATCATTGGAAAAAAAGACTTTTTTTGTTACAAAAATAATTATTATTGTTTCATTAAAATTCAATTAAAAAACACAGATATATAAAAATAATAACAAAATTATATTTTCGACTAAAAATATTTCTAAAATTTTACTATATAATTTTTGAAATGAATATAATTGAAATACAAAATGCAATGCAACTAAATAAAATATTAATATTAAATGAAAACTAATCGAAATGAAAATAACAATTTCCATTTTCTATAAATATATAATAAACATATAACAACAGTGGCGTTTCGAATCGCGTTTAACGATTTTATTAAATACGCAAGCAAACAAAGTTTATAAATTAATTTAATAAATAATTAAATGCAATTTATTTCTGAATTAATTATTAGTATTATTTTTTTCTTTATTCAAAAAATAGATTGAATAATAATTTAATTTATTATATAATAATATAATTGTCATTTTGGAAATTAATATATTTAACAAATATAATTATTAAAATTATATAAATTTATTCCAAATGTTTATTTATAAATGAAATAAGTAAAATAAATAAAATAAGTGAAATAATTTAATTATTAATAATCCTAAATTATATATTGAATTTAGGAATTTGCAGTACTTAATTCAAAGTACTAAGTTTAGAAGTTAACAAAAGAGTATGTTTTATTTCTGGTTGATGTACAAGATTTGCTAAGTTTGAGGCAAAACTTCATTCACTACCGAAACTAACATTTTGGTCACTGAAACTTACTCGACGTCTTTGTTAGCTCCAACTGTTACATCAAGTGTACAACTTAGAATTAAAATTTAAAAAAATCGTTACATATTCAGATTAATATTAATGTTTTGTAATATTTTATAATTTTACAATATTTAAATATTATAACTTTATAAGAATTCAAGAATTATTTATTATTTTTTGTACTATGGAGACGAAATTATTTTTTGTAAGATTTTCAGTAAAATCTTATATAATCATGATTAAATCTGTGCTTTACATAATTATTATTTATATTTTAAGAGATTTTTACCAAAATGAAATTGCTTTAATTTTCTATAATTTTTATTTTTGTCTGTGGTTATTGATTGAACATTAAGTGAAGTAACTTTATTAAAACTTTATTTAAATTAATTTCAATAAATACTATTAATATATAAAAGTTACATGGTTTATAATAATTAAAAAAATATTAGTTTAATTTGAAATTTTCAAATTGCTGTATTTAAAAAAAAAGTGGTAGATGTTAAAGTATTTAAAAAAAATGTATTCAAATAATGTCAAAATTCTTGTGAGAAATAGTTTGTAGCTGGTTTTAAACGAGACATTCTTGGGGTGACGAATTAATGTTTCATGCACAGAAAATGATTTATGCATGTCATTTCATCGCGCGGTGGTGTCTCCTTTCTTTTCTTCTATTTTATTTATTTACTTTAGTGCAGACAAGGGTGAATAAACAAAAGTTTCGTCGCCTCGTTTAACTTGCTTAAGAAATTTCCACAGTAGCAACAAAAGAAAACGTCGCTCGGAAATATTTGATTAAAATCGTGCGATACAAGCACGAAACGCCAATGAAAATAACGCAATTACGTAATAGGAAGCACGTAAAACCGTGTGCAATATGTTGCATGCACGAAGTGAAAACAAACGCAGGAAAAACTATCGATAAAGCAATAAAAATGAAAAAACCATTTTTAATAATAAATTTTTAAAAAAATACGATGTTAAAATTACTGAAAGAACGAAGTTATTTTAAAGAAAAAACTTAAGTTGAAGTAATTAATTTAAGTGTGTGGATGCGCCGGGTATGAATTGGAATTTAAAAAAATGTAAAAGAAATAGATGAGATTGAGAGCGAAAGGAGGAGCGCTTCTTGATTATGCAATTTTCCTTGCGATTAAATAATTTCTGAAATGTGGAAATTCGCTTACCGCTCTGCTGGAGGCGGTTAGGACGATCGTCGCGACGACGGCTGCGAACAGAGGTGCTTTCATCGTGCCTCGAGCAAGTCGCAAGCAAGACTGAAATACTTGGAGCTTTGGATGCTCTTCGAAAACTAGGCGCAATTCGTGCGGGGAAAGCACGCGCAGTTTCGCGCGTTTCCACTGAAGGGCGCGCTCCGATGCGACGCCTGACAACCGATCGATACAGGAATTACAGAAATCTGTTAGATCATATTGGAAAATACATATTTCAAACAATATCATTAATTTCAAAGAAAATTATTTCAGTGAAAAAAATAATTTGCAATAATCTGCAATTTCTTCATCTTCAATTTTGGGCTAAATCAAACTTAGAAAAATAGAAAACTGTTCCGATGATTTCAATTGAAATTGAATTACTGAATTTTCTGTTAAGTAAATTTTCAATTTACAAAATTTATTAGTTTATTCTATTTCGATTGAAACTAATTAAATTCTATCATTATCAATATAATATGCAATTTCTCATGGATCGCGACGAGATCTTGAGAAGATTTAAAAATTAGAATTCATAAGATAAAATTTGTTCTAAATCTCACGGTCTTTGCAAATTTATTTATTAAACTCCTTTTATATAAAAAAAAACAACATTATAGACCATAAATATGACAGTTTTTAATCATTTGAAACTTTTATAATAATTACCGAAATTTCACCGTTTTGAAGGAGAATTATGATTATTAATATATCGAAGACATAAAAAAAAGGTCAATAGAAAAACCCTTCCAGTATTTAAAGATGATGAAAAACTGAAAATTCATCATTAAAACTTAATTTTATTTTCAGAAAAGTGACAGAATTCTATTCAATAATGTTTTTCTTTTTCATCTTCATTCTTTTGTGTAAATTAACCTGAACTTAATTTTCTTTTATAGAAGTTCTTTTTCATCAGAAAAACCGTCTCCGACAAGAACGTGGGATACAAATGATTTTTTTTTACATTTTTATCCAAATTTTTAATTTTAAAATAATTTCAGTTTTAATTTCATCATAGCATCAGAAATACGTCAAAAATCCTCATCAATATATATTCTTTAAGTTAGTAATAATTTCAATAAAATAAGTCAACTTTCTAACTTGGAAATTATTTTTTTCATTAATTTTTATATGAAACAAATTATGTTACATTAATTTTAACATAATTCAAAACTGCTGTAATTGCGATGAAATTATGAAATAATTAATTATTAAATACGACTTTTCTCTTTAATGAAATTTCAATTAATTATATACTTTTCCTATACAGATTATAAACTACAGAACTTTTTTTATATAGACTTTATTTAAATCTGTTTCTATTATAAAATTAATTTACTTATCCAATTTAAAAACTATTTCAAATTCAAATAACAATAAAATTATTAGATTATTATTTTTTAGATTAGTCATTTCTATACAAAAAAAAAAACGATTTTCTATATAAAGTAACTACATTTCATATCAATTAACGTTTTCAATTTCAAAAAACCATTTAAATTTCGATTGCAACATAAAAAACTGGAACATATTAGTTGAAATATGATATAAAAACATGCAACAACACAGGCTTTTTTAAATTTGATTTTTACAATTTAAGCAATGAATATTTATTTTTTAAAAGTACAAATGGCACAAAAATAATAAATGTACAAAGTAAATAAATTTTCTTTCAAATGCCATATAAATTTTACTTAACACCTAACATTAATTTATATTTTCTAGCATTCATAAAATATAATATTTCAATATTTAATATCTATTATAAAAAAGTATTTTTTTTACCTAAATATTAGTATAAAATTATTTGAATGTTGAAGTTCAAAGACTAAAATCTATCGAAACCAGTAAAAACAGAGCAGTAATTTCCCTTTTATTAGTAAATATTTGTTTAATTAGAGAACGTTTAAACAAACGTATAAAATATAATTAATGAGAAGAACGTAAAAAGTAAATTCAGGAAAGCTGCAATTATGAATGTTACCGTATCCCATATAAAAACAAAGCGCGCATCTAATGGTGCATTAGTTATACTTTATTATCCAATAAAAAATTTAATAAGCATGAATCCTGAAGAGAATATAGAATTGTGTGCATTTTCTAAAAAAATCTTAGGATATTTTATATTTTGGAGCAAAAATGAATTGACCAAAATGTATTACATAAAAGCTTTCATGATATCAATTATAACATATTTACTGACTGTTGGGATGATTTGGAATATTATCAAATATTTAGGCAAGTTTTTTTTGTGTTAATTAATTTTTCATAATTTGTACATTTTTAGAAAATAATCAATTCAATTTTGTTGCGATCGGTGAAGAACTCGCAGGGTCTATTTCGCAATCAATGATGATGTTTTTATTCTACAAGCACTTGAATTACCATAAAACTTTGGAAAAGGTGCTTTTTGATTTAGGCGATTTCAGGGTTTACGAGAAACCCATTGGAATAGAAAAATTGAATAAGAATATTGTACTGTTGTCGAAATGGTTTACTGGTATTTGTAGCATCTGCTTGATGTTTGTATGGTTGTATTGCATGTTGAAGCACTGCGAGGACTACGTTGAAGATAGCTGCGGCCTCCTGTTCCCAACTTATTTTCCGATCAACATTTACGAGAGGAATGGAAGACGATTCGTGGCAACTTGTCAGGTTTTGTTTTCAATTTACGCTTCTCAAGGTGGATGCCTGGTGGCCGTCGTCGGCTTATCACCATCTGAATATTTAAGTAACAGAATTATGCACATGATTAATATTATTCAGCAGATTAAACAGATCCAAGGTCGACCGAAGAGGAAACAACACTTGAAGAAAATCGTCCAATATCATCAAAACATTATAAAGTTCAGTTTAATATATGACTCAAACTAATTAATATAAATTAATACATTTTTTTTATTAGTTTATGGGAGAAATACAACGAATTAGTTAATCCCAGTTTATTAGTTCTTCATATAAGCGCACCGATCGTCGTGAGCTCAATTGTTCATCAATTCTTCTACGTAATTACTAATATTTTTGTATCTTACTTAATCTCTTTATTTTTGATAATCTTTGCAGAAAATAGCGTTACTCAACGTGATACACTTTATGATTTATATCGTAATCACTTTCTTCGCTGCATTTATCGGTGAAAATATTTCCGCATCTGTAAATAATAGCAATTTTATAATTTATTATAATAATTAAATATTTTTAGAGCGATAAGTTAATTGACACCATTTACGAATGTATTCCTTTCGATGGAGATTTGGACACTCAGAAAGATATGATGTTGATTCTGATTCGATCGCAAAGAGAGTTGTTTTTGCCGTGCGGTAAATTTACCAAAGTCAATTTTATGCTTTTTATGAGTGTACGAATCAATCACCTACATTTACGTAATTGAATTTAATACATGTTTTTTTTTCAGGTAACAAAGTGTGTCTACACTTGCTTGACAATCATAACAAAACCATAAAATAAATTATTCAACATATTTTTTTAAAAAGAAACAACATGCAGAATAAATTATAATTATGAGTTTTATTTATTTTATCGCCATTTTTTTCTGTCCATTTTTCTTTAAAACTTGTATATTATATAATAATATAATTGAATCAATCAATAATGTATTAAAAATGGAACAAAGTTAGTATTTGTCATAAAAGAAGCGTTACCATTTTATTTAGTCACAATTTTTCACTCTTGAAATTATGACAGTTGCCATTTGACATTGACATAATATAAATAATAAAATTTAATTACGTAATTTGTTAAAACTTCTTATAGAAATCAGTAAACAGAATGAGTTATAAAAGAATCGTTATTTTGCTGTCAAAATAATGATAGTTGATATGTGACATTTGTAAATTATAGAAACCAAAATTGGTAAATTTATGACAAGCAGTGTTACTATTCCATTTACTCATATTTTTGTCTCCCTTGAAATTATAACAGATGACATTTGATATTCACATAATGCAATCTTAAAAACTTCTTATAGAAATCAGAAAACAGAATATGTAATAAAATTATCATTACTATTTTATTTAAATAATAAATAATGATAATTTTTATTTGACATTTGTAAATTATAGAAAATTCAATTTTATTATATAATCACTAATCAATCAAGTATTGTTCAAAATTAGTAAATTTATGATAATAAATGTTACTATTTCATTTACTCACATTGTTTTCTGTCTTGATATTACAACAGTTGACTTGTGACATTCACATAATGCAAATTATAAAATTTTACTTTTGTTGATAATTAATTATTTTCTTAAAAACTTCTTATTTCTTAAACAGAATGTGTCATCAAATAATCATTACTATTTTGCTGTCAAAATTATTACAATTGTTATTTGACAATTATAAATTATAAAAAATCTAATTGTGTTATAGAATCATTAATCAATTAAGAATCGATTAAAATTAGTAAATGTCATAAAAGTAGTGTTACTATTTAGTTTAATCGCCATTTTTATTTCTCTTGAAATTATGACAGTTGTCATTTGACATTTACATATTATTTTCTTATAAATATTAATTACATTAATTACAATTGACAGTTGTCAAGTGATAATCACATAAAATAAATAATAGATTTTTTTGACTTTTCAAATTTTGACAGTTGTCATTTGATTATTAAAACTTATTTTGTGAACATCTTTCTTCTCTTAAAATTATGACAGTTGACAGTCATCTAGTATGGACAGTAGAAATATGAGTATTATTTTTTATATCTAAAAAAAATATTATTAAATTAAAATCTAATTGAAAAACCAACTAGTAAAGTTAAATAAATACAAGTTTTGTTTAATATTCAATTAAATAATACATTTGATTCTATAAGTTAATTTCAAGCAATAGAAAATTACCTTTTTGTAGTAAACTCTTGTTGATTTATATTCTATCATAAATCAGCATCATGAAAGTGTACATGCTTTTGATGAGCTGGAAAAGGAGAAGATTGTAGAAGATTATTTCGTTAATTTGCAATTCAATTTACGCTCATTAGAAGCAAATGTCCACAGCAACCCATTAAACCGGCGGAGATCGCGTGCGGTCTGGACGAACGGATCATCAGCATATGCATGGACTTTTGGGTTCTCACGTCTCCGTCCCAAGGGATATTTGGGAAAATGCCGTCGTGTAAATCGGAGCTCTACGAGACGGTTTATAAATCTATGTATTAAACAGAAAATCCCTATAATCCACACTCACCGCATTGATCAACCGTTGCCCGATGAAGCAAATTAAGCATAGGTTGTTTGCCCATGAAAGGGCGTGAGCAAAATGAGCATAGTTGAATTTCTGAAGAAGAAAAAATCAATTAAATTAAGTAATATTTGATTTATTTTAATTACCAATAGTAATTGAATCATAATGAAAGTGAATATTATAGTTGATATAGGCATTTGGATAGTAAACAGCGATGATGTAGCGTGTTTCAGTTTATCTGAAATTCTGAAGAAATACAAAAATAACCTAGAACTTTGAGGCTTTAATAAACTTACTCAATTATTTTGTAATGATAAAGTATGATTTTCTTCACATGCGCATGTCGACCTTTGACCATTTGAGGCACTTGCTCAATCATGGAAAGCAAATGATGTATGCGATTGATGGTAAGTTCTGATATGAAGATGATGGTCAGGAAACTGAAGGTGACAAGATATATCCCGACGCATCCTCCGTAGACCTGGTAGACCATTACCATGGTTTTTCTTGATCTACTGCGTAAATCGAAGAATGGTAACCAAAAGTTGACCATCAAACCGCAATCATCAACAACATTGTCTTCGCATTTCATCATATATAAAACTGTGGTCACGCAGAAGAACGAAATTATGACCCAAACGGAGAAGATTCTAATGACCATATCTAATTTCTTGTTAAGCTCATCGACGCCGCGCGGTTTTTCGTAAACCGAAAAATCACCCAATTCCTTAAACAAACCATTGTATACTTTATAATGTTTAACGAAGTTAAAGACGACGTTGTAAACGCCCAAAGTCGAAGATATCCCAGAGAAGTCATCGCTTATATTCACGTACTTAAACTTATCATTGTCTAAAAAGAAATATTTCAGAGATTATTTAAAATTTGAGGTCCACTTACTGTAAGAGTAATAGATGTGTCCCATCATACCCAGCATCATTATAGTGACGCTTGTTAAACGGAAAACGCAGCGGCAGTAGAAAAGGAAATTCTGCTTGGTTTTTGGCCAAATATCGATAATTTTCATTCCCTTAATCAAATCTCTGCAAAGGATTATTTTCTGATGCGATTCCATGCTTATTCCAGCGATCAATGATCAAGAGAATAACTCGTGAACCAATTTTATATAGTCTGTGATCAATCATATAAAGCTTTTACTTCCATCCAAGGTACTCATCATGGAATCATATACTTATTACCAATTAAATATAATTTCAAAGCAAAAAGTTTCAGCAATTTTTAATAAAATTGATTAATTTGTAGTAACGTTTTATTATTACAAAAAATGAAAATAATTTATTGTTCCAAGAAATGTATAATTTTGCAATTATTTAAAAAAAAACTAAAATCACTTCAATATTTAATAATAACTAATAACAATTAGAATAGTAATAAATGTTAGAGTAGACATAAAATTAAGTTTTCGCAAACAACTATTTATTTTGGTTGATTGTTCCTTTGTTGCTTTTAATGAGGATGTGTAGCTGCGTGTCTGGTTAATATGTATGTATGTATACAGATATATGTCGAAGTTGTAGAGCGTGACAAAGGGCCGATGCAATTGATCGAAATTCATGGAATTGCCCAGCAACAAGTTGCAAGCATTCCACACAGAAGATATGCAATTAATGGCTTTCAAATTGTTAAAAAAAATATTATAAGTACATATGTATGAAAGGCATCAAATTTATATTTACATAATAGGATCATTTTGAAGAAAATATTTAGTCTGTATAACGTGTGTAATATCATTGCATATATTGTTATTTCTTAAGCATATAAAAAGCAGTGTCTTTACATTTTTACTTATACTCGAGAAGTATGCGCCACAAATACAAAGTTAAGCAACTAAATTAAAGTTAAATGTTCACTCTTTAAAACATGTGCACTACTATAGTTGTGCCGTTAGCCATTTTCACGTAATTCACTGTCAAACTTGAAGAAATGTTTTTTTAAGCTTCGAAAACAGTATCTTTACAATTTTGCTAATATCTCGAAAAGTATGAGAGACAAAGTTGTAGTTGAGCAATCAAAGTAAAGTTAAATGTTCACTCTTTAAAACGTGTTATACCGTAAGCTATTTTCACGTAATTCACTGTCAAACTTGAAGAAAGTTTTTTTAAGCTTTGTTGAAGAAGTGTCTTTACATTTTTGCTCATATCTCGAAAAGTATGAGCGACAAAGTCATAATTAATCAACTAAATTAAAGTTAAATGTTCACTCTTTAAAACGGTATTGTTGTACCGTTTGCCATTTTTATGTAATTCACTACCAAACTTGAAGAATCATTTTTTAAGCTTTGAAAAAGCTGTTTTTACATTTATTCATATATCTCGAAAAGTATAAACTACAAATTAATTTTTGACCAACAAAATTAAAGTTAAATACTGGTATAATTACGTAGACACAAAATATTGTAAAGAAAGAATAAATGTTTTTAACTTTCTTTTATATAGATTTAATAATAATAATGCTTAGAAAAGGTAGTCATCATATTTGACTATGTCGCTATTTTCTGTGAGAATAAAATAAACAATATGAAGAACAAGATAGAATTTTAATACTTAGGAAAATGTATATGAAGATGATGGTTTAATGTTATAGGCAACTATACTTGCATTTCTAAATATGTTTTATTTTAATGATCGAAACTAAGTAAGAGTCGGAGCTGATACGCCTGTGCGAATAGACGTGTGATCCGAAGCGAGTGTAGCGAGAAGAGAGTGTACGAACAAATTCAAATTTCAAAGTTTGGGCAAATTAATAGAGAAGCCAGTGTCAGTCGAAAGGCGGAGGGCGACCCTAAGGGCGCTAGAAAGTCACCCCCATTATGGGGGAATTATCCGATGGAGGAGGAAAAGATCCCCCCCCAAACACGTTATCACAACTAATATCAACAATCACCAAAATAAAAGAAGCTGGAAAGGACACAGAAAAATTATATGATCTCCCACTCAATGCAAAAACCTTGGAAGAAATCCGCAATTTTATTAAAAATCCGGACATAGAAGCACAAAAATATGAAGAATCCAAGACCGAAGAAAACAAAAAAATAATAACAAAAATTCTAAAAAATATCCACGAAAAATCCGAAAAAACAATATATAATGAGCCTCTCTTCGAAGATAAAGATACCGGTCCTTTTATTGTCCATGTAGAAGGAAACGATAACAACTCTCCCATAAATTCTATCGCGCTGGGCGTAAAACTCACAAAACATAACTTCAAAAACGCAGTCAAAAAAGTAGAGAGCAGGGGCCGAAATCGAGTGGCTATTTATTTTAGTAAGGGCACTGTCGCCAACGACTTCCTTATGTCACCTTTTTTAAAAACATACTACCTAAAAGCTTTCATTCCATCACATATCATATCCTGTAGAGGGATCATTAGGGACATCGACAGAAATGTACCGGACAGTTTGATTATGGAAAACATGATGACTAGTGACAATAGACCAATCTTGCGTATCGAACGTATAAACCGCCGCACAACTAACGAACAAGGAGAGCCCACCTACATCCCGACAAACTCTATCATTGTAACCTTTAGAGGAAACAAGATTCCGGAGTCTGTCTCTATTTTTTATAACCACAGAGCAGTGGAGATGTACATCCCGAGAGTCGTGCAATGCTTCGGATGCCTACGATACGGCCACTCACTGAAAATCTGCAAAAGCAAAGAACAACGTTGCCCGGCCTGTTCTCTCCCGCATTCCCTGGATTCCTGTCCAAATAAACACAATCCCTCCTGCGCATTTTGCGAGGGGAACCACCTCTCAAATGAGCAAAACACAAGATTGAAAGACAGAATATGCCCCGAATATAAAAAACAACTAAGAATCAAAGAAATCATGACCAGATATAACATGTCGTTCTTCGAGGCGGCAGACAGGGTAAAACCTAACAAGCCGACTTTTAATGTGGCAAGAGATTTCCCGGTATTGCCCAAGCAGAGAGAAGCCGAACAACTCCCACGACATTATTCATCAGGACTGGATAGTACTTTCGCCAACATCATGTCACATCCACCCCCTAGCAAGAAAATCTATAAAATATCGGTCCCCGCCCACAAGACAAAGAAATCTTCGCCAACAGATCACACATATGTAAAAATCACACCATCTCCGAAACGAAGGAAAACATACAAACAAAGCACAAGCATCCAACCCAAACAGCAGACTCTATTCTCCCCATATGAATCAACGTCAGGGGAGGAAACCGACGAAGCTGCCATAAGCCTCTTCAAAAAAATGGCGGAGGGTATCTCCCAGGGTCTTCTCACGACCAACTCAGACCTGGCTCAAGCAGCTCAATCTATAATCAGAACTATAAAAAAGACGATATTAATACCAACTACTCATGGCTCAGGAGGATCTGAAAGTTCTTAGTTGGAACATAAGATCCCTCACTGCAAACCAACCTGATCTTCTTCACATCACTGCAACCCAACAACTAGACGTAATTCTTCTAAACGAAACCTGGCTCAAACCAGGCACCAGGTGCACAATACCGAACTATCGCTCATTACATAACCGACGACATGATGGCAAAGGAGGTGTGTCCATTTTATACAAGGGCGATCCCCAAGCAACAAGCAGCATTCCTTCCTTCAGGCATCCCGTTAACTGCCAGTTTGCCTCTGTGAAAACTAAGAACATCACCATCATCACTGCTTACATTCCTCCAAACACCTTCATGAGGCGAGATAATTGGGATGCCCTCTTAGAGAACATCGAGGAACCATTCTTGCTAATAGGAGACCTCAACGCTCATCACCCGGACTGGGCCCACCCTTCGGCGAACGGGAATGGCAGAGAATTAGCTGCAACAATTGACGCACACGGTTTGGTCATGATGAATGATATGAAGCCGACCTACCTAAAGCATCCACGCTCTTCTATATTGGATATGGTTATCGCCTCCCCGGACATCGCCGCAAATATTTCCTCGGACACCTGGAGCGATACATGCGGCAGCGATCACTTCCCCATCCTAACAACTATCAGGACTACACCACAACCCATCCATACAGACCAGAGCTACTCCAAACGAAGAGTAAACACCAAAAGAGTGAATTGGGAAAAATTTAATACACAGTTGGATGCAACCTTAGACGCGACACAGAACATTTCACTAGACGCCCTGGCAGATGAATTAATAACGATAGCCAAGAGGAACGAAAGGTGTACTGGGAAACAACAACTGGACAGACCGCCATGCCCCTGGTGGGATGAGGAATGTGCAGCAGCGATACTCAAACGCAAAAGGCTCTTGAGAGTATTCAACCATACCGGGCGACTCAACCAACTGATCGCAGCGAAGAAATGCATGGCGGACACCAAAAGAATTCTTAAGGAGAAAAAAAGAGAGCACTTTCGAAAGTTCTGCGAAAGTCTCAGCAGAGAATCATCTCCCACATACGTCTGGAACAAGATCAGAGCATTCAATAGAATCCCAGCCCTACGTTCCACAACTCAACTATCAACCCACTGGAAGGAGGAATATCTGCGAAGCCTAACACCGGATTTTGTGGAAGAGAAGGAATGGTTATGCCCAGTCGTATCGCCTCATCAGGTAGAGCAACTTACTCGACCGATCTGCCTTAAAGAACTGCTTTACACCCTGCTCACCGCCAGAGACGCGGCTCCTGGTGCGGACGAGATAACGCTGCCAATGATCACTTCCACCTCAACAAAGGCAAAGCAGAAGATAGTGGAACTCATGAACCAGGCCATAATCTCTCTCACGTTCCCAGAAGCATGGTCCGTAACTACAATTGTCCCTATCATAAAAAAAAACGCCACGCCAAATGAAATGTCCAGCTATAGACCGATTGCGCTGACATCGGTGTTGAAAAAAGTGCTCGAGTCCATCCTGAAGAATAGATTAGAGATCCACTGCGAAGCCCAGCAGCTCATTCCATCTTGCTTTACTGGCTTCAGAAGTGGACGAGGAACAGCGGATAATATATGCTGCCTTCTGGCTTCTATATATGAAACATTAGCCAAAAAAGCTTCTACACTGGCATGCTTTATTGATATCAAAGGAGCATTTGATAATGTAGATATGATCCGTCTACGTGATATCATGCAAACAGCTAGACTTCCGGCTCACTTTATAAACACCATCATACGATTGACGGGAGAAAGACGAGTACACGTAATAGGAACCGACTCTTCAACGTCGTCCAGGAGAGCAATTGTCGGTCTTCCTCAGGGTAGCCCTCTCAGCCCTATTCTGTTCAACATTTATATCCGAGATCTAGTGGAAGTCCTCCCCGATGGAGTGAAGATGATGGGATATGCAGACGATATAGTCCTCTTCGCCTCCGGGTCCAATCTGCACGTAATAGAAAATCTAATGAATCAAGCTCTGAGCAACATCGAACATCATCTAGCGTACAGAAATCTCCACACTGTCCCCAGCAAAACCAAGGCGATGCTCTTCACCCGAACGCGAACTCCACTACGGCCTACCCTAAGAGTGTGCGGTTCAATCATCGAAGTGGTCGAACAATACAAGTTCCTCGGCATATGGTTTGACAGTCACTTAAATTGGAAGAAGCAAGTGAACTATATAACTCAATCGTGCTTCCACGGTCTCAACATCCTGAGAGCGATCTCAGGGAGGGATTGGGGTAGCGACCCAATTACTCTGTTGACATTCTACCGTGCGTTTATCCTGTCGCGTTTAGACTATTGTGCGTTTGTTTATTCTTTCTGTGCAAAAAAAACACTCAGTTCGATCGACAAAATTCAAAACCAGGCTCTAAGGGTATGTACGGGAATGCTAAGATCCACCCCAATAAACGTGCTACATGCGGAGGCAGGAATGTACCCCTTAAAAATAAGAAGAAGATGGCTCACAAAGAAATTTCTACTGAAATCGTACGCACTTGGCAACGACGCAGTCATTAACGGAGTTCTTCCGACTGCAGCGGCAGCATTTAATAGCCATCCATTTTGGAGGAACAAAGGCACCCCTTTAATTTTCGAGTGTTGGATGGAGTCCACAGAGGCTCTAAACAAAATTGGCACTAATCTACCTCAACTTTTATTTAAGGCTAAAGACTCCCTTACTGATCTAGAAATTAATACAGCTAGGTTCAAAGAAAAAACAGGCAATTATGCAAACTCACAATACCTGTATATGGAAGCATTTGAGGACTTCTCCAATTTAAAATTCCCCGCACACACTGCAGTCTACACAGATGGATCAAGGAGAGAAGACCCATGTTCAGCTACATATGCAGTATTCATCCCAAGTCAAGATCACCGGGAGTATGGTAGAATATCTTCAGAAGCCTCTGCAACAACAGCAGAACTCTTCGCCATACAAAGAGCCCTCCACTCCATACAACAACTTGCCCAGGGACACTACACCATATTTACTGATTCAGAGGCAGCCATTAATCTAATAAAAGAACACAAATATAGCGTCAAAACCAACATGTGGGCAATGAAAGCTCGAGTAGCTATTAGGGAGCTGAGCAAGAACAACACCCATGTGAGTCTGTGCTGGGTGCCTAGCCACCAGGGCATTCCAGGTAACACTACTGCAGACACTTTGGCTAACATGGGCCACTCTCTCCCAGTAGTAACAAACATTGCGCTACCAGCATCGGACATGAACAAGGAATTGATGGACTTAGCCAGGACGGAGTGGCAGAATAAGTTCAATGCAGATAGCAGATGGAAAGGTTCTCAATATGCCAAATCATTCACCGAAGTAGACGTAATCCCCTGGTTTAAAAAGTCAACATTCTCCAAAAAGAGCGAAATAGCCACACTATGCAGACTGCGATCAGGACATAACCTATCACCAGCACACAGACACAGAGTAGGACTATCTGATACAGACCTTTGTGCATGCGGAGATAAAGGAGACACAAACCATTGCCTGTTCGAATGTCCAAACAACACAAGAGCAACAAGCCGGCTACTGGAGGAACTGATAATGCACCATTGTCCGCTCCCAACTTGTATTAGTACGCTGATGGCAACAGGAGACGACGCTATATACAAATCCGTCATCAGGTACATCCGGAAGTCTAAAATAACACTCTAAGAGACAGAAGTTGCTGTCCCTGCGACCCGTAAGGGCAGGATCGCTGGGGCGGAACCATAATCAACATATCAACATCAACCAGAACCAATGTGACTGGCAAATGCGCCCTAGCGCACGCTAAGTGTTGAGAACGTCGCTGCCGATAGGTGGCTTCGTCGAGGGAGAGGAGAAGAAGAAGAAGAAGAAGAAACTAAGTAAGAATAAATAAAATATTGGCTTGACAATAGACCGTGTTAGATAATGGTTTATTAGCATTATTATGAATTACATTTGAATCTACATTGCGTTACGTAATACAATTAGTATTTTTAAATATTAAGCAATTATTCGACTTGAAGCTGTTCTAATCACATCGAGTCTAATTTTAAACTAGATACATTGCAGATAATAAATATACTGATATTGATAAAACATTGGATTCACACAATTCAATAGCATTATTGTATTACTAGTACCATGGAGCTAAGCTGAAATTTATTTTTAAGTTTTCCCTACTTCATGAATTTTTAATATAAATACAATTAGCAGCCTCGGCGTTCGCCTAAAAATAAAACAGCCTTATACAAAATAAAAATGGGATCATCACCTCAAGACTCAATTTTTTTAATTTTGAGGTCTCGTTATCCTCATGACCCGTTCGATACAATCGATTCCAGCAAACCCGTGTCACATTATTTTCCTGTTTTTTTTCTCGTTGCTAATTGTCGCAGCAGTAATGGACAATATAAATATTTATTTATTATTTTTTTCCCACGGACCTGGCAGAAGGACACCGAGGAAAATTTCGGGCTTATGTAAGAGGCGCGAGCTGTGTTCTCATTACCAAGGCCACCTAACCTAGCCAGGCCTCGTCTATTTCGTACATTGATAAATACATGGAAACAAGGCTCAATTTTCGCGACCGATAATTATTTTATCTAAACGTAAATAGGAAACATTCCACAGTCAATTCAATAATCGGTCGCACTTGCACGAGGAGACAACAGTGGACAGAATCGAGCTACAAATAATCAACAAACAAATAGCTTAAAGTTTTTACAACAATCAAATAAAAATGTCGCCACCGAGGATCTGGGCCGTGAGCGAAGATGGTAAGCGCACAAACATTCTAAATTCAAACCAAAATCGCACGCATACATTATTTAAATTTTCTTCTTCCTTGAAACAATGATTGACTCAGCTGATTCCTGTCAAAACATTTAACGAATTTGGAATGCAATACAAACGTTATATATATATTCACTTACAAATCTAAATAAAACGTACTAAATATTTAATAAATTGCAAATAAATCCTAAACATGTAATAACAAAATAATACAAGTTTTTTTTCTCTGGTAAAAAAATATATAGATAATATTTGGAATGTTGTTAAAATCCTAATATATAAACAAAAATACATAACAATTCTATATAATAATAAAAACTAATAATTTTTAGGAGAATTCGAGTATGTCTCGCTTTCCCCGAAAACGCTTGAAGGTGGATTAGAAGTAATGAGGAAATCGTTTTTCCTGCACGAGAGCGTGGCTGTTGCTGTGGAGTTGCACAAATATCCTGAGGCTATCAAAGAACTTGAAGAGTTGACTTTGCGCGCCGCTCGAGATGGAGTTTCGCTGGTCACGGTGGAGAGGAAAACAGGCAAAGTTGTTGCTGCCGCCTTCAACAAACTCCAAGTAACGAAATCCCATATAATAAGTGTCCTTATATAAGTTTTATATATTTAGGTACCGGCTAAGCCTGGTGAAGAGAACTACTTTGAAAAATACGCAGCTAATTGCAAGCAACCGTCGGCGAAGAGTTTGGTCAACTTCATGATCGAATCCGATGCGGAATGCGACCTGTTCAAGCACTGCAACGTCGATTGCCTTCTTGAGATCATGTTCCTGGCTACATTGCCGGAATACAGAGGTAAAGGATTGGCGAAGAGGCTCTGCGAAATCTCCATCGTCATCGCGAGACAGCTAGCATCCGGCGTCAACGTGAAGCAATCGCTGAACGGAGAGAAACTGCCGATCGAACCGGTGCCGCAGGTAGTCTCCGCCATCTACACCTCGTACATAACGCAGAAGATAGGAAAAGCTTTGAACTTCGAGAAAGCCGTCGAGATCGACTTCAACAGGTGGAGCTTCGATGGTAAAACGTTCGCCGAACGGATCGGACCGAAGACGCCGACCACTACTCTAGAATACTATCGGATATAGAAGTTACATGAAGCTCTGCTGGGTCGCCTCTAAAACCATTAGCTCCTCCGGGTAACCCAGATCGCAAATCGCCTCATCCGGACACAAGGCATACTTCCTCACACTCACCAACTTATACTGACCCACAGATCTACTCAACCACTCTAGATCTACGGTGATCACCTTCAATGTTTCAAGCCAATCTAGAAGAAAACACATAGTTTAATTAATTAAGCCACTCCGCGTATCAACTAAGCTACTCACCGCCGTACAAATTAAACTGCTGCGTGTTACTGCTTTCTGTGACTATCAAGCAAATATCACCGTCTTTTTCCAGAAACTCATCGACATACTTAACCACTTTTCCGCCTAACTTAGTGATAACATTCTGAAACAAATAATATTAATAAGTTATTAATAAATTCATTATTTCCTTAATACCGTAGTATTTATTTATTGACCACATTAGAAATACGTATCTATTTTCAATTGATAAAATATTACAATAACAGATAACGATGTAATTGGTAACTTATTTTTTCTCTATTATCAATAATTTCATTATCTTTTGAATTTATCGATTTTAAAATAAGATTTTGTATTAAAAAAAAACGAAATTATAATAATTACCTCTAGGTCTCCTTTTGTGGTAGAAGTAAATGGCGGTGCGGCGTGGATCTTGAATCCGCGGAAAAGAGGTTTAAGTTTCCTGTACATTCTGGAATCTTTGGGTCCGGGCAATCCTGAAGAATCCAATACTTCGTAACCCAACTGTAATTCGAAAAATATTAATAATATAAAAATTCCTATAGTTAATAATAATTACCTCGGGTATAATTTTATTTTGCTTCAAACAATTTTTGATCCATTGGTAGTTCAGTACCCAAGCTCCTGAAGCTACAGCGTTAACGTACTTGATGGTATCATCTTTGACTTGGTTCTCATCGTTCGTGTTAACGATCATGTGAGTGACTTTCTCGCTGAAGCCCGAACTATAAGTTATTAACTTTTTTTGAGCCAAGGCCATTATATTGACAATTTGTTCCTTTACTAGCCTTGTGCAGGCCACGTTGGGCTTCTTCCGCTCAAAGGTAACCGTCTCTTCCTGTTTATTCTTCTTCATGAACGTTTTTAACGATAACTGGTTACTCTGAGTTTTGGGCGTGCTGCACTTCTTCTCAACGAACGACCGACTCATAATGCGAGGCATTTGCAAGTTCTTAAAAGTCATCAAATTTGTAATCGGAGAGAACGCATCGGTGTGTGTATTAACAATCGGAGAATCAATGATATTACGTTTGGGCGGTGTCGAAGGCACCAATGTTCTATCCACAAAATCTTGGAACTCAAATGGTGGAGTGATTGTTCTGTCGGTACGCTTAACACTAGATTTAGTCGGAGTCCCTTCTATTACGTCCACTTCGGCATCTGATTGAAACAATTCGTCGTCGGATTCAATTACGACTGTTGCATTTTTGTTCTTCTCGCTCTCGTCCGATTTGAAATTAGCCATCGCTTCTTCAATATCATTCTCTTTGTCATCAAAACCATCAACTGATGGAGGTTTGTTCAATTTCTTCGTCACGTTATTCACCAGCAAATCGCATTTATTGAGAAGATCCTGAATGTTGTCCGATTTTTTGGTGGCCTTCTTTTTCGGCGACATTTTATTCTTATTCTTTTTCGGAGATTTATAGAATTTCCTCCAAATCTCATTAACTAAATCCATGTTCACCTCAGAATCTGAAGAACCGGATAATTGGATTTTAGTCAACGGACTCCTCGCCTGACTCTGCGTATCGAACTCTACCATAAGTTGATCTTGCATGAAACGTTTGTTGTTCCGTTTGAATTTATTTTCATGGTCAGATTCCGAATCTGGTGAAGGCGTACGTATACGCTTGAAGTTCTTATTTGAATTTTCCGGCGCAAAGGACAACCTGCGACTTCTCTTCTTTGGCTGAGTATCAACTGTCAGCAAGAGATCATTTTCGCTCTCGTTCTGCAAGCTTGCTTCTATCAAAGCATTGAGCAACGGATCATCATTAGCTTTGATCGCCGACAAACCCATACTGATCATTTTTCTTTTATTAGAGTTGAGGGGTGTCGAATGCATCAAACGATCTAAATTTTGTGAACGAGCGTTTTTTAAATGCATTGCATCTTCATCATCATCATCATCGGACAGTACCTGACCATCTTTACTTGTAGAAGGTTGCGGCTCTGGTACAGTATCATCAATAACAATCACCTCTGATTCTAAAACATGGGATTGTTTGCTCAAATTGTCCATGATTTGAGAAATAGACTCTTGCGTCTCTCCTTTTTCCTCGCTCTTTTTATTTTGCTCCAGCGTAGTAATATCAAAGTTTTCCATTATTCCCGTTATGCTATCTTGTGTATCCACATATTTTTCATTTTTATTTGGCGGTGTTAAATCTATATTCTGTAGGATTTTAATTTTTGGACTCTGCAGCTTACACACATTAGCTTCAAGCAACTGCTGCGTGCTGAAATTAAAATCATCTAAGTTTTCGGACAATGTAATTGTTTCAGCATTTTTATTGGTTTGCACGAAAACCGATTTCATTTCATCGTTTACAGTTTGAATACATTTATCATTAAAATGCCTGTTCTCTCTTAATGCGCAGACTTCACATTTAGTTTTTTGCGTTTGCGTTGATATGTTTGTAACTAGAAGAGCTTCTGTTTGTACTGTACGAGCTTCAGTTTGAATTGTAGGCTGCTCGTGATTAAAGTCTGTTTGCGTGGAACAATCCTTAATCAACCAATTATGAATATTATAATAATCATTGTCCTTAACAATAGCATCCAGGTTGAGCAAAAGCGGCTGTATTGCTTGAATTAACGACTTTATAACACTAGCCTTTGCTCCAGACATATCCTTCGCTATTTTCCTCTCGATTTTCTTGAATATATCTTCATAAGAAATATTTAAGTCTTCAGCTTCATTCACCTTTTGAGTTTTCATAGAAAACAGCTCATCATCGGCCGAAGTATTATTAGCGACCAACTCGATTTCTTTGCTCTGAAAGATCTCGTTAGACCTATTTTTGTCGGCTTTGCGACCATCGTTCGGTTCGAAAACACTGTATTCAGATTGGGTCATATTATCTCCTATTAATTGTGGAATTTGCTGCTCAAAAAAGGTGTCCATCTTACTTATGTCTACATATGGCACTCGCTTAGTAATACTGTTTTTCACTATATTTAAATTCGAATTATCCACATCAACAACTGTTTCCACAGTATCATCATCAGTAGTTGCTTCATTTTCAACTACTGTATCATCTCTCACCACAGTTTCAGTCCTACTCAAAGCTGGGTTTAATTGTACAACATGAGACACAGAAGCATCCGGCGCCTTTTTACGTGAAGTTTTTGCAGGCGGCGTTATCTTCAGCTGCGATTTCTGAACCTTCAACTTCTTGAGCGGCGGAGATTTTTTCTTGCTGCTTTTATTTAACGTTTTCAACCGCTTCCAACCAGAAGTAAACTCTTTATTCAAGTTATCCAGACATTCATCCTCCATCTTCTGCATTATATATATTAATTTAACTTTATCTTTTGAACGCGACTCAGCGTCGCCACAGCTTTTCCGCTTCAGCGCAGCTTTAGTTTTCTTCATCGATTCTTGCTCATTAAATGATTTGCACCTCCTCATCAACTTCTTCTTAGAATCTTTCTTAACTTTTTGCTTCTTATGCAACTCAGATATAGATGTCATATTGCAATCTATTAAATCACCACTGGTATCAGAATTCATAGTGGTCTGTGTCAATCTATCAAACTCATTTTTGTTATCTGTAAGCCATTTAATTATGTCTTCACAACATTGACTGTTAGAAAAGCAGTGTTGTACAGCAACAATTTCTTTCTCATTTTTATTTAATTTTGCATTATTTTTATATGTTTTTGGAGCTGGTCTATTATTGGCAATCACATCAAATGGCTCTACAGTATCGTTTTCTTGCTTTTCCTCCAATAATTCTGAGTAATTCACCACAAGTTGAGAGAGCACATTATCGTAGGAACTAAATTCCTTTTGCAATTTTTCCTCAATAGAGCTGATGAAATTGACTGTTGATTCAGATGCTTGATGTGGTGTCTTCTTTCTCTTATTCATTACAACCTTGCACATAGGACATACAACTTTGTTACCTGGCACAGTAGAGCTGACGATGCAGTCAAAGCAGGCTGAGCAGTATATGTGCGAACAATTGGACACAACTGGCTTTGACAATACCTTAAAGCTACAACAAACATGATTAAGACACTTCACCCGAGTACCAAAATAAGATAGATCTTACCATTTCGGACATTTCACTTGCTCTCTGAGCTCATTCACCTTCTTCAAAGTGTAAATAAACAATTCAATATCTTTTTCGGCGCCACTCATTTTGATTGCAATTGTTTCAAACGTCAAGGCGATGTCATCTGAATCAATTTTCAGGGCATGGTTGTCAAATAAACTTTTTCAAAACCAATTGCTGAAAACAGAGAATGAATACTTTATTAAACCACAAATAATTCGTATTTACATTCTTTATAATTTGAGGTTAACTACCAAGTAAATATTACTTCAAGGATATTTAAACCTTTGAATGGCAACGTTGTAATACGGCTAATTTCGTGCAACTGAAAAACTATTGTCAAGTTGCAAGTTATCTGGTGGGGATTATTAGTGAACAAGATTTTTCAAATTAAGTGCAATAAGTATGTATATTAGCTTTAAAATAATAGCGATATTGATTTAATCACCTACATAATTAAAGTATTCGAAAAAATCATTTCAACTTTACTTAATAATAGCTAAAAATATGTTGCAAACTTTGCCTTCCATAATTATTATTGATTTCCTTTTGTTATTTTCATGACGCACTTAAGATTTGTTTATCTTTATTCTTATGTTTTCGCTAAAACTAGGTAACTATTGTCATGTTATAACAAATTTTTATTAAATTTAATTTTTCATTTCAGAAATGGATGAGGATGATCATGATGAACTATTGCAATGTTCTGATGAGGAGTCAATGTCTGAAAGTGGTGATGATCAGTGCATACCAATTGAGAAACCTGAGAATGTGCAAATGCAGACAAGCATTTACACTTCGCACACCAAAACTGAGTTTATCCTCATCAAGTTTACACTGATATTAACAGCTACTGCTTTATTGATTCTATTGCCATTGTTTCAAGAGTCCATTAATGTTAAAGGCAATGCTTACAACATCCTGAACTTCACTCCAACCTGTTCCATACTTATCTTGCTGGTTGTCATGCTACTCTGTAGGAGATTCTGCAAAGATTTTGAGAGCATTAATATAACTAAACCTCCCATGAAAATGAGGGAGCTTGTGGCAACAAGTCTAATTTATGTTTTCAGTGGATTCATAATTGTGTATGCTGTGGATAGAAAGAAGGTGATGTGTCATTTGCAGGATCCCATTAAGGGACTTGTCTTGGTCTTCTCTTTGATTTACTACTTTTTCTTCTGCAAGAAATGTAAGTCTGGACGTTTTAATGATTTAATTATAAATCTTATTATTTTTGTAGTGATGGGTTTGCAGCGCATTTTCTCTACCACCACTATAATTGTTGGACTGTTCATCTCTGTTGATTATGGCTTGTGTGATGAGTTCAGGTGTAGAGGTAATGATAGGGAGCATAAATCAGATGATGCAGGCTTTTGGAAGTGGCAAATCCACTCCATATGGGCAGGGATTTACATCGTCGGATTGGCTCTGTTCTCCGCTTTCTACATGCTCCTGGATAGATACCTAATCTGCTCAGCTATTGTAATGAATCAGCGTTTTTTTTTTTTCAAGAATTCCTTATAAAATATTTTTTATTGCAGCTGTCACCTTATGCGAGTCTTTCATCGCAACTGCTCACGACTGTATCGAGATTGGTTTCGTTTCAGAGTTTTAACACGATTCCGCTTTCTTCGCAGACGAGGTCTTCAACGACAACTCGAATGAACAGAAAGGTTTACTCGGCTGTGCACCTCTCGTTTTGGCTACATGTTTGCACTTGGATCTTCACCGTTTCCTTATTCTGGATCGACATATTACCTAACGTCGGAAAGGTAAGTCAATGCTTTTTGATTTATAAATTCTTCAATTTTTTATTCCTAGAGCGCTAACATGGGTGACTTCTTCAATCACACCACCAACGGTGTAAAATGCATCTTTACTCCTCCGAGCTTCAACCACGTGAGTGATTGCGGAAACACCTCGCTCTACGCTTGGTTGTTCCTAATAGCCTATTTGGGATATTCCTTGTCGTCGATAAGATTCCTCATATTGTCCCAAAGCGCTGTTTACACAATAGCCACCACTTCAGTAGCTTTGCCGCTGGTTGGAATCTGGTGGTCGCTGTTCAAGATGTCCACACTTAAGAAAGGTTTGTTTTACTTTTGAAATTGATACCAGAAATTTCAGAGTGTTCTTTCAGGTCTGCTCATTTGGGCGCCGACCCTCTCTGGAGAGCTGATCTGTGCCCTACTCGGATTTCCGATAGTCCTGGTCGGATTGGCGCTCCTATGCAAATCTCACTTCAAAGATTGCCACTTGTCTCGCATCAGCAGCAGCTCTTGCTCCGTTTCCACTGCTCATCTAGCTTGAATCTCTACTTAATCTCTTCTCTTGATAAACAACGTGACTTCCATATTGATGCCAACGTTTAATTTATTACTTCTTACTATTATTGAGATTTATCTCAGATATTCGTAGGTTAATCAGATCGCAAAAAAAAATAACTTAATGCAAAAGCGCTGTGCTTGTTCGTTCTCTTGCTCATGTAAAACAGAATCGGGAATACTGTGTTCCGTCGGTATATATTTTTTTATGTTACAGGAAGACTGAAATTTTGTGCCAAAAGTAATCAAAATATTACAAAAAAAAATATATATATGAATTACACTCGAATGTGTGTCAATTAGGTTTCGTGTCTCTTCAGGAATCGTGACCTGCGGGAATATGGAAGTTAACAAGCAAACATCAAATCGGGTTTATCTCGTCAAACAGTAATAAGAATTTGTTATATTCTTTAAGCATAAAATGTATATACGTTTAGCAGAATGTCGGATGAGCGAGGTGCCTAAGTTTTCGTTCCTAGCCCGTCCAGGTCTTAGATATATTTTTGTGTGCGCGGAGTGTATTTTGTCTAAGGTATATATATTACATATGGTACAAATGTTGGTTAAATGTTGCGGACGCACGTAAATAATTGTTAAATAATTGATATAAATGTATTTATTTATATATATATTTCAAGAGGAAAGATGACGGGAAAATCAAGGAAACACGTGAGTTGCAAGTCGAAAGTAAAAAAAATAATATAAAAATCAAAAACAATAATTGTTTCTAGTCATGAATCTGTATAGGAAGATCTGAAAGCTCGGTTTACCCGTTGCAGAAACAATATTTACATTTCGATGTGCTAAATGTTGTAACGCGTAAACTAAACTCGAAGATACGATTTGCAATTCGCTTCTAATTTTAGTATTTGTGTAGTCAATAGTTTTTAACAACCCTGAACTTATCCATACGGTAAAATTTGAAGGAAAACAAAAAGGTATTTATTTCGTTTTGCGAAGAACTGAATTACATTTTAAAATCTTTTATTATTACGTTACAAAAAATGTTATTTCCATTTTATATTGATAACTCTAATCTATCGACTGTTAATAGTACGTTTTAAGTTCAAATTTTATTTATTATTACTAATCAAGTGTAAAAAATCAATCAGGGTTTTCGGTATATTCTAACTAAATATACATATATGAAAGAATATATTTCAAATATTATAAAGTGTAAACTATATGCCATTTATTATTACGCTGTGGAATTGTATACAGTTGTTGCTCAATATATGAATTGTGATGATTTACATTTTTATTTACAACTTTACCCATTTTATTTATAAAACTATATATTAACTTGAAATATTTATAGAATTAAAAATAACATTAATTCAAGTATTTTAAAGTTCAGTTAGCAAAAGAATCCTCCCCGGCGGGGAATCGAACCCCGGTCTCCCGCGTGACAGGCGGGGATACTGACCACTATACTACCGAGGACTGTTATGTATTAAAGCAAAATCGAAAGTTTCCAACATAAAGTTATATAACAATATTTATTTTTAATAAAATTTAAAACATATAACGTAAATGTTTCTTATGTATACTTGTGTAATCAATGTTATAAATAATAACATTTATCAAATAACGTGTGCTTACACATAATATATAAAAGCAATTGTGTAAAACTGAAAATTAAAACATAGTATTCATTTTTAATTATTAATTATGTATATTTAATTCCAACTTTGGATTAAGGAATTATTACATAAATGTTTAAGTAAGGGCAGAACAACAAAACGTTTATAGAAAATAAACGATTATGTAAACTCTAATTAATTAATTAATTCTATATTTTCTTATCATTCATTAAAATTAAATATCATATTGATTTAATAATAATAGTAAATTTTACTTTGCTATCCTAAGCAAGTACTTGACAATTGATGAGTAGTTGTTATATGCGTTACCATAAGTAGTTGTTAAACATTGTATCATATTTGTCAAGTAATTGAAACTTGTCAAGTATTGGGCTTAAGAAGTTGCCTAAATTTGATTTATCCAAAATTTCTATTTTGGCTATTATTTTATAGAAATTAAAAACAATGTCTCATTTTCAATTATTTCCTCTAATTTATAATATTTTTTAATTTTAAGATGTTCTTTTCGTAGAATCGAATTATTATAATGCAGATGCTGTATTTAGCTAATGAAAAATAAATATATTTTCCAATCACAAGTAACATTAAAAATTGTATTAAAATTGCCTATTTCTGTCGCCCTTTTTGTGAAGTGAAGTTATTTATTGTAAGTCTTGTATGCTGTTTGATTTTGTAATATGTGTATTTGATTAGAATTTCTTATTTTAAAATTTGGGAATGTTGATTAATTGTTTTGAGTGAAGTTGGCTTATGAACTATAAAGTAAACAAATGGATTAGTTTGTTTGCTTTTGGTGTATTATTTACTTTTGCATTTGTGTGTGCCCATCGGAAAGCTGGGCAAATAAGGTAAAAAGGGGGTGGATGCAAAAGGTCTTTGAACAAATAGCAAATCGGAGAAGAGCGTCTCCATGTGTTTTTGACAGCCAGAATCGGCCAGGACGGCGTTTCCGCTTTGCGGTGGGAGGAGCGACGTTCGCCGGCGGGTGGCGCCCCCGCGCGGCTTCGACGTCAACCTTCAGTGTCCAGCTGGTGCGCACGCGCATTCCTTTCGGGTGCGAACCAGCGTATGTACGTGATCTCGCCCTACGTGCATACAGAGTGTTTTGTTTTGTGTATATTAACCTGTACAAAGTGTTCTAGTCTAATGGATCGGTGCACGGATTGCTTCGACATCCCGTGGACCTAGAGGAAGCGAAGCCCTGGCCCCAGGTGAGGTTCTGTCCGTGCACTTCGGTGTACACTCCGTCCTTGGGGTACGCACAGTTTGGGGTGCCTTATCAGGAACCCTACAGACCCTTCGGTTTCTCTCCCACGCGCTCTTTCCTCCACGGGGGCCCCCTTTTCATCTGAAACTATAACCCCAACAAAAAAAGTGAACCTATAACCGCAAAACGAGCCTCGTCGAAGGCCCCCAAAAACTGAAAGCACTAGGCGAGAGAACGTACAGAAAAAAAAACACAAAATGTAAGACACAGGCAGACACAAGCCAACTAGGATGCGTTTCCATTGCCTCCACATTCGCTGCATACACACGTATATATAACATAGTGTTGCTGCATTTTCCAAACGAACTTTGGATTGTTCGAAATTAAATAACCAACAACTGAAAAAAAAAACACTTTTGTTCATTTATTTTCAAAAGTCCGGAAGTAGTAGACCCTCATAATAATCGATATACCTTAAAAACCCCCATAGAAATTAAACATGATTAGAATTGTACAAAGAACACACCCAAAAACTTTTCTATGTCCCTTTTTTCTGGTATTATTCTCTATGCTGCTTTATACAGAGAATTGGACATAGACGGAAATTATCTCGTTAAATTGGCCTCAATTGCTAAGTTTTCATAAAATGAAACCCTAAACTATAAAGCTATTTATTATTTTATTTTATATACAGATAATTTCTATTTTATCACACGTCCATTTTTAAGAGCTTTGTACACGTGTACACAATATTATTAACCCAACGAATATCTATTTTTGGTAATGAAAGAAATTATTTTAAAATTTCATCAATCTATGATTTCCTAATATGACAATTTGCAAATCTATCATTTTTCTACATTAATAAAACAAAAAAAACTACATATAAATAAAAAATAATTTAAGAAATTGGCTGAATAAACCTGTGAAATCTTTTGATATAATTTCCTAATACATTTCTTCTAATATGATTTACAAATTTTTAATTTTTCTACATTACTATTATAATAGAATAGACTTATTTACTAAAATTGATGTTATAATTAATTTATATAATAATCATTATATTTAAAACTTTTCTACATTTTCTATTTTATTTTTCTTAATTATTATTAGGAATAACTAATTTAGAAACATAATATATTTATTTCTAACAGATATAATATAAAACTTTAGTAGATTTTGATTAAAAAATAGTTAATAATTAAAGTGTAACTTTTAACATAAAATCTGGGAAAATTATCAAATTGTTGAATCAAAATACAAAAATATTAAGAAATTACGTGAACTTGATTAAATCTTATTTATTAAGTTATAGGAATGGTTTGAAAATAAAATTTTTAGAAAAATTGATTGTAAAAATTAATGACAAATATTCTTAATAATTATTAATTTAAAAATAATTTTGCGAGTGTGAGCGTTGAAATAATAAATATTTGCATCATTGACCTCCATTTATATTACGAAACTTAATGTATTTACGTCAGTAATTATAATTACTTTCTTTGAAAAATTGAATGAAAATTATTCGTTTATAAATAAAAAAATAAAATGTTTTTTAATTTTCATTACTTGTAAATAAGTTATTTGGAAAATCCAATTTGATAAATGCTGTAAACATATTTGTTATTAATGTTTTCAATTACTGTGTACAAATTTGATATATTTTAGTTACTGATGGAATATGAAATGTTTTTTTGAGCGTGGAAGTGGCTTAATTTGCATAATTGAACCAAAAACTCTTTATTTTGTAGTGGTGCTTATGATTAATGATTAAAATATGTAAAAATTTTATTATTCCTTGTGGGAATTATTTCCTGGCTGAAATTAATTTAAATTTGCAAATTAGAAATGCTAATTTCAAATAAAATACGTCCCACTCATAAATTATTATTATATGCACACATAAATATTCAAAAAATTAAGTTAAAATTTAATAATTATATTAATTTATTAAGGGAAAAAGTTTATTTTGGTATTAAAAAATAATAGTAAATAAGTAAATTATACAAAATTAGCTATTATTTATTGATCTTCGTCAGTTTTTCAACAATAAAAACTAAAGTAAAATTTACTGTCTACATACAAATAAATATTGTTGAAATATTTTTTTTCTACACAAAATACTACAATAACCCGGATTTTTTTTTTTAGTTTAAGGAATTAAAAGTTTAGTTTGTTGTGAAATTTTTAAACTGCACTAAGCGAGGTCAAAAAATATTGTATTAAAAATTAATAGAAAAACATGTTTGTAGTAAACATATTTTTTTAATTGCTTTTTATATTTAGTTAAGTTTTAAATGTAAGTAACCTTAGTTGTTAATTAATGTTGTCTTTATGTGAATGTACAAATAATGCATAATTAGAACAAAACTATAATTATTGTTATCTAATAACATTTTTTTTCTTCTGCATGTAACGAACAGCAGTATTGATTTTCTCTACTTTCAATGTATGCATTATCTCGCATGCTTTTTTTTATGATTGCGTGTGGTTTATACCACGTCCTTTTGATACGCGCTCCATCTTTTATGTGCTGTCAATTGGTATTAACCACTGCAGTTAATAAGCTATCCCGTAATGTTCGTTCATCTAAGGCCACTATTACCACATCCGGTTTCAATTGTGAAATGATCCACGTTCGCTCTGTAATTCCGATAATAAATCTGTATCGAATTTTACTCGCACTGAACTAACTTCACTAATAAGTAGTTATTGAACGGTACTCAGTCAGTTCTTTATCAATATCCACTGAAATATGGATATTATTTTTATCAAGACAATAATAATATCATAAAATGATAACATTTGTATGCTTGCATAATTCATTTTTCTTTTCTTCTGTAAAACCCACGTTCTGTTGCGAATTTCACATCTTTTTGCCCCTCCATTTTGCAATAACACCGCGTTACGTAATCGAACATTTTCGAACTACGGATTTTCTCCTCGTAAAACGAAATTATTATACTGCAGATGCCAGACTTTAACTTGACCATCACGAAGATATAACGTCAGCAAGATAAAAAAAAAATCATAACTTTTTAATTAATATTATAAAAAAATAGGTGTAAATATAAAAAAATGTACATTGCTAAAAATATATAATATAATGCGTTATGTAAAATTATTTTTATTGATAGTTTTTGGTTTTTTGATGATAAATTTTGGAAATTATTAAGTTTATCAAACCTAATTCGTTTTTCTTGTTTGTACAACTTTGTTCCTGGGATGATTTTCTAAAATATCATGAATTCTTTTAGAGAGAAAGAATGTATTTTGTACAGTAACGTTTCTTAAGCCATGGGTGGCGTTAAATTTTTGATGGGATGCGAAATGACAGCTGTCATCTTGTGACAGCTGTCAAAACGAGTAACTGGTGAAATATTCAAACAACTTTGTTGTATCGCGCGGCGCTTGTGTATAGTATGAAAACATTTAGAAAGTTTTATACGACTTTTTTTAATTTGCTCGAAATGCACCTGAGTTTTGTAAATAACATTGGGTTTGTTGCATCAATAAACACATTAATTAATTATGGTCATAATTGGTCATTAAAATTGCCACCAAAATTGCTCTCCCTCATCGAACGCGCAATTGAGTGGAACTATCTTCTACAGTTTGTAACATTTTGTTTACAATTTTATATTAAAAATATATATTTATGTAAGTTTAGTTTTATGATCAAATCCTGTCTACGCAAAGCAAACGACGTGATTGAACAAAGTACATACAATGATAAAAGCCATGGGAGATAATACATTCATTAAACCCAGAGAAAATCAATACTGGAGTTGAAACACATCAAAAGACGTGAATTAATATGCGGATAGTTTATAAAATTAATTAAGTATAATTAAATTTAAAAAAATATATTGAAAATATAAAAAAAATCATTATAATAATATTTTTTTGACTGTGTATTTTTTATATTTTAAAATATTTATCACAACTAATTTTGTTTATTATCAAGAAAAAAGTCAATTTCACATGATTTTTAAATATTAAAAATGACTTGCAATCTAATACGCTGAATTCATTTAAATTGATCAATTTTACATAACTTGAATTTTTTTAAAATAATATTTCAATTATATTGAAAGTCACGATTTTACTTGCTATTTTATTGAAGTATTTCTATTTTTGAACTGTGATTGCGTAATAAATAATAAATTATCTTATTTTTTAAATTTATTATGATAAATATTTAGTAAAAATTTTATAATAATTTTAATTTTATTATGTAAATTTATTTATTTTAATTACATTTACATTTTTTTATATTAGTTGATAAATTTAAGGAAGAATTTAGTTAATTGATTTTATTATTACATATAAAGAGACAAAATTAAAATTTTAATTATTGCATTAATATTTTATTTTAAGAGGTATTTCCTAAATTTTGTTGTTCTAAAATTTAATTTAAAAGAAAGATTACAAAATTTGTATGTTAATTACGCAACCTTAATTTAGATAATTTGAATTATTTTGCATTTGGAATTGCGAGGCTTAAATTGCATCAATTTTCGAAATAAAAAAAGTTAGCCGACCCATAATTAGAGCGTATAGCAATTAGAGCCCATCTGGCATTTACCAGAAGTTCCAGATGGTCCATACTTGACAGTTTTTGAATATTTAATAATAACTTAATTTGTTCAAGAAAATTATCAATTTTTTTGTTTAATAAAAATAATATTTAATCTCTACTAATTGAATGGATATTATGCAAATGAATATTGAAAAAATGGCTTTTCTCGTTTGCTCACCTTTGTTCTTGGGATGATTTTCTAAATTGTCGTACTTTCTTTTAGAGAGAGAGAAAGGTGGGTCGAGTCGTCGAACCACAATGAAAAGGTCTCAGTTACATATTGCACAAATTATCTTTCCATTTATGCTTTAAAAAAATACATTTTTATAGATTTAAAAGTTATAATTAATTACTTAAAAAAATATGAACATGCATTTGTACTAATATCCATCAAATGAAAGTCTCTGGAGTTTTTTTTTCGTTGTTTTCACGTAATTTTATTATTAATGTATAAATTTATGAATGGCTCGAGGCCATTGTGCCGTGTTTCCATATTGTTTGCGATGGCAACGCGAGTGAAAAATGGAATTAACGTGTTCCAATAATGGCACACGACGTCGCTCCTCCGCGTGTTATTAATAATATCCGATGCAGTTTCATTTGCATTAAATGCGAATCGATGGTCTGGCAGACAATGCCCGTCCCTTCAAAATTCCACCATCGAAGATGTTTACCGTTTTCCATTTAATACATGCATGAATATTTTTGTTTTGCGAAGCGACAACTTCTTAACCAAAAAAAAATTATATTGTAAAATTAATCTATTTTAACAATAGATAAATATTTATAAATATAAATTATTTCAACAAATTTTTACCACAAAAATTTGAGTATGTTAATTTTAGCTCCCAAAAACGGGTGCGTATTATACTAGAGAATTTCAGTATTATTAGTTGAAATAATTGGTTAAAAAATCATAGATTTATACAATGATTTTGGATATAAGTGTCATCATAATAGTAATTATTAATATGCCCATTTTTTAAAAATAATTTTTGATTCTTGGATTTCTTATAACACAAATTCACTAAATTCTACTGATAGTCATTAAAATCGATATTTAATTATTTTTTCAACTAACATTTTTAAGTTTTATGCAATTAGTGATATAATTACGAAAGTATGGGAGCGTCCTATATACTAATTTTAATTTGATTACAACTTTCGCCCTTATTAATCATTCTTTTTGTAAAATATATTATATTTTAAATATAACTATTATATAATAAATCATTATTTGAAATATAATTATAGAAATTTACTTCCAAGTTTATAAATATCATAATGATTTTATGAGAGCGTATTATATAGAAGATTTGTACTTAATTTTTATAAATTGAAATGAATTATTATTGGATAATTACTAATTAATTAATTTCAAGTAATAAAATACTTATAAGTTTTAGGTGCGTATTATATACGAAATTTAATTTGTCTCTAAATTTTAAGCATGAATTTTGTAAATTAGCACGCATTAAATTTGAGATTTGACCGTATTATACACGAAATTTAATATGTTTAAAATCTCCCTAAAGTTTATGCAAATTTACTTAAAAGATTGTAAATATTTTCGTTTTGAACTTATAAGTGTGTATTATATAAGAATTGTTAAGAAATTATCGGTATAAAATATTATATACGATATTTAATTTGTTAAGATTTATCCGTATCTAATTTTTATGTAATGAACTATAATTAATTATTAATTGAAATGTAATGTTATAAATTTACTTCAAGTTAAACTTATGAATGCGTATTATATAGAAATTGTTGTAAATTTCAAATTTAATTTAAAAAAAAAAATAAATAATATATTGAAGTGCGTATTATACAGGAATTGTTAAAAAACTTTTTCTCTAAATTATAATAATTAATAATGTTAACCGATTTATTTTTCTTGAAAGTATTTTTAATTTAATCAACAAAAAATACAATCTTAATTGAACTTCGAATTCCATCTGTCCAATCTGGAATTAAACTTGAACCATATATTTCTTTTTCTCCTCATCTTTTTATTTCTCTCCGCTCCGTCTGCTTGTGTATGTGTATCTGTATATATATATTTATTTCCTCTCGGTATCTTGAATCTATTTTTAGTCGAACGTAAATGAACCGAGCATAAAAATTTCTCTCCGCTTTAAAAAAAAATCATTATATATGCGCGCACGGTAATTGATGAAACCATCTTAAATTCGAAGACCGATGAAAATAGATTCGCTTTTGGCATGATGATTCGAAGCATTATCGTCTGCTTCTTATCACAACTTACAGCAATTGAAGATGCCGGTTATCGTTCTTCCTCGTGCGATAACGCACTTACTATCATTTGGTGTCGAGTACTTACTTTTTACTGAATTTTCTTATATATGTCATCAAAATATGTATTGTTTTGACAGTTATAATTCTTAAGTGAACTTGTGCGGTTTTTATCATCTAGTCCGTTGATTAAGCATTTTATATTTCAAATATTTTATTGTATTTTGGAATCGTCTTCTTAATTATTACTTAATTTAATTATTTCTACTAGGAGAACTTCTTAAACAAAGAGATTGCAGAAAAGTAATGATTAATCGTTAATTTTATTAATATTTTTCTTTTACTGCTTTTCATTAGTTTTGAAAAAAATTAAAGAGATAATCTTTCTAAATTGTAGTTATTAATTAATTTAAGTATGGAGTTTATCATTGAAAAATATTTGTTTATGTAATTTATTGTTAATTATTTAGATGACCTACAGTTGCAAATAAACTTATTTTAATACGTTGAATGTAATTAGGAAAATCTATAGTATCTATAATAGGTTGGTTATGAATATGGCCCAAAAATTAATTATAAACTTTATGAGATTACGACTAAAAATATACCTAAAGCAATCGTTAGTGTTATGTGTAACCCAAAAAAAACTCCAATTCTTCCTAAAAGGTTGAATTTAAATTATGCAAATATTGATACAACATTATTATTCGTGTTTTTGATAATGTGTGCATCGCACGTTGATTGAAACTAAGAAACGGAAACGTGGTTCTTATGGTAATACCGATTGCTATGCAAATGACAGCTGTCGAAGTAAACGTATCCGAAGTTCTGGCTTCGAGAATTTAATTAATAATTGCGAGAGAAAATCCCTCACCGCCTTTTTTTTTGCACCCCCACCCTTCATTTTCCATGTACAAAAAGAAAGGACGTGTATAAATTTAAAATTTTAATTAAAAATTCCTTGTATTCTATTTTGTTGTTGATTTTGATGGAACTTTTTTCGCCCTACGTTGTCCTTTTATTGTTTTCCGTGTTATTGTGATTCCTCCCTCCTGTATATTTTCCAAATAAAAACAAAACGGGAGATAGGTGACAAATTCGGTTGGGCGAGGTGAGGACGGGCATGTCATGGATTTGTTTCTGGTTGTCGGATTTCCTAGAAAATCGATAACTGAGGGAGAGAGAGATGTAGGGATGTTGGTTGTGCGTGCGAGAGAGAGATAGTGGATGGCCCTTCCGTGTATTTCGCGCCCTGAACTTGTCATCCCCGTTGAAATTTCAGCTTGATGTATTTGCAGTTGGCGTTTGGAAAAATAAAAGAAAAACAAAAACAAGATCAACACTCGTCGAGTGAATGAAATATGGTCAAAAGTAAATATGGGTTTACTATATCACAGATTCGCTATTATTACGTCTTAAACTTATACGCTTCATGGTGCAACGAAGACCCGTTAGTTGGTCTACTAATATCTCTCTCTCTCTTTACCTCCACTCATAGTCCTAGACAAAATAACAAGGTCAAAAGACTCTCTCGACGATGCATGTTTGTACACAAACATTCGCTCATACCTCGCTAGCTTTATGCAACGGAAAAAAAGTCCCATTTTCTACCTGCATACTACCTCCTCCTTGAAGACGACCTCCATAAAACGTTTTTTTTAAACCTGCAGCAGAAAATAATTTAACACATTCTTTCACAAAACATCCATAAAAAATAATCCAACACAACTCAATACTAATTACAATTAACTACAAAAGGTATAGATTCAATAGTTAGAAAAAATATTTCTTCTTGAAATAAATGGTTTTACTCAATACCATTGAATTAATGTCAATTTCTTGGAATTTCTGAGAAATCAGGAACTTCTTATTAGGCAATAACAGGAATTCTGTACAATATCCAATGAATTGCGTTACACTGACTTGGGTGCAATTCATGCTTGCAAGGACACAAATTAATTGCTTTTTTTACAAAGAGAACGACTAAAAATAAAACGTTTAATGGAAAACAATTAAAAAAAAAACATAATTTATAAAATGATTTTATTTTGATGATTTTTGACATTTGACAGTGAAATGTAACCTAACAACTATTAGACAAACATTTACCTGTTATGTCACGCAAATTGGCTTAAATTTAAGAAATAAAGACAAGAAGTCAAGAATAATTATCTAATTAATATATACAACAGTGACATATCTACATGCGGATGCTTTTTAATATGAAAAGTACTGTATTTTTAGACACGTTTATTTTTGTGTTTTTATTGAATTTTACTGAATAATAATTGTTTTAAACTGGAAAATTGAAGGAGTGTAGTAACTTCTATTTTCCTATTGATTTTTCAGTCGGCGGCTGAGGTTTATTGCTTATAATAACACGGATTTATGATTCTTTTCGATAAAACGCTGTTTCAGTTTTATATTGTTTCAGCATATTGTGAATCACGATGAATGATTTGTCCATGTTTGGGGATCATTTCGCCTTATAGGTCAGTGCGGATCGTAGAGTCATCGCGTGCCGACAAAGAATTTAAACCCTCATTTCTATGGTTTGGTATAGAAAATGCAAACCACCGCCTCTTCCATGGATAAGATAAATATATATCTTCAGGGAAACTTTTTTTTTGTATAAATGTTACCTGTTATTTCTTGTTAAGGTATTCCGCTTAAAGCAGGTAGAAAAAATATAAAGGACGTAATAGTATTTTCCTTTAACAGTGAAAGGATTTTAAAGAATTTATCCAACTGGCACCAAACATGAATACTGAATAATCACAATGATTGAGTTTTTTTTTAGAAATAATTTGTTCTAAAGACCAATACACTCGATATTTGCCAATTTGATGATTTTAATTGTTTATTTTTTTTTTATTACAATTTCTGCTTCGTTTTCACTTTTTCGCGTGCTAAATTGCGTGGAAATTGTTTCCGCTGGGTCGCGAATAAAATGCAGCCGGATTATTTGATTTCATCAAAAGGAATTACGGTCACATAATAATTCAATTAAAATGAACTGCGCCGTTTCGTGGCGATACAAAAGCCCACACGAAAACGATCCGACATTTGCATACTCGAATGTAATATATAATACGTATGTCAGTGTGTGTGTAGAAAGTCGAAAAAGCATTGATTCGGGTGAGAACACTTTTCGCGAAATCCGATTTGAATGAACGTTTATGAATCGATTGTGGATTGTTCATTGTGCACGAGACTTTACCCTCTTTGTTTGCATTAATTTCAGTTTTCAATAGTCAATTATAGGATTCATTTTGCATAGAGGATCAAGATGAATCATATTTATTAACTGTATTTTCTTTTGATATTTTTAGTAAACTGTATTATTTATGTCATTATTTTTGAGTATATTTAAAGAATTGCATTAACTTATAGTTTTTTTTTTACAAAAAAATGTATTTTAAAATAAACTTACAACAGTCTGAGGATGATTTTAAAAAAAGTATAGATTCTATTTTCGTTGCAAAGGAAGGACGTTCGTTGTCTTATGCCTAGTCTGCGCTGTTTTCATCCGAATCGATTTCTTTCAAAACCTTGAGACTGGGCATCATTGTATTCACGATCCTTTCCGGTTAAACGTCTCCAGCTTCCTCAACTGAATTTTGGTTATGAACTTCCATAACATCAATATGAGCCCTTCGTTATAACTATAGCAATTTCATCATTGACCTTCAAATCTTTTTTTTAATATTTCAGTAAAGTACTGAATTTATTTATCTTTAATATTTCAAACATTTAATATCTCAAACTTTTTTTCTATTTGCTTTTGGCAATTATTCAATTTCACACCCGCATCGATCTTGTTATGAATTTGTTAAAAGTGTTTTAATTATTTTTTTTAAATAATTTTCTGGATTCTATATAAAACTGTTATTATTAGGATTATTAATATTGCTTTGGCATGAAGCCAGGCGCATTTTAACATAAAAGAATGTCCGTTTGCGGGGGGATGCAAAGATCATTTAAATTCAGCTTGTATCTTGTCCAGGAATTGTCATGTCCTGAATTATTCATTCCATTTGGGAGGAGAGGACATATCTCGTACAATGTTGTCTATTTATCTAATTGGACGTGAAAGCATTGTATGATTGATCCTTAGAGGATTTTATTTGATTATTATTTTGGTCACTTAATATAACTATTTTCTTATTTTAACAAAATATAGTGATCAATTAAATTGTTAAAGGTATTAAGGTCACCGATACAATGTTTATCCGCGTCAGTCATTGCTTAACCTTTGTTGTATGTCAAATTTATTATTTTTTTTTTCTTAAGAACTGTTACTTATGTATTAAATTATTATTTTTTTGTTCTTGCGTAAGATATAAATTGTGGATTTGATCTTAGTGTTGCAAAATATCGATTCGACGTTTGGAAGCAATTCATTCCTTCGATTGCGCCTCTTACGCAAGTGAATTTACGTAACATCCGGTTATGAATACAGATGGATTTTGATTTAATATAAATTTATGGGGCCGAGTGCATTAGGCTGAACGTTGGTTGGCAGCCATTGTTATGCCTAGTGGCACTCCGCTGCCCTTCGCACCGCCGCCCCCCGTTGGCCCTTCGACCTGGAGAACACTGTTATTGCGTAATCCGGATCGATTTTGGCCCCCCTAGAAAAAAGTTTAACTATCGCCCGTATTTCATATTTCCAACGAGAGAAAAAGAATAACAATTTCCAATAAAATTTAATGGTTTCCTTGCAACCTTCGATACGTGGATTATATGGATGGCATTTTCATTGATTTGATACCTCGAACCAGGAAGGTTCTATTCCTAAATTCGCGCAGTAAATTCTATTAAAAGAACTAACTAACCTGTATTTCCTGCATGGAGTTTCAAGATTGCCAGACGTAATTACATAACTTTAATCTGTGATTTTCTGAAAATCCGCCTAGTTTATGTCTTTATTTTAATGGAAATCTTTTATACCACTTTCTTCTCTTCTTTAGGATGAAATTGATATTAAGATAATATTAAAAACTTTATCGATTTTATTCCAAATTAAATATAACTTCAACTTTATATAATGAAAAAAAAATCCTGTTTTTTATTTTGAATTAAATTATTTATTTCAATATAGAAAATATGGATATTAATAAAAGAAACGTTACTTTTTCGAATTTGAATGACTTTGACCTAATTTTTTTTTTGTAATATTTCAGGGCCTTAACGAATATTGGGTTTCAATCTCATGACTTCCCTGTTCATTTGGTGAGTAGCAAATTTGAATATTCATTGTAATGACCTCAAGACGTTAGTATTGAAGTTGTCATTTGTAAGGTCAACTGGAGATTATAATTATAACTATTTTTTTTTTCGTTGAATGCGCGGCATTGGTTTCTTTTTTTTTCTTCGTTCTTCATAATTTGCCCGTACATTGAGACTTTAATTACGCGTTTGATTAATTCCTGTAAATTATCTCCCAAGGAGCAATTAAACTCATTGACGTATGCTTTGAATACTAGAAATGTGTTTATTAACATAGATGTTTTAAGAAAAACTTTTACTTTTTTCAATTTTTTTACAATTTGTGAAAGAATCTTCGTCTTCAAATGGTTTCAATTATGTTAATCAAAAAATCTGGATTAACGAAGACCATCTATGTTTTAAGGATTTAAAAATAAAGAAATTTTTTTTTTGATTATCCATTTGTTCAAGGATATATTTTTTAATATACAGGTATACCTCAACTTACGACCGACATAGGTTCGTAAACATCGGTCGTAAATCGAGTAGTAAGTCAAACTTACTAAGCCTAGGACTACGTGCATATTAATATTATTGTATATTATTCCTAAGTGCTGGATTATATAAGTTCCAAATATCATCAATAAAAGAAAACATACCTTAATACAAAAATATCCAGGATAGAATCAAATTTACAATTTTTCGAGATTTTCGTAAATATTTTTGATACAACTCAGCAAAATATTATATTAATTATTTACAACTTGCAAAATTTTCAAACCGAACTATATAATAATCTTGTTCTGTTTATTAATATTAATTGTTGTTATTAGAAAATAAAGCATTGAATATGTAATTTTGTCAATTTTCAAATAATTGAAATAAAATTGTTGAAATTTTATGAAACTTAAGTATACGGAAGTTGTGGTGCGAAAATAGTGTAAGAGGAAAACATTTTCTGGGGGAAAGCGTGTTTTCAAAACAAAAGTTGTTCAAATCTTGCGCTGCGAAGTTGAAATCATTGTTTTCTTGTTCAAAGCGAACATTGCATATATTGGCGTTGCGTATAGGTAACATAAAAAAATGTGTATATATACATGGAGTCTAGGATGCGTAAAAATAGAGCGGCAATGATTGATGGTCGCGTTGTGTAAAAATTATAGAAAATAATAGTATATTAAAGCAGGCTACAATAGGACGTCGACCAACGGTCTTTGAGCCCGTAAGATAAACTATTAATCAGCTGAACTCAATATGGTTGAACCAGAATACTTAATTATAGGAGATTTTGGTTTTACTTAACTTAAGGTTAACTACTTCAGTTTCAACTAATAATTGAACATCTTATTTCATAATACAAGAAATATTCGAAGAAATAATTATATTATATAATAACATTTTAAAATTTAAACTTATAAAATGATTTTTTTTAATTTCTGTAATTTTTTGTGATTGAAAAATGATTGCGTAATCCGATTTTGGTTACTATTTAGTACGAGATAAAACCTGTTATCTATTTGCTGGGTAATCATAGTTAGCCTTCAAAAATGATGTTGGATGTGACAACCTTTACATAGTTTGTTGAATAATATATGTTTTTTAGGCGCTAATGAAATGTGGGAAAGCGATTTTCTTTTTTGAAAATATGCTGTTATATACTAAGTTTTCCTGTTCTTCTCCTTTTATTTTTGGTGAGGAAAACTTATGAAAAACGTAATCATTCATCCCTTTTTTCCCTCCGTCTTCGCCTTTCCTACCGTCATCTTTTCGTTCGTGGAGCTCTGGGACGTGTTCAGAGGGGCGTCCCGACGCTCTCTCAAACAAAGGCGTCCTCTTCTGTACGTTTTCTCTCTCGCTCCAACTCATTTCATTTCCGTCCCTCCGCTTCTCTCTTCGTTCCACACGAATCGATTCCTCGGGCAGCCCAAGCGCGTATAAACGTCGGAAAAGGGAATGGAAATTATTCGCTTTTCTCGCGTAGAAATAGCCCGCAATTCTTGATACCATGGTACAATTTTTTTTGTGCCCCTTTTATTTTGCACTATACATTTTTTTGTTCGCGTCCCTCTGCACTCCTTATTTTGTTTCTTTCCGTGCCCTTTGTTTTATTCGCACCCCGAAGACGTCTTTTGTGTGCACGGAATAAGGAAAAGAACGTTTATCTTCCTTTTATGACGAACTATATTAGTATGTTAAAGATCAAAGATGCAATTAGTATTTCGGTTGTTGGCATTTCAAATAAAGAACAATAACACATGATAAAGCTTCGATAATTCACGTAAGTGTATTGCAATTAATTCGAACGTAATATTATAGTATTTTCAGTTTTTTTCTTCTTTGAATGAAGTTTACTTAATGAATCCTGCTTTTACCGCAACCTATTTTACTAGGCATTAGGTTATATTTAGTTATACATAAATAGTTCTCTGTGGTAATGGTACTTGTTTTACGGTAATTCTGAAACGTAGGAATCTTGTAGTAAAGCAATTATCTCTTTAAATTAATGTTATCCATTATTTATAATGAAAATGTATTAGCTGATTTGAATATTGTATTTCTTAACAATTAAATCTATTTTGCTTAGAAATTATTATTTATAAACAAAATATTTGTTTCATTTCATATTAAAATATTTTCAAAAAATAATATTTTTTTCAGAATTTCCAATAATAGAAATAAAAATAGAAAAAATAATTAATTATAAATATAAATTTTGTAATATATTTTTTTTAATTAAAATTCAAAAAATGTTGAAAATAATTTTTAATTATGTAATTTTTATTATTACCTAATAATTTTAGTTTATTTAATAAATAAGTATTTATATGAAAATATCTAAATTAAATGTAATTTAAATTTAATAACGAATCATGCAATGCAATATTCGACAAACAGTTTTTTTTGTTATATAATTATTGTTATAATTAATTATGTTTAAAACACGGAATATTATTTTTATACAATATATATTTTTTGATTTGTTATAGAATGATTTAAGTTTGCTTCACGTGAGATTAACTTAATTAAAGGTTTAAATAAATCATGTAATATTAGTAATTAATCAAATTTTTTGTGGTACTTTAATCGGATTTTCTGATTATCCTAACATTAATCTAAAGAAATTATATTTAACATTTTTTTTTGTATTATCTAAAAAATCATTTTAGTCTTAAGAAATAATCAACAGAAATTTGATTAAAACAGTTTTTTGATGAATAAGCAAATTTAAATATAGTCTAAATTCATTAACGTAACATGCAATACACTAATTTTCAGAGGAAATTACGCAACATGCATTAAGTATCTAATGATTTATATTAGAAATAAATGGCATTTTGCATTAATTATGTTTGGAAATATCCATTAGATGAATATTAATTATTTTAATATTGTTATTGAATTATTTCTGGTGCATTTATTTAGAAGGTTTCGGTACAAACAGAATTTAAATTGTGAAGTCCTCTAAATGTGTTATTCTAACAAATCATTTATATTATTTACTATTATGTTAGCAAATTGTACTGGTCACCAATTCATTGTTTAACTTATGTAAGCTTCCAACTATTATATACAAAATAACACCAGATTTAATAGTAAATTGTGAATTTCTCATATGGTATATATTTAATAATTATATATAGTGCTATTATTTTGTGCATTGTTACAAAAAAAGCGATTTTTAAAATTACTTGTTATATTATAATTAGATACATGCCAAAATTGGATTGATCACCTATTCATTGTTTAACTATCAACAATTATTATAGTTTGTGAATTGTTAATTTAGAAATTTGATGATTTTTTTTTTAAATTTCTATATTATTAATATTTGTAGTACTTTTCTAGCATTATTACATAAAAATGTATGGCAATTATTAATATATTCAAAATATGATTTTTTTAATTGTTAATTTCAACCATTATTATAATGAAAATATCCTTTAATGAATAATTTAGAAAATGAATTTTATGCAATTTTTGAAAATTGAGATCTATTCTATTGTTATATAATTATTTGCAGAACTATTTTCTTACATAAGAAATGTATGGTGCAATTTGATAAATTAAAATAGTGCATGTCACCAATTCATTGCTTAACTGTCTACCAATATTATATAAAAAAATATTCATTTCCGAATCTTTAATTTAGAAAATGAATTTGATGCAATCGTTGAAAATTGAGATCTATTCTATTAGTATATAATTATTGACAGTACTATTTTCTTACATAAGAAATGTATGGTGTTATTTGATAAATTGAAATGGTAGATATCACCAATTTATTGCTTAACTGTCTACCATTATTATATATAAAGTATTCATTTCCGAATCTTTAATTTAGACAAAAAATTGGATGCAATCTTTGAAAATTGAGATCTATTCTACTGGTATATAATTATTTACAGTACTAATTTCTTGCATATGAAATGTATGGTGCAATTTGATAAATTGAAATGTTAATTGTCTCCAATTCATTGCTTAACTGTCAAAATAATCATTTTCGAATCTTTAAATTTAGAAAATGAATTTTATGCAATCGTTCAAAATTGAGATCTATACTATTGGTATATAATTATTTGTAGTACTGTTATCTTAAATTATTACATAAGAAATGTATTTGTATCAATTTGTGAATGATTGATTTAAGTGAAATTTTAATTGTTGCAATTGATTAAAATTAATATATACTATTAGTTGCAGTGTTATTTGAATTGTGATCACCCATTCATTGCTTAACTATTATTATATTCAAAATATAAATTTAGAAAAATATATTTTATGATTTTTTTTTAAATTGATATTGTATACAATTATAGCACTATTATATTTGAAAAATGACTTATATAATTATACACATGTCAGGCCACTCGGCAAAATAGGAGCTGTTTAAATAGTCTTTTCGACTTATCGATTGGAGAGTGTTTGGCCATTAGAGTGCTGTCCTACATCCGCAGTAGAAATGTGTGACTTCTATATTTAATTATGACTTGCTGCGTCCACGAAGTTCGGTCTTAATTAAATATCCAAAGAACATGTTTCTTCGGAGATGTACGATGGCGAGACGGACTGGGGATGCTTCGAACGGCCACATTTGTTGGATTCGCCCTGTATATACTTGGCTTCGCCTCCATTACATAGCAGGGATGGATCGCATTTCCAACCCTCCTCCACCATGCTTGTCCCCGAGCCCAGTTCTCTCTCTGTCTCTCATTCTCCTTCTTTCTCTCTCTCTCGTCGTCGGTTGAATTTCATCTCGCATTACCGTTGTAGTAACTCCAGAAAACTGGAGACCGTGCGGTGGCAAAAATTCTTTTATTAACGCAAGTGAGGCAAAAATATATTTCAAGATAACCTCCTCATGTTCTTCATTCTTCTATTCCTTTTTTTTTTGGAGCCTCAAAAACTCTTTGTCTCGAAAAAATAAGGTCAGCACTTCAGTTAATGAGTAACTAATGAATTGTGTGTTTAAATTTCATTTGATAATTGCTTCAGTGCTGGGTTTCACGCTTCGTTTTACGTCAATATTAAAAAAAAATAACACATTTTCATAATTATTAATTATGTTTTTTTTTGCAAATTTACACGTAAAATTTACCAAATTATTAAATGAATTTACCTCGCATAGTGCTAATATCCTTGAAACCGGACTAATCGAAAAAAAATGATTTTTTTGTAACTATTCGAGGTATTTATTCTTAATTATTTTCTAGATATTTAGTTTGCTATAGAAATAAGGTAACGTGAAACTGTCTATGTGGCAATTCTAGTTTGCTTCATTAAAGCTACTATGTAATTATTATTCATTTAAATGTTATCTTCTTAATTGCTCTTCGGAGAAATGTATATATTTTTTTCTATCTTCGTATAAGTCGTGAGGAATAACTAGTTCGGTGTTTCATTTTGAGCTATTGCTATTTCTAATTATGTTCTCTTTGGCAGCGCTTTAAAATATGTGAAAGACAATTTAAATATTTAAACAAACTGCATCAATGATGGCTTTGTAGATTTAAGTCATGCATGGAATTTTAATTCTAATGTTACATTCCACCTTCATCAAGACTGCATACCAAATAGTTGAAATTAGCTGTAGAAACATTTTGTAAATATTAATAATACAAAATTTTTATTTAAAAAAATCTTCAATTTACTTTCAATAAAACTTACAATTTTTAAAAACATTTTAATAATTTCTACATGAACTTTACACTTACTTTATTTAATTTACATTTTTATTGGTATTTCCATGCTAATTATTTATTTTTAATCGAACATTGTTACATTCAAAATTACATATTTAATTTTACTTATGTCTGAAGTTTCTTTTTTTATTAATTTTGCACCAAATTTGTGAATTTTATTTACTGTTTTTACAGTAAATAAAGTTATTGTAGAATACAGATTCTGTCCACATAAATTAATAATATTATATAATTAAAATAAAGATATTACAGAAATTAACAATAAAATAAAGAATAAGAAGTATTGGAATAAAAATTACTTATATACTAATTAAACTTTATGCCAATTATTCGATTTTGTTATTTCAGCTTCAACTATAGAAATTTTATCTATTTTATGTTTAAAGTATTTTTTATTCTAATTACTACTTAAACTGGTATATAAACAACTATCGAAGATAGTGCTGAGTATATTAGATAAGACTTGAATGCTAACTCAATTATTTGGCCATTGTAAATAAACATAGATATAATTAAAAAAAACACTGAGATTAATGTTCATATTATAATTTTATCTGAATAATATTTATATTTCATGATTACGAATGGGAAAAACTGTTACACAAACGAGTTTACATTTCTAGGAGTTCACAATTAAGTGAATTAGTGTAATTACATCAGAATTTATGTCATTTATTATTACGTAAACAAGTGCTTAATGACCTAATTAATTAAAATCACTAAAACAATATGTATTATGTTACATTGTTGAATTCTATACTTTTTTAATCTTTTTGTTGGAGACGATTTCTTACAAAACGCTTTCCATTACTAATTTGTGGATAATGTTTTTCTTGGAAGGTTTTCTTTATACCTGATCATTGACCACGAAGTTCTTCAGCTTAAATGATTATGAGTGGGATTTAAGTTAACTTTTATAATGTAATTTTAGTCATTTTCTTTTTACTTCGATTTTAAGGAAATTGGGAAATTTTTCAGGTGCAAGGGTCAAACCTATTTTAGCAGATGTGTATCATATTTACATCTTAGGTAATCGGATTACAGGAATAGAAAGTTTTTTTCCTGTTAATTTTAGTTGATATTTAAATTTTTGTTTTACTGCAATTTTTATTCCCATCCGTTGCTTAACTTTTGTAATGTAATTTTAGTCATCCTAAAAAATGTTTTATAGAATCATCTTTTTACTTGAATTTTAAGGAAATTTTTCAGGTGTAAGGGTTAATATATTTTAGCAGATGTGTATCACATTTACATCTTAGGTAATCGGATTACAGGAATATAAAGTTTTTTTCCTGTTAATTTTAGTTAGGTTTATATTTAAATACGTGTTTTCAGAAAGTTTACATTTTAGTTTTATAAAGCTAAGAATGTAGCTTTTACATGAACTCATTTCGGATAATACCAAGAGGCTATTGATCTGCAACTAAAGAGGATATAGCTAGGTTCAACATACATGAATCGATACAACCCCAAACACGAATTCCCAATGCGTTTTATTCAAATTAATACCATGCCATTACTTTGATGTACATCATTAATTTTCTTGTAGATTTGTATGAAATATTTTTTTCTTTTTTTTTTCTTGAAGATTTTGAAGAAAATGTTTGGGCGTTTTGTGCATCTGTACATGTATGCAAATATTTATAGCAGTATAAACTGTTCGGGAGTTTTAAATGCTCCTCTCCTTCGGTTCGTTGGCTTCCCCCCTTTCCCCACTCTCGGCTCATTCGTATCGCTTTTCATTTACACCACTACCTCCTGCACAGCTAAATGAGTTACATAACTCGCGAACTATACGTTAGTATCATTACTTATTATTATATTCTGCAGCGCCGAAGGGGGAAACTATGAATGATGAAACGCCGAAACATACACAGACTCAAGCGAACGAGCTAACGTATATGCATTTATAAACGCAAGCGGCAAAAATACTTTTATACGTTTCCTCCACCTTCGACTTACGACATAATAATGGCCGATTCATATGCAGAATTCTGTGAATTACTGCTAATTCAATTCCTCGTTATGGAATGCATATAACAATTTCTTTTTTTTAACGATACTTTACTCCAGCGAAGCGAGGATTTCTGCCATTTAGGTCAACATATACAGATTGGATTGGTTGAACGTCTGTTGTTTATGACCTGACAATCTCAACTTGTACTGATTCACAATTAACAATTCACAATTAACGCTTCATTCACAATTAATTTTACTATATTTATTACACTAATTTATTAATATCTGCAATTACCTCTTTATAATTACAAATAGATAAAATAATAATTTTTATAAACATTTTTGAAAATATTTCTAGTCTTCAGTAAAATATTGTCCAAATTTTCAAAATGTTCATTTACAGCTGAGATGATCCAGTATTTGATAGAAATTTACTTTTCATATCAAATAATTATTGATTAAAAATTAGTATATTTTATAATTACTTTTTATTCCAATTTTTTGAGCAAAATCTCAAATTACTGTATTTTTGTATCAAATCAATATTTACTATGCTTAACCGAAATCTCATGACTAAGAATGTTTATGAAAATGAGCGTTTCTGATGTGATTATTGAGATGAGATTATCCAATTATTTTTCAAAATTTTCCATATAACTTCAAAGACCGCACAAACATGATCAGCAGCCAATTTCCAATAAATTGAGCCCTGTACACGCACCAACGCCTATTGTCTTTCAAAGGTAATTTCTAATTATAATGTTGCCGTACACCGAGCCTCTATTAAAGGGCTAGTTGTGGCCACGTGCACGCAACGCCCTTTATTTGATGTTAGCTAGGTTTAAAATATCAATGAAGATTGAAATGCAAAAACAGATGTGGAATTATAATTGCGAGAAACGCACTAATATTGAAACTACGCCGTAATATTCACAATATAAAGGTTATTCAGATATGCATGAAATGATGGAATTGCAAATTATGATCGCTGGGTAAATATTCAAATATAAAGGGGGAAATTGAAAGAAATGATGGGGTCTAAAGCTTAATACCGCTGGAGGATTTTCAATGACTAAGGGACAAGTAATTAATTCCATACGTGCGTATCTCTCTCTATATATATATTTCAGTTTGTTCTGAAAATCTGAAATCAAGGGTTATGATCCAAACAAGAGATGATGTAACATGAATTATTTATTTCCTCGTCTTTAAATTTATTTTATGTTAATCAACAAGCTTGAATAATCCGAAAATCTATCTTGATTACTTAAGACGTCAATCTTGAATCGCTGCGATAAAATATCAAGCATAAATTCTTAATAGATCGCGAAATGACAGCTGTCATTTGAATATACAAATATACATAATATTTTAATTAATTGAATTAAATATAAATCATTAAACATTATTTAATATTTTAATTGTTAAATAAATTGCTGTTCATGAACGCTTGAATGACCGTCACCATGGCAACCTTCATCCGGTTTAAACATTTCATGAAACTATGCATTAATTGCTTACTATTGAAATTAATTTTGGTATTTCATTGTTTGCGCGAAATTCAATTAACTTGATTATATAATTAAACTTTTTATATCAATTGTTATTATGCGAACGCCATTGAAGCAACTATGATTTATGAATTGAATATATTACATATATTAAAGCAATTCAAGGTTTTAGTAAGATTTGTATACATTGAAAATTTTAATATCTATTTATTTAAATATTTCGTCCAAATTACGTAAATATTTTATACTTTACAGGTAAAAATAAAATTTAATTTCTGCATTTATTTATTTATAAAGTCGCTTAGGTAAAGTAGTAAACAGGAAAAAGCAAAATTCACTTTCTGCATTTATTAATTCAAAAACGGTTTTTGTAAAATGGTAAATCGTAAATATGTATTTATACACTCAATGAAAATATTTTTGTGTATAAAATTATGTACATTTATTTACATTTTTAAATTGTTATTAATAGAAAAATAAAATACAGTTAATAGATTTATATACAAAATAAAAAGAAAGCTTTAAAATTACCTTTTTCATCGGTTTGTGAGAAGGATTTATGTTTAAAACGTCAATATTCTTCTCCAGTTTTACCTTTTCCATTGATTCATAAATTATTCAGTGATTCTACAAAAAGATTAGTTATAAAGATATTCAGACAAACTCTTTATTACAAACAGTAATAATAACTTCTGTATAATCTGAATTTATTTGATTCTTTAAATTATAAAGATGGGACAATTTATAACGTGCGAAATAATATGTAATGATTTAATTTTATTTTGAAAAATTGATTTAATTTATTTTCAAAATGATTGAATTAGATGTATGGTTTTATTGTTTCTATTTTGATAAAGTTATATGAAATTTTATAAAATATTTTCTTCTAAAAGTCAAAGGAAAACTTTAAAAAAATAGTTAATTTTCGTAACAAAATTTTAAATTCAAGGACAACTGCTGAATATTGAACAGTTTTAGTTTAGACATCACGAATACAACATTCTTTAAGTGGTTTCGTGTTGCGTTTGATTTAGATAATAAAAAGCTTTTTTTTTTGTAATTAATGTTAATTGCAAAATTTGTTTTTAGCGTTTTATTCGTTCTAATCGCCAAGTTTGAAGCGGTGAAAGGGATATTTCAAAGAATATGCCTACATTTTCTTTTCTATGTTTAATGCGGCTATTTGTATTCCACTTTGTGTCCCGAATATCCGTTTGAATGTTGCCTCTGTCTGTTGGGCTCCGGCCATATTACCAAACATAAATATCAACTAACAGCCCCTACTTTTACAACTGGGAAAAAGTCAAAAAAGAAAAGAGGATGCAACCCTTGTCAGAAATTCACCCTTGCACGCAAGAAACATATAAAAAATAAATAAGGATGTTCCAGAATTAACATTGAACATATTGTGGTTACGATGTGATTTTAAATATGGAATAAAGAGAGAAATTACTAAATGTTTCTCAGTAAATTATATAATTTTTGTATACGAGGGCAGTTTGAAAAGTTGAGGTTGAGGCATCTTTTTTTTGGGATGCAAAGTGAATTTTATTAATCTATTAATGATTACGTTTTATAATTTTTCAGACTGAAAAATTATATAATTTATGTTACATTAGGGTAACCATGTAAATAATGTTTTAAGATTTTTTGCAAAAAATATGTAGCTAATAACGAAATGTAATGTAAACAATATTTGTCTATTATCTATTATCTCGTTGAAAGATGATTTATTATTATTTTGTTTGATTCATAGTTAAGAAAAGATTTACTTAATTTATTACATATATTATATAATGTTAGTAATATTTTTGGGGAATCCTCAAAGCGTGAATACTTTAATAACGGAGGAGAGAGACAGGCTTGTCAAAATGAATCTGAAAGTTTGAAATTTAAATGGAATTCCCTTGGATAATGAAATTTTATTGCTGCATTTCCGAAGCCGTAAAAATTTTGTATACCCTCGTATTATGATTCTTTTTCCTTGTTTAGTAGGATTTTAGTGGTGGTAACAGGGTGGGAGCACCTGTTTCGAGCGGGTTGGGGTGGGGTGTAGAGTGGGGCCAAAATCAATAGAGGGTGTAAAACTCGTTTTTGCTAAAAATCTTATAGCTATAATCAAAATTAAAGTTGATTTTAAGAATGGTAGCAAGACGTAACGTCAATTTTATTTCATTTTCGTTCTCTTTTTTCCAGAGATGGTAAATAACGAGATGTCGGAGGAATTGGAGGCTGGGGAAGGGAGTGTTGGGGAGGAGAGTTCATCGAATGTACTTCAGTCGGCGGCCGATCGGAAGGCGCCATCGCCCGTGCTGGCCAAAGAGACGATGGCGGAAAGTCAGCCCTTAAACGAGGATGAAGACGTCGAGAGCGTTAGACTGAGTCCGACTAGTCTATTCTGTAGTCTGCCTTTGAACAGGGACGTGCAAAGTATCATTGATACGTTTCCAAAGACTGAAGCCGAAAGGGCAGCCGCCGGCGGCAAAAAGACGCGAAAGATCCCGTGCCTCTATTGTGACCGCACGTTCGTGGCCGACAATCTTCGCCAGAAGCACATCGAGAGGTGCCACTCCATTAAGCAGGCCAGGAGGTCGAGCTCGAGGATCCAGCAGACGTCTACCACCTCGACATCATGCCTCTTCTGCCACAAACTCGTGTCGACGGATCAGGAGCTGCAGGACCTCTTCGACCATTTGGCCACCGAACATGCGGATAAATATTTCGGGTGCTTGCGGTGCAAGGAGCGCTTCACGCAGCTGACTCACCTCGAGGAACACAACGAGGAAACGCACGGCATTAAACGTGAAATCAAAGTGCAAACGTTCGAAGAACCTAGTGACCTGACAGTTAGTACTGGTAGTGCAATTATCGATAGTGTAATAAAGACGAAACACAAAAGCAAAATTAAATTGGAGCCAGAGGCATCGGATAACAAGCAAATCGTGAAGAAACTGTCACCAACACCGTTATCATCATCATCAACATCTAAGGTTGCGCTAAGCCAAAAGGACTTGCGCGGCAAGCGGATTGCACTGAAGAGTACAAAATTAGGAATTAAGCGAAGCACCCGTCTGCAGAACAAAGTGATCCCAGCGAAGCCGAAGAAGAAACCCAAGGAGAAGCCAGCCGAGGAGCCGAAACCGGAACCCAAGGTGCCACCGAACGAGAATCCATATCCTACATTCGACGCATTCTACAGAGTTAAGAAGATCACCGATCACTCAATTGACAACCTGCGAATTACCTCTCTAACATTTAACGACGTATTTGATCAGGCCTTCTTCACGAGGATCAAATGTAACATCCGCGAAAATCTCCTCAATCACATTGATGGAAAACTGTTTAAGAATGAAGAATCCGAAAGCCGTATTTCAAACTTCGAGAAAACTCAATCGGAACAACATACCACGGAAAATTATGGTTGCGAGATATCTTTAAACGCTGCTACTCCAGCGCCCAGTCTTCTTACAACTCAGTTCGGAGAAGATCCCGAGTCTCAAATAGAATACGGCTCTAAGGCATCTAAAAAGAAGACTACACCGAAAAAGGATGAGGTCCACTACAAATACTTCACCCGCCGAAAATATCAGGCCAGTATTTTGGAAAGCAAAGAAAACAGGGATTTGTCGAAGCTGGACATGTGGACGCAGTATGTGATAAAAAACAGGCAACAGCAAATAATAGAAAAAACAAAAACTGACAAAGAAAAACAAGATTACAAGAAGGGTGATGAATTTAAAGCCAAGTTTCAGAACGACGAGCTGAACAAGATCTTGGATCGACGTGGACCGTTCGAGGATCTCAAAGAGGAAGTTAGCAAAAAAGCGGCGCTCGAAGGAAATTTCAATCCGGAGGCGCACTCCGACGTTAGCTGCATCTTGGAGGATATTCTCGGTGATGTATTTGGAAATCCGGCTGAAGACGTTGAAATTAAGACGGAACTGACGGATGCGGAAATCCCGAGCTATCTCAATTTACGGAAGGCCACCAATGAAAGTTTCATCGATAGAAGTGATAAGATTACATTGATCTGCTCGTCGCAGGAAACGGAAAACTTCGAGGCGCCAGAAATAGCGCCCCGCGATAAAAACTCTCTCGTCGAGTTAACAGGAGAGTGGGCTAGGTCCAGGCTTTACATATGCGCCGCTTGTGGTCTCAAATGTGAAACCATCCGTTTGCTGCTGGACCACAAGAACTGCATCCATTCCAACGTGTGGTGTCAGCACTACGAGTTCGTCGGTAACCAGGGCAAATTTTATAAGCACCTCAGTATACCAGGTCTGGGAAAAATGGATTATTTGGAGGCCAACTCCACTTACAAAGTGTGGAAGCGCAGCGAAGCTCGAACATGCACTAAATGCAACAAACAGTGTAACAGCTTGGGCGAATTGCATCGGCACATTCTGGAATGTGGCGAGGACTGGAGCTGGATGCTGGTGCGGAAAAAATGCAAATATCGACCGTTCGGCGCGAAAACTAGAAAAAAACGGAGAGGTAATAAAAAGCCAAGTGCACCCGACACTTTATACATAGCTTTTAAAATAGACATGCTGGACATCATAAAACTAATTACCGTTTTTTATTAGGGCTATTCAAGAGGATCATAAATAAAGAAAAAGTCACATCCGACGTAAATCGTGAAAAGAAACCGTGCAAGAAAATGGAAGGGCCCAGAGTCAAACCGAGTGACGGTAATTAAATTCCACAGTAAGATGAAACCATAGCAATTAATTTAATTTTTGTTTTGTTTCTATAGCGGAGACTATTCAAAGGATGCTGGCGAATTTACCGGCAAAGAGAGCTACACGGAAGGTAATGAGCTTGAAGGACGGCTTTCCTAAAGCGAAGAAGACAACAAAACCCGCTAAAGAAGAATCTCTAGCCCACAAGAATTTGTCAGCCAGAACCGACCTGCTAGTCCAGGAAAGTGAAAAAATAATGAAACGGAAGTTAGTAGTGAAAGCAAAGACCGGAATTAAGTGCAATCCCGTTGGCAACCGGAGGAAGTCAATGAGGAATCTGAATAAAGTGATTTCAAGCAAGGTTATGGATAATAGTGGTGCATTGATGGTGAAGAGGAAGTTGAAAAATGCCATGCAGCAACGGAAATCTAGACGGGCCGCGTTAAGTTCGTCGCCGCAAAATCAAGTTGTCGATAAACCTGAGCAGAGTACAAATAGTGTAGTTAAAACATTAAAGCGTAGTGTAATCAAAGAGAAATTTGACTTCTCTGAACCAGCAGAACCGACATCACCGGTTAAAAAGAAGGTCTGCACGAAAAACAAAATCAAAGATACTCTAATTCGAACGTTAAGTTTGCGCAAAAAGAAAGATGACGTTGCAGCTGAAAAACCGAAGGAGGAGGAAGCAACAACCACAACGAAGAGAAAATCTAAATTTGAAGCGCTGAAAAATGTTGTCAAGAAAATGAAGTTCACAAAGAAGTCTTCGAAGCCGCCGATCGTAGATAATCATTTTTTAGAAGTAGAAAGCGATGCGGTTGCGCCTGACAATGAAGTTGCTGAAAGTGATGATAAAAGTGATAAAAGCTCCGATGTCAATGCCTCGCCGACATTTCCAGACCCAGAGGAATCCAAACCATCAGAGCCGAAGTTATTTCATGGTCAGGATAGACCTGAAGTAAAAGTTGAGCCAATTGAAATAAACTCCAAATTAAAGCAGAAACCTTGCAAGCGACCCAAAGGCTTGAACGCCTGCATTGCAATGCTAACGAGTAAACTTCAAAAAGATGAATGGAAAACGAAAGATGATAGTAGCAGTATTCCAAAATTATCGGAGGAAGAAATAGCGAAACCGAAAGTGGAACAACCGTCATTGGAAAATGTGCCATCCATCGCTGATGAAGTTCTCAAAAATGTGGAGCCTAGTGAATTGGAGCAAGCCAAGTTAGAGAATATTCAACCAATCAAAATAATTGAAGAAAGTTTCATTGCTACTCCAACTGAAGAGCATCAAATCAAACAAGACACAATTCTTAAATCTCAAGAGATCTCATTGGATAATGTCGTCGACATAATAAAATGTATGAAACAATTGAATGAACCTGAAATTACTAAGCAATCGCAGAAAATTGGATCTATGAGACGGAGGCAACCCAAGCAAAAAGTAATCGAGCCAATAAAAGATCTATTGAATGATGCCTTACTAATTGAAGATAATCCGATTGAACCAACGATTGAGCCAGTGCGAAAAATTGGACAAATTCGCGAAGTTCCCAAAAGGAGAACGAGCATCACAGAAGTCAACAATAAAGATTTGAGCGTAATCAGAGAAGAACCCGAAGAACATCTGAAATCGGTCGAAGAAGATATTGAATTGGAGACGAAGGAACTTCCGAAATTGTTTGAAACCAAGTTTAGTCTAGGACCGAAAAAATCGTTTGAAGTTAAAAAGATTCCCAAACCATTCGAAATCAAAATGGTTCAATGCGAACACAAAAAGCCGAAAAATTTTATACTGGAAGTTCCAAAGAGAAACTCTTCGTGGTTCAGTTTTGTAGATACCAAAGAACGTCCAGAGCCGAAAAAGGTGGAGGCATTTTGTTCTAATTCAAAGGTTAGCGAATTAAAATCCTTCTTTGAGACTAAAAGTGCGCCAATGGTTGAGCTGAAGATACCCACTGTTCGAAGGCAATTTGAAACAGCCAAGCAGCCTGTCAATTGGTTGCTAGATAATAACCACCCAAGCAGTTGGAGTGGATTTAATTTCGACATCAAGAAGAACTTAACAGTTGCTAATGTACAACCTCTAGTAGCTGCAAATGTCTTACCTCTACCAGTTGCTAATGTCATACCTGTACCAGTTGCTAATACTGAAGTAATGCCTCTGCCAGTTACTGAAGTAATGCCTTTGTCAGTTAATGAAATAATGCCTCTACCAGTTACTGAAGTAATGCCCCTACCAGTTACTGAAGTAATGCCTCTACCAGCTGCTAAAGAAATATCTTTACCAATTGCTGAAGTGATACCTTTTCCAGTTGCAGAAATTATACCTCAACAAGTTGCTCATGCAATACCACTGCCAGTTACTAACGTAATACCACTGCCAGTTGTTGAAAAAGTGCACAATAATCGATTACTTGAAACACATTTCGATGATATCTCAGAACCTCCAAGCGTGAAATCTATGGATGATAATATGGAATCTATATCGGATGATTTATCTGATTCAGAAAACTCGGTTATTATAATTGAGAACGATGCACTAAATAATTTTGAAAATATCGCAGTCAATAATATTACAGAAAATTCAGAATGCATGATTATGGAGAATAAGAGTATATATGAAAATTTTGAGAATATTATAAACAAAATAATACCGGAAAGTACATTGATTCAATCTTCATATGACACTTTCAATAATTTGGACGTAAAGAATGTTCCAACAAGTTCAGAAAGTAAGATAATAAACAGTTCGTTTGAAAGTGCTGAAAGAGTGGCAATAAATAAAATATCAGAAATTTCGCAATGTTTGATCATGAAGGAGATACCAGACTATTCAGAAACGGCACCAATAAAGAATGTATCAGAAAATTTAGAGTTAGAAATTGACAATAAATATCCGGAAGATTTTGATGATAGTGCAGTAAACTCGGAAACTATAGTCGCGAAGAATGAGACGACGATAGAGAATAATTTACCAGAAATTGCGATATCGGATCAATCAGATTTGATCGAAAATGAAATTGAATCTGAATCCGTCAAATCTGATACAGATTCGGAGGATGAGTTGCCTTTATCTATGTTAGCTAAAGTATCTAAGACTGAGAAGAAAAATGAGTTTGTCCCAGAACTATCTAAAGGTAAATCTATGTATGAGGCTATTTCCGTATATGATTTCGATGAAGCTCAGAATGAAACCAGTGATATAATTAATCACATAGTTAGCGATAATTCAAAAGAAAATATTGAGGATGGTCAGAGTCCAAAGAGGAATAAAAAGAAAACTAAGAAGGATACTGCAGAATTGACACCAGTTGAAAGTCTGCTGACACCATTGAAAGAAAACAAAAGTATGGAAGTGAATAGTGATTCATATCTACAGACGCCCGATCTAGATGATTCCGTGATATCGAATAAGTTGTCGAATAAAATGAAGATGAAGCGCGGTAAAAAAGCGAAGGTCGTGAAGAAACTAGAAAACGAACCATCTGAAAGTAGTTACTGTGATATTTGTAATAAGAAGTTTGTGCGGGCGGATGGATTGAATAAGCATAAAAGGACATTAACGCATATCGCTAAATTGTCAGAGATAGAAGCAAGGGAAGCTGCGGAGAAGGCGATGTTAAAAAAATTGGAACAAATAGAACAGATAGAGCAGGAAAAAGATGAAGTTCTTGAAGAGCCGATCGTAGAATTACCGATGGAGATTGAAGAAATTCCAAATGATATGTACGAAAATTTAAGCGAAGCTGACGAACCTGAACCGGAAATGGAAGAAAAAGTAATCGAAGTGGAGAAGCTACGGATAGAAGACGCGTTAATATCAACTCCCTTCCCATTGAATGCGGCCACAAATGACACTTTGCACTTGGCCAACATTATCAACGACGTTTTAAGTAGTCCTGAACCGACGCCGGAACTTCCCAAGCGCTGCAAAAGCTTAGGAGAACGCAAAAGTTTCGATTCAGACTCCATATACAATCAACCTAGTTTCACGAAAATTCCCAATAACTTGGAGCATCAAATTTCCATACTTGAGAACATAATTGAAGAGAATCAGGCTAGCTTTCAGTACATTGATGAAATATCTGTCTCTTCGAACAAATCGGATCAACGTTGTCCTTCTGATATGAGTCTGGTCAGTGACATCAAACCGGACGATTCCAACATCATTACTTTTACACACAACACCAATATCGTGACTAGTTTAATGCATACCGATGGTAATTTTGTTAAACCGACTCAGTACGAAGAAATCAGCGAGGACACGCGGACTTTCGAGGAACAGAGGGCAAGGAAAGCATTGAATCGCGATGAGGAGCTATTTCTGGAGTGCTGCAGTTTGCTGAAGAGTAGTTCGGAAGTCAGCAATTTCAGCAAGAAATCCTCGCACGCAATTTCTTTGGTGAACACCTACAAGCAGGACGACGAGTGGCTGGAACCCAAGCAGCAACAGAACTATCCCAAAGATGATTTTTTATCAGAAGATTCATGCCCAAACACACCCATCGGCGACAACTACGATGATTTCTCCAACTCGAATACAATTAAAACCGACTGGAATACGAAGCTAAAAGAACAAGAGTTCGAAGATATATCCATGGACTCGATGTCGAATAGATCAAACAGCAATTTCGTTTCCAATAGTTTCAATAATTGCTTTGACGATGATAAGAATAATGACTTCAGTAGGGAAAGCAAAGAGTTTGACGATACTAATACGAGTTCTGAATTCAAGAGGAATATAGACGCCAAATTCAATGGTCTCATAGTCGAAGCAATGAAAAACGAGCAACTAGTTAAAGAACTTAACAGGTAATAATGACTTTAAATAATATGTACGTAATAATTATAATGAATATTTGTGTATTTCAGGAAACCTGAAGTGACGCAGACGTCGATAACTGATTACGTGGTACCTTTATCTAAGAGGATTGACAGTAATGATTCGTTAACTAATGATAGTAAGAAGATGTTAACGAAAGGCGCGATGAAGGTTTTTGAAGGGTTGAAAGTGTCTATTCCCACCGAAGACTTGGATATGAACGAGGTACTGAATTGCAGTCCGAAATCGAAACGATTGGAAATAGAAAGCAGCGAGATCATGAAGGAAGATAAATCGAAGCCGAAGAATAACTTGAAAAAGTTCGGCAATAAGCTCGGGTTAAAGGTGACGAAGAAGCGATCGAGTAAAGCTAAGAAAAACCAAGAGGAGAAAGAGGAGAACAAAGTGCATGATATATATGATTTTGAAGAGACTCAAGATAATACGGATCTGTACGTTCCCAACAATTTGACAACGTTCAGAAAGCAAAACATAGAGATTAAAGATCCTGAAGTTATCGTGAAGGATTTGGAGGATACGGATACCGAGAGCAATAACCATTTCATCGATTCCTTCAGTTACGAGGCCCAATCGGTGTCCTCGTTTTCAACAGAAACTGAATCCAGTGCTTCCATAAACAAAGGAAACGGTGTACAGAACATTACTAAGAAGAAGTGCGTGATCATGGGTAGGATATTTAAGAATGCGTTTAAGCCGAAACCAGACGAAATCAAGGATTTGGAGGATACCAATGATAATTATGTGATAAGCTGTCCCGAATTGGAGGTGCCGGTGCCTAAGTTTACGCCGAAGCGTTTAACCGAAGCGGAAATGGATTTACTCTTCGATAAGTTGCTAGAGGATAACTTGGATGGTAAACAAGAGCCCAAAGTGAAAACGAGCTGCAAGAACAGTGTCGCTACTAATTGTACAAAGAAGAAGCGATCGCGCAAATTAAGCGAATCCAGCGATGACGATTTCAATTTGGGCAAGAGCCCGAAGAAGCGCGCCGCTCGAAAGAAGGCGAAAGATGATGGTATCAACTTGGAGCAGGAACTGAAGGAGTGCATGGGTGTGGCTGGAAGGAAGAGCCAGAGGAAATGCACGAGCGGAAAGCAGAATGTACTGATGGAGGTGTGGAGTTCGGATGATTCTGATTTCGAGTTGATGATGAAGCGATCTCTCGAACAATCCGCTGCTCAAATTAAGGAGATCAAAGTACCGCCTCCGAAGGAAGTGGAACACGAACAACAAGAACTGCCTATACGACCGGAGGTTATCCAAGAGATCATCAAAGACGCCAACGATGCCATCAAGAAACGTAAAAAGAAATCCAGCAGCGCAAGGACGAAAAGTATGTCCGCTACTGGTAGTGCGGAGTCAACTCTGGCATCCAACAGGAGGAAACGATCAGCTGCCGAGACTCTGTACTATTGGTCTTCGTCGAGCGACGATGAATCTCAGAATTTAATAGAAGTGAAATCGTTGCGAGACGAGAACGACGACGACGATGACAGACCCATGCAGCACGGTTGGATCGTCGGGGATTCCCCTAAGAAATTGGTGACGATGCTGGCGCAGGCCAAAGGGAAGAAGCTCGATTCCGCCAAGTGCGTTAAGGAACAAAACAAGAAGAGGACTACGATTTAAGTTTTAAGGTGTAAATACGAAGCGGCGTGTAAATATCTAGTGTACATAGTTTGCATTTAATAATATATATATAATATGGATAACGATAAATGAACAAAAAAAAAAACGGTAAAATAAAATGATAAAAAATATATTTTATACATAGTAGCTTCGAAGGAAAATGATAAAAAATTAGTACAATTTTAGAATGTATACAAATTAATTGCTGAGACCCTTTTAATGTACGAAAGATACATTAATTATGTATAGCAGATTTAAGGATTTTACGTTTCGTTGGTTTTCATATTCGTGCGAACGCATTCGAGTTTTGTTTATTATTATTATTATTTTGATTATAATTACAATACATTCGTTTTTTGGGGCCTAAACGAAATGTGAACGAGAACGAGCGTGAGGAAATGCCATGTATCGTGTAATTTTTTGTGATTATTCTTTCTTTGCATAATTTGTGATTTTTGTTTATTATTAATATTTGATTTTTCAAGAAAATTTCGTTTTTTTTATATGTATAAATAATGAATCTATATATATATATTAAAGAGAATGTTATATTAACATTAATACCACATGAATAATTTCTTTTTTTTAGAAAAGTATTTTCTTTGTATGTATACACAAACTCACACAGAATAGGCGACTAAAAGTTGTGATTGTTGTTTTTTTTTTCTTAATTAAGAGTAGACGTAATTTACTTATTTCAGTGGCAGCACCGGATTCTTTACATTTTCATTATTTCTTGTATATTTTCAGTCTCTTTCAGTCAACGTGCGTTGAAACTCGCACAAACAAATACACACATCTTTGTTTTATTTTTTCGTTTTTGGTTGTTCGCTATTCACTGCCAGATTGTGCCTTCGACGGATCACAAGTTGAGAATTTGTCTCATGTTATGATTTCAATTACGAGTAGTTCTAATTTCAGTCTGATTTTTTGTTTGTTTTATTTTATTTGCGTTTTGTAAATAGTATCGAGAGGAGAGAAGATAATTGTTATATTGTACTGTGCATATTAGATCTATATATATATATATTTTGGGAGCAAATATAAGTAATTCATTTTTAGTTTTGTTTTTGTCCTTCGTTTCTTACTATTATTAATATTATTTTTTTTTACATTTTGAAAGCATTGTAAATTTCACACATTGTACTTGTGAGAGTAATTTTTAATTAATAAATCCCCAATTTCAAATTATCTCATACGATTCGTGCTGTTCGTTCTCATTTTTTGTTCATTATTTTCTTAGCGATTTACAGTACTTTGGAGTTTGTCACAAAAAAAAAACTACAGAAGCAACGAATATAAACGATGTTTCATCAAGTGCTATTGTTAAACTTTCTGCACTATTCTTAGGAATGCATCTAAGTAAACGTCCTTGATATTCCAAATTCTTGTTTAAAGAATTAAATTTTAGAAAATGAAAGTCAAAAATTAAGGAATACCATTTACTAAATCAACGATAATAAATTGTTAAACTCTATTTCTTAAGAAATTAAATATCTTTAACATTTCAACATATTTATTACCTTCATCGATAATAAGAATTAAAATTGGTAAAAAAATATCAGAAATCTTTCATATTTATACTTGAAAATATTTAATAGAATGGTCATATTATAAATTAAGAATTACTCTTTATATACGTATTTTGGTAAAGATTTCATTGATTTATAATTAACTAAAATATGAGTTTTTTTCAAGTCGTAACTGAAGTTTCCTGAAAATGCTGTAGATAATTTTTTGAGGTCGATTTGGAGTAAAAAATAGGGCCTTAATGGTAAAGGTTATATAATTGTATATAACAAAAAGCTAGTGAAGTAGGAAATAAATATTTTGTAATTCAATTGGCTCGAAGAAAGTAAGTGAATTTATAGGAAATTACATATTCCGTCCATTTCTATTTCTCAATTTTGAAAGTCCCATTCTTACGAACTAGTCCGACCATTGTCTCGAAATATCCGCTGATGTGACCATCTCTTCACCAATTCTAATTTTATTTCTTATTAACAATTCCCATTAACAATTCATCCAATAACTTTTACTTATTATATGATGAGCACGTTTGTTGCTAAAAGAATGTTTTAAAAAAGTAAATCTGGAAAAAGTCTAAATTTAAAATCGAAAACGTCGAAAGTCAAAAAATTTGAATACGTAGCCGTGCCCCGCATAGAGCATACGTTTCGCACTTGGTGGAGAGAAATGAATGGAGAGAAAAAAAGTTGTGATTACGCAACGAAAGGTCATAATAGCTTAATTTTGCAACGCAACGCTCGAAGGGTTCCCTCCCGAAATAAAAAATTAAATAATATGTGAGCACTTTCTATGCGCGAATCAGTTTTGGATTTATCGTCGACGCGTTTTGTAATTTCCAATAGTTTACGATGCTGGTGGATAAACACGACTCGGATTGCCGTAATCTGCGATTGGTACATTTCGAAAATTGAATGAAATATAATTAACAGAGAATTAAACTAAAGATTAATTAATTAATTTAAACAAAAAAACTGTTTAATTCTATGAATTAACGAAATCCAAAATTTATTTATTTTTAGATCGTTATGATCGTTTAGATCTTCAAATATTTGCTCAAATTTATTATTCAAGGAAGTTTCGCTTTTAGTGGTTTTCTTTCTTATACACATGTTTCTCTCTAGTTTTTTGCTTTGCTTTCCGTTTTCATTTGCAAATTCTCGCTTTCGCGGAGAATCCTAAACCCGATTTGCTTCTATATAGTTTTTTTTTATATAAACGTTCGAAGCATCACGTGGAGCGAAATTCCAGCATTACATTTTGTATCCTTGAAGCAAAGTAAAATTATAATATTTTTGTAATAATTACATAAACACACTTTTAATATTTTATGCAAAGCATAAAAAAGCACACACACATGCAGAGTCACATAAATTGGCGAAGAATCGCGGCGCGAAAAGATAATAAATTCCTGATCCTTAATTAATAATGAAGGAAAAAAAAACTGTTCGCGTGTCGAAAAATTTATATAATCGATGTGACGTAACTCGTGCGGATTGGCTAGTTCGGTTTCGATTGGCGAAGTTCAGTTTTTCTTCGATAGTGCCCCCAAAATACCCCTAAAAAATGCATAATTTGGAAATTCCCATTCGTTGTACAAAATGCACGTGATTTTGATTCTTCAATAAATTGGAATCTCTGAGTCAAAAATTCAAAATATGCGTGGAAAAGAAATTGTTTCAAGGTTTTTTGGTCACCTCAATTCTCGTGCACGGCGATTCTTTGAAACGTACATTTTTATTATTAACCATAACTCATTAGTTTCACTTTCATCGACCAATTTCAATGTTGATTGCATATGAATATTAATTATTGGAATTAAAGGCATGTTTGGGAATTGCATTTTTTTCTTCATAATCTAAATTACAACATTTTTAATTCCCCAATTTAAACGTTACAATTTCGCTTTTACACGGTTTTACATATCAAAATTCACGATTTCGAATTACACGATTTACTTTATAAATAAACCTAACTACGGTGTAAATCGAACTCATAACTCATTAGTTTCACTTTCATCAACCAATTTCAATGTTCCAAATTACAACATTTTTAATTCCCCAAATTACACGTTACAATTTTGCTTTTACACGGTTTTTCGTATCAAAATCCACGATTTCGAATTACACGATTTATAAAGGAACCTAACTACGGTGTAAATCAAACTCATAACTCATTAGTTTCACTTTCGTCAACCAATTTCAATGTTTAATTATGAAATTACAGATATGTTTGGGAAATACTTTATTTTTCTTTATGAATGATTATTTTTTATTAACTTAAATATAGGATTATTTCGAGAGTTTATACCAAAATTATACAGAAATTTGCGTTGTAAAATTGTATTAAATTTTTATATTTATAATTATTTTATATTTACTATAATTTTATGATTTATAAAAATCAGTTCAATAAATGCTCAACAGATGTCAGATTAATAGAAATTTTGAAAAAATCCCCTACAGAATTCGAAACATCACTTAATCTAACTATCAATCTCCAAAAAGATAAATTTTCATATTTTTAAGCGTTTTAGAGAAATTAACGAATTCTACTATTAGTCAGAAAATATCAATTATCATTCTTCGAATTCTTCCATTAAAATGAAACACGAAGACGAGAACAGATTGGACATAAATAAATATGCAATTAATTATATTTCCAGGAAGTTGTCGCTGAATTAGAATTAATTTAAATACGACAAATTTCTCTAATTTGTATATTCTTGCAAGAGAGTTACAAAAAAAAACAGTTTATAATTTTGCAAACATTGGAATGTTTCGAATGCGATATTGAAAGGTAAATTCAATGTTTCAGGATTCTTAAAAATGAACATTTTAATTGTTTTATAAACGATTTCTTTTCTACTTTCAAATTTAGATTTATATCTTTTATTTGTAAATATTTAATAATAGCGTCAAATATTAGATAGTATTTATAAAAATGTTGAAGGTTTTATTATGATATAATTACTAAAAACATTTTAATTTTATCAATTATAAATATTTTATAAAATCATATTTTTTTTTTAAATTAAATTTTCAGAATTTATTGCTGTATTCAAAATTGCCTATAGATCCACGTTGAATATTATGAAAAATATGTTTGTTTATTTATTTTTACAACTTATTTCATTAGAATAATAAAGATATAAATTGAAAAGTTAATCAAACTTTTTTTCATAAATTAAAAATTACAATTTTATTTTCATAAAACTATTATGACATTCGAATAAATTGTGAGATTTGTTCGTTGAATTTCAGTAGTAAACACGGCACAATAGAGCAAGTGAATAGAAACTAACTACTATACAAAATAAAGAAAAAAACTTATTATAAAATAATAAAATCGTGTCTCGAGAAAAGAATGTTTTAGACATTCCTGAAACTATTGCAAAAAACGCTGAAAGGAAAAATGAGATAAATTACAGGAATAAAAAAATGAAAATTGGTAAGTAAATTATTAATGTCCATAAATATAATAAATTTTCAAATTACAATTATAAAACTAAAATTATAACTAATTAAATCATCCAGATGTTCAATAAACATAATTTATTTTATTTTTTTCATCCAAATATCTCAAGTAAAATTGAGATTAACAGACCTTGTTTCTTGCGATCGGTCTTGCATGACAATGCGTCGATCTTCACGGTCAATTATTGTTCTTTTATTCAAGTTATTCTAATAACAGGACAGTCTAATTGCAGTTTGGTTATAACCTTAACCTTTTTTTTTGAGTAATTCTCTCAGACAATCAAAATTTTGTACTTATTCTTGTGGAAAGGTTAAGGTCGCATCGAAAACCTTTCGGAAACTTTAAATAGTTTAATTTTTAATACAAAATGTAATTGTTTGTATATATTTTTTTTTAAGTTTAGAATATCCTATTAAATGTAAATTTAGATTTAGTCATCTTATTTTAATTCAAAGAATTTTGTATAAAAAAAAAATATTTGGATATTTTTATTATTTATTTATAATTCCTTTATTTTAATTTAAAATTTCTTGATTTTTTTTTAATGAAAATCTAACTTTAAAACAAAAAGACACTTGAAAAATGGAATAATTATAGAATATTAAAAATTCCTAAATAGATAAAATACATTATTTTATAATTATATAATTTTTATTATAAAATATCATTTTTTTAAATTTCTTTGAAATTTTTAAATTCTGAAATGTATATAAATCTGTCACATTTCTAACAGCTTTAATTTGATTAAAATTACTTTCTTATCATTTTTTTCATACGTTTGAATCTGAATTTTATAATAGTTGATATATTTGTCCATGATCAGAAAATAATATTACAAATTTCTGGGTTTGAAAAATTATTTTATTTCATCCAAAGATGATCGATCAGTAGAGGTTTTGTTGGTCTTCCAAATCATGAGAAACTTAATAAAAATCTACCAATATCTTAAATAATATTTCTTCGTTATTTATAAGGAAGACTTATTTTTGCGGATTGTATAACATAAATTGTTTGATAAAGTACTCCTATTAAGAACACTTTTTGTCTTATTTGTCTTATATTTCTAATAGCTTTTATTTTCACTTTCTTCAATTATAGGAATACATTTACTTTCTTCAAAACAGCACTTATAAATCCGAATGCATATTTATAATTTACTGCTCTAACCTTGTTGTAACAGAATAAAATCCTTCTATGAATCTTTGATTTCAATCATGCACACAAATAATTGAGTCTGTTACAATTATGATTTATCGGCTTCTTTTATATCGATTATGTAATTTTAAGATAATAATTATTAATTTCTACCGAAAAAACTGATAAATTTCTCTGAAAATAAATAATATTTAAAGAAGTAAATATTACAAAACAAATTTTATGAAATGTAGTAAAACATAATAGCGATGAGAAATTGTAAACTAAAGTTTGGTGTATCTCATCTTGCCAAGAGCTAAATTACCAAAATCTCTTACGCAATACAAATTTCGATTGTTTTTTCTTATATTGAAGCGATTGTTAATAATAATAGTATAGTAGCACTTTCTATGAAATGTAACCAATCCTTGTTTCGAGTATAGATATTGCTACACTCTTCACAATAGTTATTAATTCGATATTTAAAAACGATTTTAATATATTTGTCGTTTCTCACGACTAAAACTGCTTTATTAATTTTCATTTTACCAATGATTTGACTCGAAGCAATTCATTTTATATTTTGAATTCATCCTTGACGCTCATTGACATTCTGTCCAGTTAATTAAATGTAGTAACTCTTGTTCCCATATATTGGTTAATGATTACCTTACTTGAATTAATTTTATTTTTCAAGCAGATCTCGTATTACGACTTTTAAAATTAGCATTTTTTTTTTTTAATTGAAAAATTTCTGATGAAAATAAATTAAATTAAAAAAAAACAATTATATCAAAATTAATTAAAAATAGAATAGAATTCCTGGTAAAAAATTATTTAATAATTTCCTAAAAAATAAAATATAAACCACACCAAAATCTTAGTTCCTTGAAAACATTTTATAAACTATTTATTGAATTCTCTAATTAATAAATAAATATGGAAGTTTTCAAATAGTTACTTATTTAAATATAAATTTTAAAAATTTAAAATTAATAAATTTACTTAAACTTGAATATCATTTAAAACAATTTATTTTTTCTATTAAAAAATATTCATTAAATTCTAGAATTAATACAAGAAAGAAGGAAAACTTTTCGTTATAGTAATTTAAACAATATTTAAAATATTTTAATTTATTGTTTCTTAATTAAATTTTATCAAATAAGTTTTGGTATATTAAACTTTCGTATATAAAACTAACAAAAATAAGTTGTAATTATGACTGTTTTCACATTTATTAAACTAAACATGTAGTAATTATAGAAATTTAATTATAATTACATATAGTGACATAGCCTTTTGCAGCAGCTGAATTTTATTTTTTTTGTAATAATATTTGTAATTTATTGCTGCAATAAATATTGTTATTAATATTTTCAATAATTTCCATAACAGAATTTTATTAATTCTATTTTAAAGAATTGCAGTTTTTTTAAACAATAAATTAAATTTATAAATTTAAAAAAAAGATGTATTTTTGAATATTTTAAATTATGGTCATTTTTAGTTACATATTATATCATTTTTAGTTGGTTTGTAAATAATTTATTTATTAAAGTTTTAAATATTTAATACTTAGTGTTTAGATAAAATAATCGATGATTTTGTTACTTTTATTCGGTTTTTGAGTAATTTTAAGGAAAAATAATACATTGTACTATAAAAAAAGTCTGAGTAACTTTCATAAATATTTAAAAGTAAATTTTTAAATATTTTATATTATGGTCATTTTTAGTTAATTATGATATCATTTTATTACTTTTAGTTGGTTTTTGAGCAATTTGCAAATAATTTATTTATTAAAAAAAAAGTTTTAAATATTTAATAGTAAGAGTTCAAATGAAATAATCGATGGTTTTAGTACATTTATTCAGTTTTTGAGTAATTTTAAGGAAATTTTTAAGATTTTATTACTTTTATTTGATTTCTAAGTAATTTTAAGTAAAAGCATTGTATTATTTTTTTTATTGATATATTTTTAAATCTGAGTAACTTTAATTAATATTTAATAGTAATGCTTTCAGATAAATAATTAATGATTTTATTATTTTTTATTTGATTTTTGACTAATTTTAAATAAAAGCGATTTTTTAAATTTATATTTTTCAAATGTGAGTTACTTTAATTATTATATAATAGTAATGTTTTCAAATAAATAATTAACAATTTTGTTAATTTTATTTGGTTGTTGAATAATTTCAAGTAAAAGCAATAAAATCGATTATTTTTAATTCATATTTTGTAAAATCTGAGTAACTTTAATTATTATTTTATAGTAATATTTTTGGTTAATTAATTGATAATTTTATTACTTTTAATTGGTTTTTGAATAATTTCAAGTAAAAGCGATATTTTTTTTAATTCATATTTTGTAAAATGTGAGTAACTTAAATTATTATTTAATAGTAAAGTATTTTGAGTAATTTCAAGTAAAAGCAATAAAAGCGATTATTTTTTTAATTCATATTTTTTAAAATGTGAGTAACTAATTAATATTTAATAGTAAAGTTTTTGGATCTATAATTGATAATTTTATAACTTTTATTTGGTTTTTGAGTAATTTTAAGTAAAAACAATGAACGCGTTGGAAGATTCGAAAGCGGTTTGGCATTTTTTGACTGGAAATTAAATAATGATTAGGAGTAAGTATTTGATGAAAACGGATGGATTGTTTTGTACGGTATATGCATGAAATGGGAAGATTTCGTACGAAAATTACGATAAAATCACAATTGTCCACGTATGTGTATGGGTAAATATGTGTGTACGTTTTGCAGCAAACGTATAAATAAATAAATAAATAAATAACAAAATACATGTATAAGGTGTTACATTATAATATGCGGTGATCCAGTGAAACAGCTACTGAGTGAAAGCTGCGCCGGGGCCTGAGTCCGGCCGAGAATAGCGATGGCCGATTGTAAAGTGAAGGGAAAAGTTAATTCGAGAATTTATAAATATTGGAATGCACTGCTGGCGGCTTCTAGTGGTCTCGTCACTCTTAACGGTGCTACAAACCCTCCTTTATTATCAACAATAAGTCACACCGCATCAACCGCAAGGAACCACACCGCAAACAAACATCAAAAACACAAACAATTATCAACATGAAATTCAAACTGCTGTAAGTACATAATAAATAAACATACTTTTCTCCTAACCCCAACTAAATTAATCACTATACACACCCCACAAATAAAAACTAACATTAAATCATCAAATTTAAATTTGTATTGATTCAAAGTTAGGCCTATAATGTTGACGTGTTGAATGCGTGCTGCAAACTTTCATTTCGCGTTACGTCAGACGGTGCGTTTTTACATACGATAAATAAGTTGATCGAGAGAAGAAGAAACGAATCCTGATTGCGCAAAATAAATTTTCACTTTGCTAATTTAAAAAAAAATTTTTTTTTAATATATTTCGTTCCTCGCGCATCCACCGACTCGATTCGCTTCGCCATAAGCAGAGAGAAGTCCTTAAACATTCTATTTTCATCATCGACAAAGAAAATGTGTTCGCTGACCTCGCGAGTTTTTCGAGAAAAAGTACCTTTTAGGTCGCATATTCGCTGTGCCATGTTGTTGTTCTGGTTTTTATTTTTTTAAATTTATTTCCATTTTCTTTTTCAAACTCATTTCTTCCGAATTACCATTTATTTTTCGCCCTGCTTTCATTCGCAATTCAAATTACACACACTCACATTTTACAATTTGATATTTTCAAAACTATTTTTAATTATTAAAAATTTGCTGACTAATAATTAATAGCTTATTTTTCTATTACAATTAAAAGTTATTAACCATTAAGAACATTACTTTAATTTTTGCGGTAACTTTTTTAGCAATGAATCAAAAATCACTGCAGATTAATTATAATTATTGCAATTTGAAATGATATATTTTTTTTTATTAAATCTGATAATTTATAATAATTATTGTTATATTTCATAAATAATCCTTGAAATAAAAGTGAAATTGATAGGTTACGCAACAGAAATTTTGAGCAACGCACGACCTAGGTCAATGTTCAGCTAAATCGACTGCAAACAAATTTCTATATAAATACAGGAACATTTCGCCCAATCCGTTACATCACTTTTACCTTGACGTTTTTTTTTTTGATGATTTACAAAGCTATTTAGGAAACGAATATGAATATTTTATGCATTATTATTTACCAATTAACGTGTCAACTCTACTTTTAAATTTATTAATTAGTAATTTCCAATGATTTTCAACAATTTTAGGTCATCTAACCAGTTTGTTTTTTTTGTAGTTGTTGTAAACGGATTACGTAATGTTTACACATTTTGAATTACCACTAGACATGCTCAAGCTGCAATAAAGCTGTGTATATTTTGATCATTTCTCAAAAGAAACGAAACTAAATTAGTTTTTGAACAATTCAAATTTTAAATTAAAGTTTTGTTTAATAATGAAATTATTAATAACTATTAGAAATACTTTTATAGACATAATAAATTAATTAATAAAGACAAATATTGATTGGAACTACTTTTATACAAAAATTAGAATTATACTTTTGTTTAATAAAAATTAGTCTATAAAGACAAATACTGATTAAAACTACTTTTATAGACATATGAAAATTACAGTTTTTGTTAATTAAAATAATTTTAGGAAAATTTTACAATTATAGTTTTCTTTAATAAAAGCAGATTTAAAAAGACAAATATTTGAGAAAACTACTTTGATGGATACATTAGAATTCTAGTTTTTATTTAATAAAAATAATTTAATATTAAAACTATTTTTATAAAAATATTAGAATTATAGTTTTTCTTTAATAAAAACAGATTTAAAAAGACAAATAATTGAGAAAACTACTTTGATGAATTCTAGTTTTTAGTTAATAAAAATAATTTAATATTAGAAATATTTTTATAAAAATATTAGAATTATAGTTTTTCTTAAAAAATAAACAGATTTACAAAGACAAATAATTGAGAGAACTACTTTGATGGACACATTAGAATTCTAGTTTATCAGAATTAAAATTAGAATTATTTTTATAAAAATATTAGAATTATAGTTTTTCTTTAAAAAAAAACAGATTTACAAAGACAAATAATTGAGAAAACTACTTTGATTGACACATCAGAATTTTAGTTTTTATTTAATAAAAAAAAAATAAAAATAGAAATATTTGTATAAAAATATTAGAATTATAGTTTTTCTTCAATAAAAACAGATTTACAAAGACAAATAATTGAGAGAACTAAGAAAATTTTACAAAGACAAATTGCTATTAGAACTACTTTTACTTTTATAGTCATTAAAATTATTGTTTTTATTTAATATTACATTTATAGTTTATTTTTATAACGATGAGTTTACAAAAATAAATATTTGAAACGTTTTAAAATTATATATCTTTTAATTGTAAAGAAGTTTGTTGGAAAAAAAAAAAAAAATCCCGGATGCAATTTTTGTGCGTTTAAAATTGCGAGAAAAGAAAGCCGCAATCTATTAATTAGCAAAATTAATGTGCGTTTAATTGTCGTATTCTCGGAACTCCCAAGATTTATGTGCCTTCTCCTATAAATTCCATCTCTCCTCCACTCTAGGCCAATTCCTGAGAAACTGTCGCACGGTCTAGTTATTAAGGTTATTTTTCTTTCAAATATAGTAATGTTAATGAAAACTATTTATTTTCTTCACTAATAACATAAATTATGAACAAAAAAGTTAATTCTTAGAGGATTATCTATAAATATGTGTATTGAAGATAGGAGAAGAATAGGAAAACGAATGATTGTTGTTACTTATGGAACGAAACACACATGGAGTGCGTGTGCAGCGAGAAAGAGCATTTCAAATAGAAACTCTTTATTTCGGCCTTGCAGTACATACCAATAAGAGACTTTTACATCTGTTAGCCGCGTTTTTCTCTCTTTCTTTTCTTGCAGTTTAGTTGAGCGATTCTCTTCACGTGTCGTTACAACAACAAAAAACTATATTGACGACACAAAGAATAGATGGATTCGATTCTCTTGGAAAATCCACCTTCCAACCGAACGGCCTTAACATTTCAATAAATGTTTGTAGTACATCCAGTATATTACATATATTGAACGTTATACAACGATCATTACTTTACGAGTCAATCCACTTCGGGTTCACGACCTTTGCGTAATATAATAATCTTATATATTCTAACAGATTTTCTTTCTTCATAATTTTCATTTTAACACAAATTAATATTAATAAAATTTTATATTTAACAAAATATTTATTAACTTTTGAAATCATTATTTAAAAATACAATAAATGTAAATTTCTTAGATAAAATATGGCAATTATTCTTAAAATAAAAAATTAAAAATGTTATAATCAAATAAGATTATAATAAATTTAATTAGTGTTTATTATAGTGATAATTAAGATTATTGTATAATAGTAGTGTCCATTTCCCTGTAATTAAAATTACGTAAAAGTATGAGTTTCAATCGAAAGGTCAACGGTATTTGTTTTTATAACAATCTTGTATTGTTTAACGAAGTTATTACAATTATGATCATCATCATCGTTACGTAAGGATGTTTTTTTTCATGTCCGCATCAGCCGGAGGTGGAAAAAAAGTATGAAACAAACAGCAGAAGAAAAAAAGAAGATGAACGCGCAATTGTGAGCATTAGAAAGCTGGATGTGTGTGATCTTTAATGACACATAATTATTATTTTGTATTATCAGAAGAATGGAATAACGAAAACTGAAAAGCACTTTCAAAATCGTTTAAGATCGATTTGAAATCCAGTTTGTTAAAATACTTGGAAATCTGCAGGAAATTATTGCTTCGCCTTGAGGAGGAAAACAAAAGAAGTCTTCTGGGAATCCGCGTGCATTAATATTAATAACGTTGACATTTGAAGTGTACCGTTTTCCAAGAAAAGGTAAAAATATGGATTTTTTTTTTCAAAAACGTGAAATCACTTAAGAAAAAATAAATAAACCGCTGCACACGATTCATTCTGTATTCGTCTCTGGATTTGCTATTATTTCTTCGGCGAAATGTCAAAGCATCAATGAATAATTTAATTCAATTGTTATGGTACATGAATATTTTTTTAATAATATTGGAATGCAAATTCGTTTTTATGTCTTAAATTATAAATAGTTCAGTGAATTTATTTTATGAAGAATTAATTTCTTAATAATTAAGATGAAAATTGTAGATTGCAACAATTTTATGGTTAGAGATAGATATTTTGAGGTTAATATTTTTTTTATGTAACAAAGTGGTATTAAGGAAACCACGATAAAACAGTTGAAATGAAGACATCAAAACGAAATCGTTGAGGTTTTCGTGCTACAAATCAAGATATTCGGGTTGGTTGCGGTCGTGTTTTGCGTAACCTTGCAACAAAAAGGAAATGAATCGTATAATGCTTTTATAAATCCTTGATACGAAACGAGACCGGCTCGAAATCCTTCACAATGAAAAATTCGCTCTCCAACAAACAGACAGACATACTTAACACACACGCAAACACATGCCACAATACATTAAAAAAAATATTTATACAGGAAAAGAGATTTGCAATTTGTTGTCGTCACATCTTAATTGGATTTGCGCAAATTCGTTTCGGTAATGTGCAAATATTGTCCCAAAAATCAGCAATGGGAGACATTTACCCAATTCATTAGCGTCCGCGTTTGTACCAATTTGTATTCTGCAGCTGTCCACCACAATGAAAACAGATACGACAACGGCGAAAAAAAAAATGAAAGTGCTACACGGGAGAAATGAGTTTACCATCTGTACATATTTATTGTAAACCGAATAAAACTGTTACTTTTCTTTGAATTTTTAACATCTGTCAAATTTAACTGTCATAATGACATATGTCAAATTGATAGACTTTATTTGTCATTATGACATACATCAAATTGACAGTTGTCATTATGACATATGTCAAATTTAAATATTTATCCAATATTTACTTATTTACATCTTTGTTCTTTGCTTTATTTTTATATATTTATTTAAAGCTTTATTTATTTATAATCTGGAATCTTCAACTATAGACTATATTATACAAAGTGCCTAAAAGACAGCTGTCAAACTGTTTGTTTAGGATTGGGGTTAGACAGCTATCAGTTAGAAATTTTGTATATGTAAGATTCATCAATCCATCATCTTGTGATATATGTCACATACAAATTGGTTGAAATAAGTTTAATCTGTTTATAAATATGTGCATTCTCGTTAAAACATCATTAATTTTATTGAGTCTCTGGGGAAGTTCATAAATATGTGATTAAGTGTCGGTTATGTAAGATAATAATAGTTAAGAAATGTTGGAGGAATGCAGATGAATCTTGCTAAATGGATTTACCACAGCGTTTCTGCAATTGAAACCTCTGCAAGTTGTCTACGTGAATAAATTGATTCCGAAGGTCGTGAATTGACATTTAATGCGGCCGTTCCTGATCGCCGTTCGCCGAGGATCGGAAACTGATGAGATAGGATAGATAAATGAAAACGTGAGGAAAAAGTGTAATTTTTCCGCATCCTCGTCGCCCCATCCTTTATAAAGTGCGACAAAGTTCACACAGATGCACGAGTATATTTGTTATATAAGAGCGCTGGAATCGGGGAGTTGGTTTTGCTTGCGAAACGCAGCAGTAACGAGAGTTGTTGCAATATTGTTTCATGGTGAAAACGAGATATGTTCGTTACAAGAGAATCACGAAGGATCGTCGATGCTGATGATGCTTGAGATGGGGATGAGAAAGAGAAGGACGAAATGAGTAGAAATTTCGTTCGGTGATCGTTCGACTTCGTTTCCTGTTAGAAAATGATTTGTCAACGAAGAAGTGCAAGAGGAACAAGTAGAGAGGGTCGAAGAAATCTGCAATTAATGAAGCGATGATTAACGCGTTTAGGTAGGTACGTGTGCAGTACACACATACGGTCCGTATGCAAAACGGAGTCTCGCCTATGTTGCACGACGTATGTATATTGCATTTAAAAACGGCCGAGCCGACGAAGTGAAAGTTTATGGGCGACTTTTTAATTAAACATTCTTCTCCCGTGCTCCAAACGGATCTGCACTTTGCTGAATGCGCATTAAACATGATCCAAAACAATCCGAACTCTAACATCTCCATCCTCTTCAATTCTAAATAAGAAAATTCATAAATCTTGAAAATACATGAAAATTTCAATTATACATAAAATCTCTCTACATGATTTATTTAATTTAATTTTCTTAACATTTTAAATTTTTCTTATATAAAAAAAAAAACATTTTTATTGCAACAGTAATTACATAAGAGTATAAAATCAAGTGATAATTATAAATTATTATAAATTTACACAATGATTCTCGGAATTAAATGATCATAATTCTTATCTCTGACCTTTTTGACCTCTGATCATATACATATTTATATAATATGTAATATTGCGTAAACAGGAAATAGTTATATAATTTAAGAAATTATATCAGTTTCCTAAAGATTTCTACAATTTGTTCAATAATTACATTATTTTAAGTTGTTTAAAACTTGATTTTATTATTATTTAATTTAATTTAAGTAAATAAAAAACGTTTTTCTGAAGATTTCTTGTATATTTTATATTAGGATTTTCAAAAACTGAAATTGAGCTAACTGAGATTTTAATAAAATATTGAAAATGAAAGAGATTTAATTTATCGTCGAGTTTCTCAAGCGGATGCAGTTCCGGATGAACAGTCGTAAAACTGAAGGATATTAATTCCGTTTTCTAAATAAATCACATAAAACAGAAGAGAACAGGATAAGAAATATATAAAGAGGCGAGATACACAATGTCGGACAGACGATGAGAGAATCCCGTTTTCGGGCCGAGAGAAATTGTTGCAGGTGGATTCGCCGTCCTGACCCGAGGATCTGACCCCGAATCCAATATAATATTTTCACTTTCGCTGAATTTTTCGCATTCCAATCGCATCGAATATAACTTTTCCTTTTCTTCTCTCCTCCGCAGCCCGAAAACTGCTATATTAACATTAACAACAACAATAATCTAACTAGAATAAGTAGTTATGGGATTACGCATCAAACACACCTATTTTATATAATAATTCGCGTTTTTTTTTCTTTCTTTCTTTCTCTCTTTTATTTTATTTTTTTGAGTTGGTTTTTCGTTGAAATTGCGGCTAGAAAAAGAATGATTTCGTTGATGCCGCAACGCAGCGCGAGGCACAAAACTTTCAATCTCTAAAACCAGTCGCCGATCCTTCTTCTTGCATTTCACAACGAACGGCGGCTCTGACATTTGCGCTTGGACCTACATTATACAAATTCTTCGACATTATTATTTTTATTTTATTTATTTCTTGCTTCAAAAAAAATAACTTTTTTACTTCCATTACTGAATGTAACAAACAAATTACTTTTGGGGAATATTTTGATAACATTTTTTTTTACTTCTTTTCAGGTTGTTGGTCAGCCTTTTCTGTTTGTTAGCTGTACAAGCAAGGCCCGCGGAAGATGAGTACGCCGAGTACGAGGATGAACCTGCGCCTCCACCAAAACCTACTCCACGTAGCAACCTTTTGAAGGGCAGACGTAATCCTTTGGCAGGACGCGCCGCAAGCGCCAAACCAGCCAGTACCACCACAGCAGCTCCAATTGAGGTAAGATTTATACTAATCCTAAAACTTCACTTTCCTCATAATCAAATAGATCAAATAATTACAGTAAATTAAGAGCAAATTACGGCCCGCGGGCCAGATGTTACCCACCTCAAATTTTAAATTTCTTAAACATTGAAGTCCGTTTTCCATTCATAATACTTTCTAAATTAATCAATAAATAATTTATTAAAATCACAATGTTCTTAGGTATAAACTAATGATTTAGTAAAATTATAATCAATGGTAAACAAAAATCATTTTCAATTAAATTCTTCAGATTATGTACTAATATCGAATGAAAATATTAATCGAACAGAAACATTGAATAGTTTAGAAATTTTTATTTGAAAAAATTGCATATTGTACAATCATATTATTGGACAAAAATAAATCATTAAGACATTCCTAAATTATAAATTCGAAACTTCATACATTAATACTTAATTAAGAAAACTTAAACATTCTATACTATTTTATTCAAATTAAACTTAACGATCGTTAAATCAGACTTACTGTTTTAATCGTTTCATAGCAACGAATGTTCAATGAGTCGTGAAATAACAGCTGTCACCTAACGTCAAAAAATTACGTTCTATAGGAAAGTATATTATACTTTTTGAATAAAACGAATAAAAAAATAAATGTTATAAAAAAAGTAGTTAAATATTTTCTTAAATTATAGATATGAATGTGTAAATGATCAATTAATTTAAAAAAGCATTGGAAATTGTAAAGTCATCACTTTAGAAATTTGCATATCAATCGATTCAATTAAAAAAAAATAATGTTTTTTTTTCTTTCGTTGTCGTGATTTGATGTTGAATAGAAATTGCAACCATGGCCTAAATAGAATTTGATATGAAACGAGATCCGTGTGTGTGTGTGTGAGGTAAGTGTTCGTGGATCAAAGGTCGATCTGTGCAGACATTCTTTATTCAAATTCTAGTCTGACTTTGAGATGAATAAACGACATTGAAACTCAATAAATCTTTCGTCATTGATCTATAAAGAAAAGTCAAAATTTTGATCATCAATATTGTTGATGATTGAATCGATCTTTCGCAATTGATCAGTTTCCAAAGCTAAAATTTTGATCATCAATATTGTTGATGATTGCAACATTCTCATGACATTGAATTCTCGTGACGTGAAGAAAAAACATAATAAAATGTGTAATTAATTATGGAAATTAGATCAATTATGATGTTTACAGTTTTGTAACTTGAATGTGAATAAAAAAAATATTAATGTATTTGAAAAAAATATACGTAATAAAATTTATGATTTTAATATACTTTATTAAATTATATTTTTATTATAGAAATTGATTTCTATATTAATATTATAATAATTATAAAAATGTGTAACTAAATGTATTTAATTATTTTGAAGTTATTTAATTGGTTTTTTTTGATGATTTCAATGTGATCGTTAAGAGTAAGACTATTTGGTTATTTAAAACAGAATCTATGTTAAACTGAAGAAAAAACGATAAAGTTCCAAAATGAGAATGCAACCTGCGAATTAGCATAAAAATTTCTCCGGCATTCCAACGGCGACAAAGGCATCGTTCGCGTTGCGTAACGCGGCCGATCTTTCCTCTTGGATCCGAGTGGATTATGCACGATCATCATCCGCGTTGGTGATGGTGAGAGCTCGTCTCCGCGAATCCGGGATTCGATGGTATTAATAAATGCGAATGGACGAGAGAGCGGAGAGATTTCACCGCGACTGACCTTTTTTTTCCATACATTTCATAATAATCAACGATTGTTTCCACTTTTTGCAGGATGAGGAGATCGTCGATGAAGATGAGCCCGTCGAGGAGCCCGTCGAAGTAGCCCCATCCACCGAAGCGCCCAAGAAGATCAAGGGCGGAGTGAGGCCATTCAGGAGCAACGACGACCTCCTCGCAGCTCTTAAGCGCAGAAGGGAGCAAGCCGCCAACCGTAAGTCCTTCTTAAAACATTGCTAATTATTGTTTAACATTATTTTTCATTTAATCCCTCAGACAAGAGTCAACCAAAGTCCGAGAAGCACGAGGAGGAATCCCAGGCTGCCGCCGAACCAGCACCAGCCGTGAGCAAAGCCCGCGCCACCGGCGGCAGGAAGAGGTTCAACACTCCTGCTAAGAACGTTGAACCAGCCTCCGGTCAGGAAGAACCTGCCACCTCCGCCCCAGTCAGAAGCGGCAGAAGGTTCTCCACTAGGAACTAAAATTTCTCTATCCTAAAACTTAGTTACATTTTTTTTGCCGTAAAATTATTTTTTTTTTGTTTATTTTTTTTTCTTACGAAAGATGTGAAAAGTTATCCTCCCAAAAATAAAATCTCCTCATCCCTACAGAAGGATCCCGTATCGGAAACGCCAAAATCCGAGTAATTTATTGCGTCTTCCTTACGGAAATCGTATCTTTGATTTGTGTGTACGATAGAAATAAAACGATCCTTCTTCCCTCCAATCCTCCAACGAAAACTCCCCAAAAAAACAAAAAATTGTCAATGAAATATTCCCCAACAATTATTTTTTTTTCATATTTTCATTCTAAATATTATTTGTTAAATATATTTGTAAATACATTTTGATATAAAAGAAAACTTACATCAAAAATATTATTTTAATACCTCCAAATCCACTAAAATATTTGATCTAAAATTAAATTTATCAAAAATCAAAATTGAAACAAATTTTATATTTCATAATAAAAATAAAACTATTAAATTACACAATACGTTAATAAAAAGTAAACGTTTAATATGTAAATATTATTTTTATGCTAATAAATATAATAATTACGTAATTTGTAGCAAATTACGTGGTTTAAATCAACAAAAAAAAATTAATTTGAATATAATGAGATTTTAAATAATCCAATAATTTAAGTACTAGTAATATTCAAAATGTTTACTATAAATTATGTAGGATAAATTGCATAATCTTATTCATAAAAGTGATTTAATCCAATAATTTTAATATTGGTAGTATTAAAAATCTTACTCTAAATGAATAATTATTAAGGATAAATATCATGGAAAGATATAAATCTAAACGTTAATATTGAGAATTTATTCAAATAATCCGTTTTTTGTTTTGATGATATGCGAGATTAATTCCAAAGTCCTTGGAAAAACGTAACTGAATTTACGGTACTTTGTGCTAATTGACATTTACTTGTTGCAATCACGTGCAAAATGATTATAAATACTATAACTATAATAAGTATAAATTCTGAGATAAAATAACATTACATTCTTTTCATTTGAATTTCAGTATTTTCAAACGTTACTAGCTAAAAAATGTAAAAAAACTTTCAGTATTTCAGTTTTAGTGTACACTTTGCGATAATATTTGAAGTAATTTTTTTGATAGTAAAAAAAAAGTATTTTGTTAAGATTCTTTTCATTATTACACGAAAATTAAATTAAAATATTATAATTTATTGTTATTTCATTATTTAATATAATATTAAAGTAGTGTTTGAAAGAAAAATATAAATTTTAAATTGTGTTTGATCCAAATTGCTTTTAGAGTTCATGACTCACGACGACCTTAAACAGAACCGTTTCAATTATTTCTGCACGTAATTAAGGTATAAAGTTTTAGTAACGCAATAAACTGTTGGAGCATATTGGGAAATGCCCACGGCTTTTCGTTAATGTCCCAGGATGTGAGCAATGAGCGTACGTCCCTGAAGACAGACAAATCCGCCTCCGAAGTATAATTTTACTGCATCTCCAGTTGCGAAATGATCGTTTAGGTGGTTGTACGAAATGCAAATCTAAATGAACATGACTCAATGGACATCCTTCGTGGAATGCACAAAGAAGGCTTGTTGGCTTGCAAAAACGTTGCATTTGCGAATTTCTCTGAGAGGCGGCGGCTGCGGCGGCGGTAAGAAATTGCGCGGTTGCGTCACAACGCAATTGGATAATGTCGCGACGAAATTATGTAAAAACCGAGGAAATATTATACGTCGACTGGCGCTAACTGGAAATCAATCGGCCGGTTCAAGACATTTTCGTTTTATTCGCCGCGGCAAATAATTATCTATATATATGATATAATCGCTACATTGACGTGACATAACGCCGAAGCGAATTTACAATGTTTGTACCTATTAAGTATTAAACGGGAGACCTTCTTCCACAACAAGTAATAATTACCAACAAATATACTTTTTTAATTTATTTAAGCCAGATTTCATCACATTATCATATCATATTATTATATTGTGAAAGAATTAGGTAAGATACTAAGATTACTTAAGAAAATTTTGCACTGTTTTTAATAAATTAACATATTATGCGTTATTCGAAATCAATGATGAAGTAAAGATTTTATAAACCCATGAGAGACATCTATGTGTAACGCCTGGAGCAAGGTTACATTAAATTAATTTATTTTTTTATAGATTAATACGAGTAAAAACATCACTATTAATTTTATAAATCGTTTATTTTTTCTCTTAATTTATTGTATAACTTTATTATTATTCACCAGTGCTGATTATGTAATTGTTTAAGTTGTAACATTACGATATTATATGTTATTTCTATGTTGGTAAAAACTATTAATTAATTATGCAATTGTTTGTAAAATGTGCTGTCACTCAACTATTATTACAATGTTGGTAAATGCTATTAAATTATTATGTAATTATTTATAGGTTAAATTATTTTTATGCGACATAATATGTTATTTCAATGTTGGTTACTATTATTACATCATTATTCAATTATTTACAGTTTAAATTGACAGATTTTAATGCATTTGATTTTTTGCAGGATTCATATTATTTTAAAATTATTATAATTATTTCATTTTGTTACATATTTTTATCAAAGTTGGTAATTGTCATTTTACGACGTAATATTTCAATGTTGGCATGTTATTATTAAATCAGGAATTATTTATAATTTAACTAAATTTGACAATTGTTCACAAAATATAATATTTGTAATTATAGTTCTTAATTTATTATATAATCATTTTTTTTAAATTTGTAAGTAACCTAAGTAATATATAAACTGTAATTGTCAAAAATTGTATTATTATTGTAAGTTTGTTAAGTAACTGTAACTTATTTTTCTTTTTCTTTGTTTAAATTGTCATTTTACTCAGTTTACAGTTGACAGTTTTTGACATATTATTAACTTATGATATAAATGTTTATAACTACAGTTAGCTATGATATATTGTATTATTTTATAATTGACAATAATTTTATTGTAAGTTGTCACTCTATGGCATAATGTGACATTTGAACTTTATTAAGTAATTGTAACCTATTATTCAAATATTTATAAATTGTCATTTTGCGAAAATAATTGAGTTGACAGTTTTTTGACATATTTTTAACTTATTATGTAAATGTTTGTACTTGCAGTTATCAATTAAATTTTGTAGTTATTTCGTAATTGGTATAAATGGTATTATTAATGTAAGTTGTCAATTGTAACCTAAATATTTATTGTTTAAAATTTAATTGTTTATAGTTGACAGTTTTTGACATATTAACTTATTTTGTAAATGTTTGTAACTACAATTATCAGTTATGTAATTTTGTATTATTTCATGATTGGTAAAAATGGTATTATTATTTTACTACATGTCATAATGTGACATTTGAATGTTGCTAAGTAACTGTAACCTATTAATCATATATTTATTGTTTAAATTGTCATTTTGCGAATATAATTCTTCAGTTTTTTTCATATATTATTAACAAGTTTATAACTAAGAATGATTATAAAATGAAATAATTCATTAATAATATGGAAATAAACGTAATTTGAATTACCTATATGCATTTTATCTTGTTACATTGGTAAATTTAACATTTTCATTTCGGCTGATGCAATTGTTATTTTATTAATGGCATTTGTTTATGGCTTTTCGACTTTCTACTGTTGTTTAATTGCATTCCATGCAGCGGCGTTACATAAACCTATCTCAATTGGCGAAGCTTAGGTTAGGTCATGAATGATCGTTTGAAAGACACTTTCCTCTCTGCAAATGCGACGTTCCAGCATCATCATCATCATTGTTTGCACGAGAGCCGTCCACTTATCTCCTACATAGTTATTGTTAGTTCAATAAGTGCATGAGAAACCGGATGAGGAGAGGAGACGGTCGATGTTCCTTTTCAGAGATTGGCCATTGTGTGTGTGTGTGCAAGTTAGCATTCGGTGAGCGAACGCGAACCCAAGTAAATATATATAAATACATGTGTATATATATATATATAAATTGAGAGATGCGACTTTCGCTCACTTTCTCCGTCCATCTTGTTTTCATTTAGGGTGCGCTATAACCGGTGAATCATCATCATCCAACATCATCGTCGAAGTCATCATTATCTTCATGATCGTGGTCACGTCACGTCACGTAAACACGTCTTTTAGAAATACAGAAATTCCACGTCCCACGCACTTTATTAATGTATATTTGAAAAGCGAAATTTCCAAATTCCAGCATAAATTCCTTCTACATCGACAATTTCTATATTGACATTGCGCGGAAAGCAAAAGGAAAAAATTTATACAACATCAAAAAAAAAAAAATAAGAACTAAAGCCGCAATCAGGAAGCGCCTTGAATTTGTAATTATTTACACTACATCCTTGCAGTTAGTTGTAAATTCTTTATTGTAACACAAAAAAAAAGTGGACGTTCATAATTCATTCCAATTTGGTATTTGCGTCTGTACTATTTGACGTAGAAGATGTCTTAATAGTATGTTATTATTTTTTTTTTTGAATCTATGAATGGAGGTGGGTTTGGGTTTACATTATGCATGCCGGTAAATCGGGAGCGGCCACCAATGACGTAGTTTTCATACTTTCGTAGAGCAATGCACGAGTTGCCTACTTTAATTCCGTATAACTTTGTAAATTTTGTACGCATATTTACGTTCGTTATTTATTGTGAATTGATGTTATCTTAGGTTCATTAAAACATGTGTAATTAAACTTTCAATTTCCTTTTCTTGTTAGTTATTGCGTAGCAGGACTGTATCGAGCAACTTACGATTTCTTTACTAAACATAATTTGATCCATATATAATTTGTCTAAAAAGTTAAAGTTAAAATAAACCTAAGCTCACATAAATTTGTACGTTAATTTTCATATAAATTAACATCAACTTTAACATAAATTATTCAACTTAATTATAAACTAACATTAACTTTAATAGAAACTTACATTAATTTTAACGTAAAATAATATTATTTTGGACATAAAGTTTTACATCAGCTAACATCAATTTTAATATAAACTAATTTCAACTAACATTAACTTTAATATAAACTAGAATTTATTGTAACAAAAAATAACATCAAATTTCACATGAACTAATATGAACGTTCAAGTAAAATTAACATCATTTTTAACAGAAGTTAAATTTGACTTTAACATAAGCTAACTTTAATACAAACTAACATTAATTTAAACATACAATAACATTAACTTGAACATATACTTATATCAGCGTTTATATAAATTAACATCAACTTTAACATAAACTAACATTAACTTTCATAGAAACTTATATTAATTTCAACGTAAAATAAAATTAATTTTTACATAAACTTTTACATCAACATAAACTAATATCAGCTAACATTAACTTTAATATAAACTAGCATTAACTTTAACATAAACTAAAATCAAATTTCACATGAACTAATATCAACGTTCAAGTAAAATTAACATCAACTTTAACAGAAGTTAAATTCAACTTTAACATAAACTAACATTAACTTAAATACAAACTAACATTAATTTGAACATAAAATAACATTAACTTGAACATATACTTTGACATTAGCTAACATAAACTGGAAACTGCTTTAATATAAACTAACATTAAATTTTACATGAACTAATATCAACGTTTATATAAATTAATATCAAATTTAACAGAAATTAAATACTACTTTAAGATAAACTGACATTAACTTTAATACAAACTTACATTAATTTGAACGTAAAATTTTAACTTTAACATCAGCTAACATCAATTATAAACTAACATTAACTTTAACATAAACTAACGTTAATTTAGCATAAACTGACATCATAGCATGACATTAACTCTATCATAAACTAATAACAATTTTAACACAAACTGATATTAATTTGAACATTAAATAACATTAACTTAAACATCAACTAACATCAATATGAATGTAAACTAAAATCATCTTTAACATAAACTAACATTAACTTTAAATTTTCATCAATTTTAATAAAAAACTAAAATTAATTTGAACATTAAGTTTAACATCAACATAAATTAATATCAGCCAACATTAACTTTAATATACACTTTAAAATCAACTTTAACATCAAATAATATCAACTAACATTAACTTTAACATAAACTGATATCAATTTTAACATTAATTAACATCAAGTTTAACTTAAACTAACATTAATTTGAATATATAATAAGATTAACATGAACATCAACTAACATCTACTTTAACGAAAACTAAGTTCAACTTGAACTTAAACTAGTATAAACTATTATCAACATTAACTTTAACACTAGCTTTAAATTAACATCATTTTTAAAATAAACTGACATCAACTTTATGCTAAGTTTAGATCAACTAACTTTAGTTAACATTAATTTCAATCCAAAGTAAATATAATTTAAACTTTCTTATAAAAGCTTACTTTATTTCCCAAAAATAATGAGTTCTGATCTTAACCTATCCCAATAAAACGAATTATATAATAAGATAAACTACCTCCAAATTAATTATATTTCTGTATCTAGTGATAAATATGTGATAAAAATACATAACGGGCCTAACTTATCACGTAATCTGCCTTAAATAAATATATAAATTGTCTTGACTAAAATAAATAAATTGAAATTCAGAATGTATTTAAAAACCGATGAGTTTTGAATCATCGACATCGAGTTCTGCACATTAAAAAGTAATTCTTTTTTTTTTTCTTTTCTGTTGTTGGTTTTGCCATAATTATAAGAAGAATAAATGTAGTTTCAGAAGGTTAGGTTCGTGGAATGCGCCGTGGTTGCCCCGAAAAAAGAGAAGTAAAATTCGTAATATATTCGTTTGGATTTTATGTCGATAATTTCACCCAGAGCTATAGGCAAGGTCGTCTACTTAAATGCCTCGCATTACAAGCCACTTACATACGGCACAGAACTTTTACCAACGCATTTATAAAGCCATTTACGAGGAACATTCACATTCTACGTATACGAATAAAATAACAGCAGCGACGAAATCCCGTGCGTGTTTCATCACATGCACCGCAGGGACACAAAATAACAAAAATCCTGCTGAATCTATCGACAGGAGAAACTTCAAGATTTTTTTTTTTAGAAGAAACAGTCTTAAGACAAGGAATGTAGATGGAGAGAGAAAGAGAGAGAAATAATAAGAAATTAGCACACCTCGCGGATTTCATTCATCGCAAAAATTACATGTATTTTCCAGCCGATCGATTTCGTTTTATCATTTCATTATTGTTGCTATTCACCTTGAAGCGAATTTAGAAATTCTAGGGCATATTTATAAAAGAATATTATTAATAAGTTGAAGCGCGAAGAGAAAATTCAATTAAAAATTAATATATGAAACGCATATTTCGAATATCTTTGCTGATATTTTTTTCTCTCTTAATTTAATTTCTATACGTTGGCCGTTCGGTGTTATTCAATTTTGGAAAGTTAAACTTTCAACTATTACCTAAAAAAAAAATAATATGTGAACAGTAATTGAGGAATAGCAAACCAAATTTATATTTATTTTTTGTTGCTGCTGTTGTTGTTGTAAATAGTAATTATACGGAAACGCGTTCCGTAATTAATGAACACGTAACTGTTTGAGCATACTGAAATTCGATTCGTTATGAAGAAAATTATGCAGTCGTGATTAAAATTCATGCGCTTTTGGAAACTTAATTACCTGCATAACGCATTCGTTTTACTCAATACAGTTTCTTTACACAACTTCATCGGTGACAATAATATATTATTATGTAAGGGTTTCAGGAAATGTTTAACAAATTTCTAATTATATTTTTTTAATGGAAAACTTATATAAAAAATTTATAATTTGATAGTTAAATTTTATTAATTGATTTGCATTATCATTAATTCTTATGTGTATAATTTAAAGCTAAATTGCTTAATAAAGATTATATAATTTTATCGAATAAAATATATAAATGAGAAAAAATTTAAACTGTCATAAAAGAAGCGTTACTATTTAATTTCACTGCTATATCTTTCTTGTAAATAATACATCTATTTTTATTTAACTATTATATAATATTGATTATCTAATTTTGTTGTGTTTAGTGTTATAGACTATTGTATCCTAAGTTTAACGAATTTTTCAATGATTTGAAACATTTTAAAGAAAGATATAAAAAAAATTACAATTGATAGGCAATATGATATGCAAATTATAGTTTGAAATTACTTTAATTTCTTTCATGTTATAAAATATCTAAAATAAATTTAATGTATTTAACTAAAATGTAAGTAATAATAAATTATAATTATTAATTTATTGTTAAAATTTTAATATTTGAGAATGCTGCAAAAACTATAGAATTTTTATTTAAAAATGTTAAATAATTTGAGAATGATGCAAATAAAAGTTAATTTTGGAAATATTTTTATCTTTATCCAAATGCAGAAAATTGAAGCTATATGTAGACTTCTTTAATTTTAGAAGAATTATTTTCTTATATAATTTGTAAATTCTAATAAATTTAAGAAAAATATATAATTTTTGAAAAATAAAAAAAATACTTCAAAGTATATTAAAAACTAATTTCTGAAAGCTAAATATACAGTTGTATAAATTTAAATAGTTCTTTTTTCTTATATAAGTACAAAAATTATTAAATCTTCAAGGAAATGAAAAAAATTGGAAATATAACAAAAAAAACTACATAATAGCAAATCTTTTAATATTTGAGAATACTTATTTTTTTAAAAACTTATACAATAGATTTTTATTATTGTAAAAGGAATGTTTTCTTGTACATTTTTTTCTATAAATTGTAAAATTTTTAGGGAATAAGGAAGAAAAATATACCAATTTGGAAATACCACAGGAAAAACTACATAAAAGCATTTAGTGTATGTAAATATATTTTAATTTTTAAAATCTTATAATTTTATAAGAATTCGTATAAAATCAGTTTTTAAATTGTTACAGAAAATATAGAAGAAAATATACAAATAAGAAAATACAAAAAAATAGCAAAACATATGTAAATCATACAAAAATTATAAATAAAAATTAAAGCTAAAAATTGAGTTTTTTAATTGTATAAGAACTGATTTTTAAAAAGCACTGGTATATACTTAAATCTGTAAATTCTAATAAATTGGTAAATATTTAAGAAAAAATTAAGAAAATATATAAATTTGAAAAAAAAAAACTTAAAAATTATAGCTAAAAATAGAGATAAGAACTATTTTCTTTTAAATTGGTACCTATAATACTAGAAAATTTATTAATTATAATAAATCTTCAAGGAAGAAAGAAATAATATATAAATTTGGAAATATAAGAAAAAACTACATCGATGCATACTTTTATGTGTTTTTTACAAACTACAACACAGTATATGTAAATATATTTTAATTTTTGAAACATAATTTTATAAGAATTATTTTCTTATAAAAAAGTTTTTAAATTGTTAAATATTCAAGGAATAAAGAAGAAAATATACAAATTTGAAAATACAAAAAAAAACAAAAAAACAATGTAAATCATCTAAAAATTAAAGCTAAAAATAGACATTTATAATTGTATAAGAACCAATTTATAAAAAGCACTCATATATACTTAAATCTTCAAGGAACAATTAATAAAAATATATAAATTTGGAAATATCCACAAAAAAAGTAGATCAAAGCATATTTTTGATGTAAATCTATTAATATTTGAAAATAAGATTATGAAAAAGATAAATATAGCAAATTAAACTTAAAGATAAATTTGGAATAATTCAAGGTAGAAAGATAAACGAATTTAGAAATGCCCAAAATAAAATCATATCTTGTATGGAACATCTGCTGCTGTCAGATCGTTTTAGAAAAATGGGTGTAATTTTATAGAAACGAAGAAAAAAAAGAAACAAGAACTTCCAAAATGTGTGTGTCCGCTCTCTAATCGTAATCCGAGATTTAATGGCCTTAAACCCCGATTCCATCTTAATGGTACCAAGAACGTGACTCCATTCGGCATCAGATAAACAACAAAAGCCGATGCATCCACGTCTGCAAAGAAACAGCATTCTTACGTGCAATTTGCATAGCATTTATTATCTGTTAAGTGTAAACAATGAACAGGCGATTATATAAGTTGGCATTTAAGCTCCCTCGATGGAATTAACATTTAATTAACGAGAAGCGAGGAGCAGATATTAATAACTTTGTTCAATTAATGCACGATTTCCGGTTATATATTTATTGATATTTTCGATCAGTTCGAGAGAATAAAGAGTTAACAAACAAAACAAATATTTGGTTTTACCGCTGATGCAAATTTCTTAGGAGTTTTTACCTGAATCGGGTTTTTCTGTAAAGTCATTAGCTTTCGTTTCGTTTTCGAATTTGCTTAATAATTTGTATCAATATTATTATGGATTGAATTATAAGAACAATGGGAATGTCTAGTTACAAATGCGGCAATTAAAATTCCTTTGATAAATAAAAAAAATGGAAGAGAATAATACGTTTCTGCATAAATTGTCTTCGTCGTCTAAATGTCAGGAATGTAGCAGATGAAAGCAGCATTGTCTTAAAGCGATTTGCGCAAATCGAATTGGACATGAGATGCCATCCCATGCTCGGTAGCAAAGCAAAGAAGTAAGATGACAAAGTATATGATACTTTTGTTGGGTCTTTTGCTCAGTCATCGAAGTCGGACTCGCCTTGCTTCTAGAGTCGAGGAGGCAAGAAGCAAGGTCAACAAGATTCGCTTTTCAAATGAAGAAAAACTCAATTTGCTCCGCGTACGTTCTCGCTCGTAACTCGAACAGAAGCTGTATCGATAGAATACATTCCAGAATAAGACTAAGATAAAATTGAACACGTCTGTTTAGGTCACAATCAATTGTGATTGCCATCGCGGTTATCACGAATCTGGGTTAAGTTATTTTAACGGCGCGCTCCTCGCGTAGAGAGTAGCGGTTATATAACCAAATCATTTCTAATATGTAACTGTCAATCGAAAATTTGCATTTGAAATAAATATTTTTTTTAACAATAACTAGGTCACAATTGAATTCGCTGTAATTGCTGTCAAGGGTAAAGTATAATCGTTCTGTTTCTAAATTTACTGTTATTATTCCTTTAAGAAGAAGAAAATGCGACAAAAAACTTAAATTATTTGTAATAACTTTCTTATTATAAAATAATTTAATTATATTTTTTTATAACAAACATTATTTTAAATTAAGTATTGAATAAAAAAAATAATATCTTCACTTAATTACGGTAATAACTTATAAATAATGCTAATTGAATATAAAAATGTAAAATAATTTAATTATAATTGTACATTTTTTAATGAAATATAAATTACAAAAATGTAAATTAATTTAAATATTATAATTTTCATTTATCTTAAACGCATTTCAAATAATCGTAAATATGATTTTTTTATGTAAACATATTAATTGTAAATAATTTAAACCAAATACAAATTATTGCAATTTTTTAACAAGGATACGAGAATATTTATTATACATTTTGAACATTACTGAAACTTGATGCAATTTGGTGATAAATTTGAAATATACTTATTATAAAATGGCAAAAATTTTGTTTAATTATTTTACTATAGTTTTTTTTAAACAATTATATTTTATATAAATGTTATTTTCTATTAAATTTGCAATAATGTTCTTTCCAAAGTCTTTTTTTGTATTATTAAGTGAATTATAAGAACTTAATGAATCTTTTATATCTGGTAAAAATATAAAAATTATGTAGGAAGAAAATATTCCGTTTGTTTAATTTTCTATTAAATTTGCAAGAATTTTGTTTTTATAAAAATAATCTGTGTTATTAAATATAAAAAGAATTGGCATGAAAGCATGAATGTAATTTGAATTATATTATAAACATTGAGTTTTTATATAAAATGCAATAAAACTATAATGAATCTGTTATATAATAATTTCAATGCTATTTCTAATATCAAAAATTTAAATAATATACATTTTCTGTTTGATTATTTTATTATATCTTTCAGATTAATTATGGAAAAGTTGTAATAATAAACTTGTAATAAGTAATTACTCATATAAATATTTATTATTACAATAATATAATTATTTTGCTGATAATTGCAATTATGAAATAGTTTATTTAATGTAAAATTATAAAATAAATAATTGAAAAATTTATTGGAATTTTCTAAATATACTGATAAAGAAATTTCGTATTAGTAAATGTACGTAATGAATTCTTAAATGAAATGAATGGTATGTGTTAAATAATATAGAAAAGGTTAAGTTAATCTAGGTTAGGAACAGCACTAATATTCGGTAAGAAAAAAATAAAGTGGATACTATAAAAATTGCAAAAAAAGGAGAATTTCTAATATAAAATTTAAATGGAATAACGATAAATTTCAAAATCGAAGATGAGGCCTGTTAACATTTAGAGAGACCAGTCTGGATTTTTTCTTCGGTTCCTCGATATGCGCTTTTTTTTTCTTCTTCTTTTTCTTGATCGTATAATAATATTCAAAATAAGTTTGAAAGGTGCCAACTGGTCGATCGGGGCACCCCAAAAACACCTTCCAAGTGTGCAAATGACACACACTTACATACAAATAAACATATATATTTATACACACACAAATACAGCCACACATTTATCGGGTCGTTTTACTTTCTATCATTTGCATACGAGATCCCTTCACTTTCGTGGATTCCTACACTCGACCAGAGGCTCGAAGCTGGTGTCCGTACACTCTGCCAACGAGTCAACATTTCGAATGGGCGATTGCCTCGAACGTTGTGTTGCTGTTATGTGATGTACCCGAACGGATGGACGTCTCGAGACAATGGCATTGTTGGCATTTCGGTTGCCGAGGAAGAGAGGAATTCTAATTAATAAAATGGCTGCAGGCCACAAGATATGCTGTGGCGAAATGGATTTGCATATTAAAGAAAAAAAATGTTAATTGCCCGAAATTAATAGTCGGCGTTGGCCCAAATTCACAAAAAAAATGTTTTTGTTTTGAAATATCCAAAAAAACTTATTTTTTCTCAAAACCATAGCAACGTTACACAATAGTTTAATGTTGACAATTTGACACCTTACTAAAAAATTATTCTTTACATTTTCTATCAAATGGTGAAAAGTATCTGTTGGAGTTGGTCGATTAATTAAGAAATAGTAATTTTATATAATTATAATATAATTTTATTTTAACAATTGATAATTCAAATCGATTAATTGAAAAATATTAGAACGTATTTTAATTTTGACAATTGACTTTTCAAAATAGTTCAATTTGACTTTGATAATTGATATTACAAGATAGTTGGATTTTGACTTTAACAGTTGACATTTCAAAATAATACCATTTTGACCTTAACAATTGTAATATATAAAACTTCGACAATTAACATTACAAAAAAGTTCATTTTGACTTTGATAATTAACATTACAATATAGTTGGATTTTGACTTTGACAGTTGACATTTCAAAATAATACCATTTTGACCTTAACAATTGTAATATATAAAACTTCGACAAATAACATTACAAAATAGTTCATTTTGACTTTGATAATTGACATTTCAAAATAATTCCATTTAGACTTTAACAATTGTAAAATATAAAATAGTTGGATTTTAACTTCGACAATTAACATTACAAATTAGTTGAATTTTGACTTTGACAATTGATATTTAAAAATAGTTCAATTTTGACTTTAACAAATTGTTAAATTTTATATAATTTGATTTTGACTTTGACAATTGACATTACAAAATAGTTGGATTTTGTCTATGAGAATTGACATTATATAATTGTTGGATTTTGATTTTGACAATTAATGTGTTCTTACCAAAGATTATCTTACATAATGAAGTGTTGCTCCATTTCAAATAGTAATGAATATAGTAAATATTCTCCGTACTTGATCAATCGTTTATTTGATTACTTAAGTAATAGTAAAACGTATTTATTTTAGTACAATATTGAATATGACAATTGACATTTAAAAATAGTTCAATTTTAACTTTGATAATTGACATTACAAAATAGATGGATTTTGACTTTGACATTTCAAAATTATTCAATTTTGACTTTGACAATTGACATTACAAAATGGTTGGATTTTGACTTTCAAGTGAAGTGTTATTCTAAATAGTAAAGAGTATTCAAATTTATTTTTATACTTTGACAATTGACATTTCTAAATCTCATTTGAATAAATGTCATTAAAAAATATTATATATAATTATTTAATAATTTGACAAATGTTTCTTAAAGTTTGCATTTGTTTAATTATAAATTAAATAAAATATTATTATTTTTTATAATAAAAATAATATAACATAGTTTGATTTTGACGTTTGCAATTACAAATCTTCACTAAATATTCTCTAAGATCATCACTTATTGAGTAAGTAAAACATTTTAATTAAGAAACAGTAAAATATTTTCATATTATTTTACAATCAAATATATTTCGAAAAATGACATTTAAGCGCCGTTTGAAGTCCTAATCGAGCTATTGTGGAATCGGAAAGGTTAATGTTGGAAAGGATTTTTTTCCATTCTCATCCAACAAATAAAATTTATGGATTTGAAAAAGCACGAGAGGAATACTAAATTGCAAAACACTAGAGAATATTTAGAGAAAGAGTATAGAAGAAAAAAGAAGTTATCATCGACGGTTACGTAATTATTACTATTATTTGTGTAATTTAACTAATTTACAAACGTGCTGCAGCAAAGTATTTTGTTTGTACGCAATTATAAGTGTTATTTCGCGAATTGTTGAATGCGTTTATCGTGAAACACCTTTCATTTTAAATCTATGTTATTACGTCAATTTTCATAATTTCATTAATTTATACTGTTTTTTTTAAAATTTATTTATTTACTATACTAGATACAATTTTAATAAGAAAATTAATATTAGTATTTATTATCATAACTGTACATTTTTAAGTTCAAAGCTTTAAGTTATCATAAATATTTTGCAATATTTATCTTAATTTTCAGAACTTTAACTTTCTTAATATTCCATTCTTAAAGAACTACAACCATTGAACATTCATATTAATAAATTCTTAATTAAGTTGAAATATTAAATAATTTATTTTTATAAAATAATAAATTATAATTAAAAAACTGAGTTCATTAAACTTTTTTCCTGTTTAATTTATTAGTGTAACTACTTTTCTGTATATAAATGCAAGCAAGGTTTTTTGAGTTTATTCGAATATCGCAGTTTCTCAATGCAAAAACTAACAAACAATTATAACATGCAGATACGAATTAAAATACAATGAAGCAATTTAAACGCACGCACGTAATTTCTAGCATTATGAAATAGTTGCAATTAACTTCTATATACAAACTTAATTTTTTTTGTCGGTCGTTCCTCGTTTGTATCTGAATGGAAATTAATACGAAATCTAAATGAACTCGTTGCGAAACGGCGTAGAAGAGATTTTTATCGCGCAATTACTTTCGATTGTCTGAATGGAAATTAAACGAAATTATAAATACGAGATAAAAAGAAACAAATACTTGAACTCGAAGGGCGACAAGAACAATGCTCATTGTGGAAATGAAAATTAAGAGGCAAGGTTTCAGGGGGATTCTGGTTAAATTGCTCTTTTTTTTTGAGAGTTGAGAGACTCGTTTGTATCGTGAGAAAAAGTAACAGTTTTTTATGTGTTTTTATTATGTTTTCTTCATTTTGCATTCCTCGATGTTTTCGTTTGGGACCGGATGGAAAAAGAACGCTGAAAATGATAATAGTATGAGGATAATGGAGGAATGAAGAACGGCTCTCGATGACCGTCAGATTCAAAAACCAGTCCTTAAATGCGAAATATATGTGTGTATGATGTCCAAGAAGGCATTTGCCATAATTAGCATATATTTTCTCTCGCTAGGGGTTTCTGCAATTTATATTATCAGATTAAAATTAACTGAAAGGTCGTTTATTAAATGAAGTAGTTACATAAATATTCGTTTTTTAAGTCGTATTTAAAGATTGATTTTTTGTTGCTCTTAGTGATAATTATTAATTGAAAAATGCTTCTTCATAAAAAGAAAACTAAAATTACAAAACATATTGAAAAATTATTAGTTTTTCATCAAGCATAATCAAAAAAGGCTTCTTTATAAAATTAAAACTAAAATTCCAAAATAAATCGGAAAAGTCTAATTTTCTTTTAATAGTCTATTAGTTATTTCCTTCTATTTTATATATTTTAAGTAATCATGATAATCTATAGACAAAATGCAACAAAATTAATTTAAATGTTTTTTTTCATAAAAAGAAAACTAAAGTTTCAAAGTAAATTGTAAAATTCTCATAATTTTCATCTTGTTTTATTATTAGTTATTTATGTATAAAATACAACAAAATCAATTAAAAATGCATTATTTTTTATATTTACAGTTATTAGTTATTTATCTATAAAATATAGTAAAATTTTTATAAAAATAATACTACAAATCCAAAGAAAATTGGAAAATTATTGTTTTTCATATCTAGTTTTTCATTATTTTCATCAATTATTATATTTAAAGTTATTATTAGTTATTTGTGGGCAAAATACAGTAAAATCAATTAGAAATGCAACTTTATAAAAAGAAAACTAAAATTCTAAATTACATTGGAAAATTTTATTTTTTTTTTTTAAATTAATTTTTCATTATTTTTCTATAGACAAAATACAATAAAATTAATAAAAAAATGTTTGTTTATAAAAAGAAAAGTCTTATTTTATTAATGTTATATTTATTTCTTCTAATTGGATCAGAATAAGATTTATTATTTAAAAAAATATTTACATATTATTTCTCGAAAGATTTGATAAATTTATTTACAAAAAAAATATTGCAATATTAAAGCTGTTGGATAACATCAAAGTCTATTGTAATTTATTTAATATTTCTAATTGAAGTAAAAGTTTATAATAAATATTAATAATTATATATAAAAAAAAAACTATTACAGTGATGAAGCTGTTGGGTAACTGCGAGATAAAATAAAAAATCCGTCATTTAAAAACACATACATTTAATTTAATTGCAGAAAGGTCAAATATAATAAACGTGCGCAGATTCCAAGACAATCGGATTCTTACCAACGGATGAAGATGTCAAGTTAAATAATAAAATAAAATTTATAAAAAAAAAATAGCGATTCTCGTTTAATTTCAATTCTGTTAAAAATCATCGTCTCCACTTGGATGCAGAACGCGTTACGTTCATGTTATATATCAAGGTCTGAATATTTTATGCAAAAAATAAAATAAAACAGCAAATCAGAAGAAGAAGATAGTAGCAGGAAGATCAGGTATGAAGAATAATAATTCGAAGCGGAATAATCCACCGTCGGTGGAAAGAAGACCAGAAGTTGTTTTTTTTTTGGGTAAATGTCACGTGCGAGTTTTGGAATAACAAATGTCTTTTATTTGGTTTCGTTGATGATTAATTATTTGCTTTTTTTTATGACGTAACTGTCAAAAACTTTAATGATTGATATTTTTCGATTCGATTGCTTTAATTATTATAATATCGTTATAGCGATAGATTCGAACCTATTTATTTTTTTTATTCTATTAATTAATTTTGGTTTAATAGAAATATTTGATCATTAATAATACTTTTTCTTCTATTAATCAAATCAAAAATAAATAAATTATAACCAAAAAATTCGACTAAATCACGAATATTGATTTTACTTTGGTAATAATGTTATTTCAATATTAACGAACTTCACTAAATTAGTATAGTTTGCTAATCGAAACTTAACTTACTATGGCCAAATCATAAATCATGATCTTTTTTACTAAAAAAAAAAAACGTTTTTGATGTCGTTCAACCACTTTTTGAAATTTTTGTCTTTGCTAATAAGTTTAACTAAATCTTCAAAAAAATCATCATCATAATTCTATAAATTTTCAAAACCTATAGATTTAGTCATCTTTCTATGATAAAGTTTATAATTTCTTGGATGTAATTTTTTATTTCTAGAACAACTTTTGACGATATTTATATCAAATTCGTTAACCGAGGTATTATTTAATTAAAATATTTTAATATTTGCTTTATAAAAATAATATTTGCTAAAGACATTAATCCATCCACAAGGTAATAATTCCATGTAAATATGATTCAAATATATTTTGTAATAAAAAAAATGAAAAATTTCTATTTTATTAATTTTTTATTTTGTCTAAAATCAAAATAATTTTATTAGTTAATGTTTTATTATTAATAAATCTTGCACACTTCTCTATTTATAATCCACTCAACTGTATAAAATGATGAAAATTAAACATATTTTTAAATAAATAAAATTAATGTTATAAATTCTTAACCTTTTACAGAACTATAATCAATATTAGTTTACTAATAAAATTTATAATCTACATAATATATAACCAATAGATAAGAGAATACCTGTATGAAATGATATATAAAAATTAAGTAGGTATGAATTTAAATATATTGTTAAGTAAATAAAGTTAATGTTATTTTTTTGTAATCCTTTGGAGAGCGTTTATATCTAAAATTGGTTTATTAATAAAGTTTATAAACTAAATATTTTATAGTCAATAGTTAAAAGAATAGCTGTGTGAAATTATATATAATAATTATGTAAGTATCAAGTAAAATATATTATTAAATAAATAAAAAAAGTTTATGTTAAAAATTCTTAATCCTTTACTAAATGTCTATATCCAATATTGTTTTAGTTATAAAGCTTGTTATCTACATACTTTATAATCAATAGGTAAAATACGATCTATATGAAATAATATATAAATATTATGTTAGTACGAAATCAAATATATTGTTAAATAAATAAAGTTCCAGTTAAAAATTGTTAATCATTTACTAAATGTATATCCAATATTGTTTTAGTATTAAAACTTATTAACTACTTACTTTATAGTCAATGTAAAAGAACATCAATATTAAATGATATATAAATATTATGTTAGTATGAATTGAAATATATTTTTAAATAATTAAATAAATAAAGTTCATGTTAAAAAATCTAAATCCTTTACTAAAAATCTATATCCGATATTGCATTAGTAATAAAGTTCATTAACTACATAATTTATAGTCAATATTTAAAATTACATCTATATGGAATGATATTGAAATATTATGTAAGTATGAAGTTAAATTATTGTTAAATAAATTTAGTGTTAAAATTAAAAAAAATATATAAATAATGCCTATGAATGTGATTTCATAAATATGATGTAAGTATAGAGTGAAATACATAAATTAAGTTTATTAAAAAAAATAATATTATATTTGGTAAAATTTTTGGATATTTAATTCAGCATGAATTTGACTATTCATAAAAGTAGTTTTATTCATGTATAGTTTACTTCCTATTTCGAGAAGTTGGTTTCAACAGTTATTAATAGACTACATTGAATAGACTGGAGTTGAGTTGAGTCAATTAACGCTGAATTCGGTCATGCTTCCATAAAATAAATTGCTATCCCTCTTCACACACGAACGTACACAAATGTAATTAAAGCGTACTAACTAGTCGGATCACGTTTTCCCTGCTGCAGTTGCCTCCTAAATGGGCCAAAAAGGCCGTAATCCCAACTCGAGGAAAGAGCGTTGAATTCGATGTTCCACTTTACTAAAAAAAAAAAACGTTTAAAGAATATACAACAGCCGTTCTTCTACTTATTTATTTATAACACAAAAATTGAGTTTCTTTATTTTTATTTCATTAATTCATCGAATATTCTCCTGATTTCTTCCACCCACGACCGGCACATAAAATTACGCAAACTCAACGAAATTTCCAAAATGAAACACACGAAAAAAAATATATACCTCTTATAATTTCGAACACGAGCGTTTCATTTGGAAGCGCGTGATTCGGTACGTTCTAAGGTTAAACTACTTTTTTTTTGGGTTATTTATCGAAGAAGAAATATCGATGATGCACTTTTCCATTTACTTCAATAAAACCTATTGTTTTATTGGATACATCTACAAGAACTAACTGTTATTTAAAGTGTCGGACAACCGAAATGCGTATTAATTATTTATTCAAAGTACGTACTTTACGCGGGGGCAATGAAACTTAAAGTTTGACCCAAACAATAACAACTGCATATTACACAATTAATTAAAACCTCTTTTCCCATGATGAGAAGTACACAAATTCAAGAGTTGTTTACAAATTCTTTCGATTTTCATTAATAAAATGCGTATTAGTAGCGATTAAAGCAGTTTGAAAATAGGTAAATGATTCAAACTGTTATGTAAGGAAGCATTGAGCACAATCTAACTTAACCTTGAAACACTTCTAATGGGTGGCTTTTTCATTGGATCGTAGTGAATTTTGAAATTGAAACAAGTTCAGTTTATAAACTCCGATAAAGTCGATATAAATAATCGTAATAATAAAAATATAATGAACCAAGCACGAATTTATTCGGTTTTGTTGATTATGTAAGCTTTCAACAAAAGAAACTTTAAGTGTATGAAGTAATTCCATTGCAATGAACAAAATAATAATTTATTACATTACATTATTTAAGTACAGCCAGTTAAAATGTAAATTATGTAATAGCATTAACTTAAAAATAGAACTGAGATTTATTTAAATTTTTCCTAAGCTGTTTTTACTAAAAATATTTATTTTTTCTTAATTTTTATTTAGATTAAAGTTTGTTAGTTGAACAAACTGTAAATTACTAAATTTTGAAAAATAAACCGTAATTTTTGGTGGTTTGGAAGTTTGAACTATTTTATGAAATAAATTTAATAAACTTTTTAATTACTAAAGAAATTTAATTAATTTTTATAATTGTATCAGTTTTACTATAATTTTAATTAAATATTAACAAAAATTGAAATTTGTAAACATTTGTACAAAAAAATGTAAATTTACTAATTTTAAACTTTGTAAATAATTTTGGAAAATCATCTTTATAATAATAAGATAGTAAAATTATCTTTAAAAATAACTTATTTCCCGATTTACACTGTTTAAGTATTATTTTTTTTATCTCAACTTTCTCGAACATGAACTAAATTTCGATCGTCCAGAGCAAAAGTAAAACGTAATCTTTTCACATTCAGATAAATCCATTAATCATCATCGTATGCGACAAAAACTAGACTTCTTTAATGGAATACCGGTTAAAACCGGTTAAAACTTATTGAATTTAATCCAGCATTAAACGTATTCAACAACAACAACAAAAAAAAAGTACAAGGAAACGACGGTGCGAGTACAACGAATTGAATACAAAAACAGGGATTATTGAAATGCGAAGAATCTTTCAATATGTTTTACACGATTCACGTTACGTCAACGGGATATTTTCGAATATTTCGGAAACGCTAATGACGGATTTCAGCAAATTCAATTTATTTTTCGACATTTCAAAGGAAACCGTCGATTAGTTCAAATTTTACGCAAGAAATTCTCGAAATTTCGATGAGCAGTTTAATTAAGACCACCTTAATTTCCTGCCACGAAATTAAACAGCAAAAATTGCCTTTTTATTTTCACTGCTCTTTGCAACATCTAATTGCTAATTAAGATGTCGAATGTGCGGGAAACGTAATAAAAGCGTGGAAAAGGAAGGAAAGAGATACTTTCTTGGCTGCCTTCCAAGTGAAGAGAAACAGACGAGAGTTCCTGTTGGAGACGTGCCGATATTTACAAATGTCTTCCTTTCCTTTTCCTGCCGAGGGAATGCACTTTGGAGTTATTACGTTTTTATTTTCGGAAATTCCGTATTTCTGATTCACGACGCCCATGCGATTAAGGCCGTCCCTCGAACACGTCGATCGTTGTTCAAAATCCTCGTAAATCTTGCACGCAAACCTACACTTCGAAAAAAATAAATAACAAACTTGTTTCGCTCCGTGCAATAGACAAGACGCGGCCAATTGCAGAAGCCAGTTGCGACAGAAATTTCTAATTCCGTTGCTTTAATGTTCTGGGAAACATGGGAATCGTCATACCAAAAATTCGATTACCGCGAAATTAACAAACTAACAATTCTAATTCGAATTTACTAATCGATTCCTGAATAACATAGGTTTTTCCATAATCTTGAAATTTACATAAAAAATATTTTATATTATTCAAAAAATCATTATTATTAACAAAAAATCAATCAATATATTTCTATTTTTTTTCCAATTTATTTAGTAAAAAGTGTAATTTATATTATTAATTTATTTGATTTAAAAATTTACAGAATTTCTAAATAAAAATTTCAAAAGTTTCAATTTCTAAAGCAAATATAATTAATGAGTAAAATTAAACACTTTACATTCATAAAATATATTTAACTAAGAAAAATATTGACTTTGAAAAAATTATAAAAAATCTATTAATTATCTAAGACAAATATTGCTACTATCTTAATGATTTTTAATTTTTTAATTAATGTTTTAAAACTGATTAAATTAGATGTTTCAATCAATTTTATTATGTTAATAATATTAAAAAGAAGGTTAAGATCATCGAAATAGAAAAGGTTCTATTTCAATTAATTAAATTATAATGAAGATTATTGGCATCTAAAAGTAACAGTTGATTAATAAAATAGTATAGATTTTAATTTAATATTCAAGGAAAACTGGTAGGTAAATTATTTTTCGAATGAATCTAGACTTAATTGCAGAAGTTTATCGTTTATTTCGACAACGAAACTCCATAATAATGGCACGGAATTAGTCACCGCTTGAAAACAATGATTCATGTCTAAATCTTTTGCAGAAAAGGATTTGCTCTAAAAACTTAATGCTTATTGAAAAGATAGAAATAATATTTTTTTAAATTGATTATTACGAGTGAGCGGAAGTAAGATTTATTTAACCTCGGCGAAATGTAAATGTAGATTCCTGACATTCTTAACAATTAAAATACAATTAAAAAAAAGATTCACTGTTTGAAAATAAGTTTGTAAAGAGTTACAAATTATTACTTTTCATATTTTTTATTAAAAAAAAAACTTGCGTTCACAAATTTATATAAATTTTTAATTAAAAAGAATTATTTGTAATTTTTACTATAATTATGTAAATATTTATTATTTGTTCAATTTTGTAATTTTCATGAATTTATATGAAAGTATAGAAATAATTGCTTTAGTAGTATACAAAAAAATATTTTTTTTCTCAATATTTAGGTGTGGAAATTAAATTAATTCTTCATTTAAAATAAATTATTTTTCTGTAAAATTATTCCAATTTTTACTCATATTTTGTAGATTTTTTTTATATATTGAGTATTTATGTAATTTTCATATAATCTATGCAAATATAGATGCGATTAATTTTGTACTAATATTTTTTCAATGCTTATATAATAATTTAAAAAAATGTAAAATTTTCATTCAAATTTAAGTAATTGTTTAAAAACAATAATCCTCACATAATTGAATATATTTTTACAAAATATATTTTTCAATACTATTATTTCATTTTTACAGATATTTATTGAGAAAATGAATAAATATCTGTAAAAATGAAATAATAGTATTGAAAAATATACATAAAGAATTTAAATTAATTTAATCGAAATTCTGTAAATTATTTCAAATTATTAACTTTTTTAATGTAAAAATATCTTAATTTACATAAAATTATTTTTCTGTAAAATTATTGTAAATTAACCTGTACTTTTAAACATATTTATAAAATATTATATAATTTTCATAAAATCTATGAAAGTATTCAATAAAATAGATAATAGTAACATTTACAAAATAATAAAAGTATTTGTAGAATTTCTTAAGAAGTTTATATGATTCTTCATTTTAGCGCTAAAATTACATATAAAAAATTGATTATTTTTTTTTATTAATGTTAATCCATGAAGTGAAGAAAAAGTTGATAAAAGAATGCATTTATTGAAGAAATAGAAACTGAAGCAATTCTTTTTTTGGTTATCGATGTAAATAGAAAATAGAATCGAACGTTTTGCATTTAACTGAAGTTTCTTTTATAAATTTGAATTCCATTTATTTTCTAATTCCGCGGCGATGGAAAGAGCTAAATTGTATTTTAAAAGTGTTAACGACCCGTGCTGCGTGTGAATAAAAAAAATATGTTTTTATGAAAGAGACCGAAATTGGAATAAGTTAAATATTAATTTCTAGGTGAGAAATGAAGGTGTTACGCGTTCATCTATTAATAATTATATATTTTTTTTTTATATGGAGAAGAGTAGAAATTTTCGGAGATGTTCCTCTCTTGACCTCTCATTGAAATCACCTCATCAATAAAGTGTTTTCTACTTTTTTTTTCTGTGTGTTTTTGAATCTCTTCGATTCTTTTCTTTGTTTATGGTGCTACCGTTTCATCCTGTTCTCTTCTCGAAACGGAAAGATCTTCTGCACCTTCTCCTATTTTTTTTTTTGGTAATCGCGACACGGCCAATTAGCGTTCGACAGGTGTCCGAAAACCGTGTAATTGCGTGCTTCCCAGATGGGGTGTCGTGGTGTGTGGGGGTGGCACAGGTGGTATATGGGTCAGTGGTAAAACGGAGAGAGGGTATAAAAGCGGTCCTCACCGTTGGCGGCCGGTTACTTGCGTCGGCGAAAGTTGTCTTGCAGAATGTACAGTGTGTTGTTAGTTTAGTGAGCAGAGTGGACGGTCAGTGCGGTGCTTAACCGCCCCTAGTCGCAAGTTCACATCCACAGTTTTCGTACATCCACCAAAATAATAAATCAATAATCCAAGATCAACAAATAATATAATCGAGATTTAAATTTAACAAAAAAAAAAAACAACAAAGAAATAAATTTGACTTTGTTTGATCCGTGAGGAAAGCAGCCAACAAGAAAAATGGCCATACGAAGAACGTAAGTGCAAAAAATATATATGTAATTCACTCGTTATTCCTTATATAACGATTTTATATAATAATTAGAATGTGGTTTTGCTCCATATTTTTGCGCAATTCGCGTGTGTTTGCTACAGATCTCTGGCCTCGTTCGTTCTGCACGAAGAAAGCGCCTTTTTCGAGCATATGTTTTGCAGAAAATCATTTAATTTTTGTATTTTTATTGCATGTTTTTCTCGATGAAAAATAAATAAACGAGTGACACACGTACGTGGCAGAAACTCGCGAGAAAGTACACGAACCCATCACTTTCTGTTCTTCAGTTTACAATTTACATAAGAACGAAGCAGCAAACAAGTGAACAAAATAAAATAAAAGCTGCTTTTAATCGATTCTTATAGAGAACAAACGATTATTTCCACAATTTCTTCTCAGCTATTTGGAAAACTCTGAATGACGAAACAGTCAGTCGTTTTCTTTTATTCGATTCTTTACAAAATTACTGCTTCTTCATTTATACATTTAAAAATGTTTACTTATCTTTATTCTTTACAAAATTATTATTTATGCATTTACCAAATTTAACTAAATTTGAATTAAAACCAAATTATTAGTTATTTATTTATGCATTTACTAAATTTAACCAATTAAATACTATTATCTATTATTACTAAAATATGTTACTTTCTTGTACTTCCAACATTATTTTATTAATTCTTCACCAAATTATTACTTGTTTCTTTATTAATTTACCAATTTTACCAATTACCAACTACATTTTCATATTTATAAAAGTTACTTTCTTACACTTATAACACATTTTTCTTCATGTTTCAACAAATTATTACTTTAGATTTACCAAATTAAACCAATTACCAATTAAAACCAAATTTCTTTATTAATTTACCAAATTTAACCAATTGAAAACCATAATCTATTATAACTAAAAATTTGTTTCTTGTACTTCCAACATTATTTTCATTATTCTTCACCAAATTATTACTTATTCTCTTATGCATTTACCAAATTTAGCCAAATAAAAACTACAATTTATTATTAGTAAAATATTTTACGTTCTTGTACTTCCAACATTATTTTATTCATTCTTCACCAAATTATTACTTGTTTCTTTATTAATTTACCAAATTTTACCAATTACCAACTACATTTTCCTATTTATAAAAGTTACTTTCTTACACTTATAACACATTTTTCTTCATGTTTCAACAAATTATTACTTGAGATTTACCAAATTAAACCAATTACCAATTAAAACCAAATTTATTTATTCATTTACCAAATTTACTTCCAATATTATTTTCTATATTCTTTACCAAATTATTAATTATTTATATATTTACCAATTTAAGCTTACTTTCCTACATTTCGAATATATTTTCTTCAAATTTTTATTTATGAATTTACCAATCAAAACCAATTAACATTTACACTTTTATTATTTAAAAATTGTTACTTTCTGGCACTTTCAACATACTTTTGGTGCATTATTAACTAAATTAATACTTATTTATTTAAACATTTAGAAAATTTAACCAATTACTTTCATTCTTTAACAAATTATTACTTATTAATTTATAACTACATTTTGCAATTTAAAAAAAGTTACTTTCTTACACTTTCAACACATTTTCTTCATTCTTCAATAAAATGATTACGTATTTATTTATTCATTTACCAAATTTAAGCAATTAATAATTACAATCTCTTATTACCAAAATATTTTACTTTCTTGAACTTTCAATATTTTGTTCACCAAATTATTCATGAATTTACTTAACTTAACCAATTTTAAATCCATTTTATTATTAAGAAAAAACTTAATTTCTTACATTTCTAACATAATTTTACTAAAATTAACCATTTGACATGTACATATTATTAGTTTTTACTACGTAATTTCTTTTTTTATCAAATTATTACTAATTCATTTATAAATTTACAATTTATTATGATTTAAAAAATATCACTTTCTTGCAATTACATTTCCAACAAATACACTTTCAAATCTAATTACATGCAAACATAATTTTCGTTTCGATTTAGTTAATACATGCTAATTTAATGTACTCGTAATACAAACTATTATTACATAATATTTTTTAATTATTTGTTCAATTTATTTAGATTGAATTAATCTAACAAAAATAAACAATTTTATTCAAAAATATAAATAAAAATCAATTGAAACGTTGTTTTCACTAAGTGAGTGATCATAAAAATAGAAAGCCCATCCAAAATTAATAACTTTCTTAAACGATCACAAAATGATGTGAGAAAAAAACTGTAACACATTTCTCATTTTTATTTTGTGCTACATCCATTGAAACGAATCATTTAATTTATTAATTTAGCATTGAAAACTCACTCATTTTCTATAATATAATATAATTAATTAATTATACCCGCATTGCTCAGCTATTTTCAATAATTATAGACAAAAGTCACCTTCGTAATTATTTTTTCTTTAAATTTTCTGGAGCAGAGAAATTGACTTTCTTCATCATTTCTGTAATTACATTATTGGTTAATAATAATCGAACTGTATTCAATATTAATAAAAAAAACTTATAGCAAGAAATAATTTTTAAATAAAATTTTACTAAATAATCATTTTTTTTTATTAATAATTAATTAATTGGGGATTTACCAAATAACTTTCTAATTTTTTGTATTATTGTTATTTCTCATCATCTAAACATTATTATGCGTGTTTTTCATATTTTTTTTAGGCGAATAAATTATAAAGCGAGTTTTAAAAATGTATAAATTTTAATTTATTTATTTTCGGTTTTCACTTTCTTTCCATAAATATTTATGAACGAACACGTAATATTATATAAAATGTAAAACTTAATGCGAAACACATGTTCGCATTAAAATTACATAAATAATTACATAAATAAATTGTTATATTTTGTGTTTAATTTTTAGTCTTAATGAAATAATTAACAATTAACATTATGAATTTTTTATTCAATTAAATTACTTTGAAGGTAAACAATTATTTAATTAATTAATGCAATATGCAAAGTGATAAATTGTAGTTAACAAGTGTTAAAATAATAATTATTTATTAGACATTAAGTTAATGCATCACGTGTTAGCATCATGCATGCATGCATGCAACAGTAGTTATTATTTTTTTTTTGTTAATGAACGTTCTCTTTCTAATTCTTTATTTATTAATGAAATCGATGAAATTAATAACCGAAAATCCGGTTTTATTTTGTACGAGCGCACGTTTAGCGATACGATTCTAGTAGCCTCGGGAAAAATTTTCTTCGCTATATCTCCTATAAATCAGTTTATGTGCATAAATGAAAGTGAAATTAATGGCAACTTTCTTATTTTTAAGGCTAACAAAACGCAGACTGGACGCGCGCTACGTGTATAAAGTCTACTACGTAAACAAGGATCGAAAAAATGCGGATCTCGACCGATACCATTTTTAGTCATCAGCTTAAAATCTCATTAACTTAATTGTTTCGCTTATTTACTTATTTTTATACACACTTATTTCTTTAATGGTTTGCAGGAATGTTAATGCTCTTAATTTTACGGGTTTTCGAGCATACAGTTTTCATGCTTCGATTCGTAACAAATAAATAATTTTTTTGTCAAATTTATTTCAATTTCAAAGTTTATCGAACTCATTGTTTAATAATTAGTTCTGGATTATTTCCAATGGTAAATATAGTAGTAATGTTTATTTGTTAGAAAGTTTTCCTCTCAATCACGAGATTCTTCAATCGTGTGAATTGTTTGTAGAATGATCTTAAGATTTCTTACTCTAACAAATCATCTCTGTTATACAACAGTTTAAAATAATTTATTTCTAGTAGAAATCACCCATTTTAACAGAAAAAATTGCTTAACTTTTATAATAAATTAAATCAAAAATTAATTATTATTTTAAATTTTTATAAATAATTTATACATAAATTCATGGACTGGAAAGTGTTGCTAATAGTAGAAATTCCTACGTTTTATTATTGGATTTTATGTAGTTACTAATTAGCAAATATGTTTGTCCGGACATTTCGAAATGAAAATTATTCAAATCAGATGCAGATTCATACGAGTTCCTAATGAGCGGTAGAATCCGGAGGCTGCAAAGAATTTGCATCATTGAAAAAAATGCGACAGTGAGAAAGCTGCTTAATTACCTCTAATTAATTACAAATTTGCAATCGCTCCTGTTTTGGACAACAACATTTACTAATAACACTTAAATCGAACGATATCGCTTTTACTCGATGAATCAAATGCACGAAATTGAAGCAACGTTATTTAACATCGCTAAATTAAGGATAGGATGTCATAACAGACTTTGACTGTTGACGTTGGATAACAGTCGGGTTTTTTCTTTCCGTTTTATGTGCATTTGCGGCACCGAGACGCCTTTAGAGGTGCAGCAAACTGTGTCCAGAATATTGACTTACGTAAAAATTACGTCATGCATTTTATTTTATTTTTTTCGTATCGATTCGAAAATGAAACTGTAACGCCTGTAAACAACGATATAACTTGTGTTTTATTGAGAAGTGAAAATAATTTTAATTAATCTTTTAACAAGTAGAAGTAATACATAAAATATAAAGAAAAGAAAATTTACAGTTATTAATATTAATTTTGTATTCTTTACATTATAATATTTTACAATAAAAATGCAACGTGAGTTGATTTAATAAAGTCTTAAAATTGGAAACGTGCAAACATGGATGATTCATGAATCAGGAAGAAATTCTTAACAAAAACTGAATTTAAATATATTTTTATTCATATTTTAAAATTTATTTATTACAAAAATTATTAATTCATGTCACTAAGATTTAAAAAACAAATATTTTAAAAAGTTTACAATTTTATTTCATTAAAGCTCTCAGTGAGAATATACGTTAGAAAAACTGGTTTACTATTATTACATAGTTTGTGGTTTAAGTAATCTTTTTTTGTGTGTGCAAAATGATTGCCAAATTTCGTTTATAGCTATTGAGAGAAACCTGTTTGCTTCTTGGTAAAATGGGCTTCGAGGCAGGTTTTTATTCCAAATTGGATGAACTTTGTTGAAACGTTTAATTATAGTCGTATAAAGTTTGATTTTATTTTACGAACATTAAAATAACTGTAATTAAGATAATTAATATGATCGAAAATTCAAAATTATTTCGTTGAAATTTATTGATTTTTTTTAATAGTTTTATAATTTGAAAGCTTTTCAACTGAAGGTTATTCAAAATAATTTAGATTAATTTAGTAAATTATTTAGAAGATAGTTATGTAAATTGTTGGATTTGAGTAATGAAATGGAGAGTGAAGCAGTAGAAAATGAAACTATATTCAGATAAAGTTGTGCGAGAAAACCTGAATGTTTGAATGACAAATAATAGTAGAATGGGTAAGAGATTGATTGTCTTCGGAATTGCGGTTCGCTCGAGGAATTCCAAAGTGGCGACAATGAAGTGGTTCGAAATATTCCGAGCGCGCCTCAGCATCGGCGATTTGCAATATTTATATAAATGTATGTACGTATACATGTATGAATGTATGTGTATGTGTGTGTGCATGAGTGTGTTCTTTCCTCTCCTCCGACAGCGGTTTTTCTCGTCATTTTTATTCTTCGTCCCGACAACTTTCGTTTCTGCGTCAACAAGGTTACGCCGACCGCTGATGTTTAAACCATTAAGTGTTGGCCTATCCTTTCTATTTCATATTCTCCGCGATTTATTTGAATAATCTATTGACGACGGCTGGAAGGAATGAAAAGAACATAAATTTAGATGAAGAGAGCTGCAGCAGTTGTGGTGATCCTCTAAATGGGCCGTTGGCCTCTTCCATCAAGTTCTTTCGTTATTCCGTCATGATTAGTAGTTTTTTTTGTAGTTACTGCTGTTCGTTATGTTCTGGTTGTTGCAAAAATCAATGTCACCACTCGGTTTCCTTTCTACGCCATTAGACTGCTGCTTACAAATCCAACCTTCATCTCGGATTACTCAAACGGCAGCCGATGGAGAGTGAATAGGATTTTGCGAAATGCCACCTATTTTATGGGATCGTGTCGTTGATCCATGATTCTCCTCGTTTTTGATACAATGGGATTCGTTGCGTAACGCTCGTAACTTTCTTCTTCCCGATTCTTCGCCACGATTCGGTCTCGGCGTTGATTTGCGGTGAAATTCGAGACTTTTCTCGGAAGCTGCATGCAGCAAGCATTCGCCGTTTGATAATGGATGAGGAATGCGAAAGTCCGGCCACGTCTGCAACTTTGTGTCTGTTTCACTCGAGCTTATCCAAGGTTCCTTTTACTTTATCCCTAAGCTAAGATCGTCTTCATCTTTCACCGGTCGAATGTAAACATGTATAGGACTACACCGAATTAGAAATTGAACAAATTACTGTAATTTTCTTGGCTGCTGTTGGTTTTTGTTCTTCTTTTGCTTGAGTTTGGGTGGTGCCTCGAAGCCATCGACTTTTGGAGAATTCGACACTGCTGGGCTTGGCGGAGAGTGAAAGAGGAGAAATTTCTACTCTCCTCCAAAACCGCCTCGGATCAAGGTCAGCGACGTGACCTTCCCGCCTCTAAGAAAGTCCTGCCGTCCCGCATCCGCCCTCAAGGATAACACTCACATTTTTCACGCCTTAATTACAGAACTAGTCTCATTCTTTCCATCTCTCTCTCTTTGCATCGCAGCCTCTACCTCCTCACAACCGATTGTTTTCAAATTGTTACCTACCTACCTACCTACATCACACTCTAAAACCACGAGCAAATTCCCTCGGCGCTGACATTTACCCAGTTACTCCTTGAACTTAAGTCATTTCCTTTAATTGATTCCTGACCTTTCGGAGAGCGCGTTGCATAAGATGAGAAGATGAGCCGCATGAACGATGAGTAAAAAAAAATTATATATACGTGCGGTTTTTCTCCAATATATATTTGCATTAAAATCGACATTTGATATTTTGATGTTTCATAATTCCGATGGCATTTGATAACCTTTCGAAACGAAGTAAAAGTCCGCAAGAGATTTTGCCCTATTGGCTGCCAGCAGCAGAAATACGACATAAATAATAAATAAGTAAATACGTAAAAAAAGTGTCGCTATTGTATTTCTTAATGGCGCCGTATTATGCAAACAATCCAATGATATTTCGAAGCTGCGGTTTCTACGATTCCAATGGATAAATCAATTTGTCTTCGCAGAGATGAACTTCCTGCCCATTACCTAATTGTCAATTTGAAGAGAGGCTCTTGCGTAAGACGCGTGTGCACACTTTCTAAAACTCATTTGCGCTGCAATCGAATCGTACGTTTCTTTTGTCTAATTGTTTCTTCTTCGTTTCAGGATTTTAATATTGGCGGCGGTATGTCTGGCTTACGCGGAAGTCGATTTGATAACGGAACCGAAACCGGGGCAGGAGTACGTGTTCCTGCAGACTTCCGGCGCCGGATCCAGGCCCATCGAGCGCAAGGAGAAACCCACCGAAAATGAGCGAGTTTTCGAGACTGCCCATAAACTGCCTCCATCGTTGACCTTTGCCTTGAACAGAGCCGAAGACGATGAAGTTAAGCCTTCGAAGCCTCACAAGAGGGCGGCTGTGGCTGATCCTCAGGCCCCTGCTCCTGCTGGAGCCATCAAGCTCGATCCTCTCCGATTGATCGAGATGTACAAAGAGCAATTGAAAACCACCACTAAGGCCCCACCCAATAACAAATCCTCGAAGAGGACCAAGAAGGAAGCCAAATACGAAGCGACCACGCCGAACTCTGTTTTAACAACAGGCGCTCCGGTCCGCAGGATCATCGACACAGATGACATCCCACTCGTAGCTGCAGGAAGCGAGAAGCAACATTCCAGGATCCAAGTCAAGAAAGGACCAAATGGCCAAGAGTACGAGTACGAATATGTATATTATTATTACGATGACGAAGATGAGAAGAAGGACGGCAAAGTTTCCAACTCCCACGATGGCCCAGCCCGTAATGAAATCACTCAAAAACCTTCCAGAGGCAGAGGAACCACCGCAGCTCCTGAGCCAGCCGTCAATGAGGTCTTGCCAACAGGAAGATCCCGCTCGCGAGGAAGGCAATTGGATAACGCAGACAGCGTTTCCGAAGAGAGGCTGCCGGCCAACACCAGGTTCCCACCGAGGAGCAGAAACCTGAATACCACTCCACTCCCCGAAGAAGAGGAAGAGAAGGAAGTTAAACCGACTCGCAGTCGCACCAGGGGAAGACCAACCACCGAAGCTCCAGCCGAAACCGACAGTGTTTCCGATGAAACCCAAGTAATTACTAAACTAAACTAAATAAAATAACACAATTTAACTAAACGGTTTTTCGTCTTTAGGGAAGTCGTCGCACCCGTCCGGATAACAGGAGACCATCTCTGATCGACAACGAGACCTTCAACACTCACACCACGGCCAGTGAACCACCAAGCGCGAGCGGTCCATCTTTCCCATCAGATCTCCCAGCTGGACCTGTAAGATTCCTTGGAGCAACTCCAAATGAAAAATCTGACCTCCCTGTAAGACTAGTAAATTAAAAAGCATTAATAATTTTCTTTTTCATGCATGTATAATTTAGGAATCAGAAAAGCCCGTAAAGGAGAGCGAAGAGGATGAAGAAGAGGAGGAAGATAAACCGGAAGAAACTGATGCTCCAGCAGCCAATGACGATGATGTCGAATCTGAAACTCCGGCCACCGAAACTATTGCTCCTGAAGATATCACAACCATGATGTCGCCAATGGACAAAATGGCTCTATATCTGTACGCAGTATCGAAGGGAACTGAAGATAACGAGGAATCCACTGAACCGGTAACTGATATGGACATGGATATGGAAACCACCACTTTTGAAATGACCACCGAAGAACCCACCACCGAAATGCCAACCACCACCCCAACTACCACTACCACCACCACTACCACGACCACAACTACCACTCCAGCTCCAACCACTACCGTAGCTTCAGGACCAGTTTTTGGAAGAGGCAGGAACCGTAACCGCGGATTGACCGGAAGGAAGACCACCCAAGCTGCTGCTGCTGCTACTACCGAAGCCTCGCAAGACACCAAACCCAAGGGCCGTTTCGGAAGACCGTCTTTCGGTAACAGACCTAAGCCCGGCGCACGCACCACCACCGCTTCTCCAGATTCCCACGACGAAGTTCAAAAAGAAGATTCCAAACCAGTAGGACATGCCAGGGTAATGCATACAATTTAATCCTATTAAGTTTCGTAAATACTAATTATTTCTTGATTACTTGCAGCCAACAATTGGTAGATCTCGTTTCGGAACAAGCCGCACTCGTCACACTACCGCAGCACCATCTGAATCGTCCGATGACTCTGGCTCTGCAAGCTCCGCTGCGCCAGCAAGACCATCCTTGAGACCAAGACCTACCTTCAACTTGAGGACCAGGGGACGCACAACTGCTGCTCCAAGCGGTGACGGAGAATCTGCTGCACCAGCCGAAGAAGGCGCATCAGAAGTTGCAAGCACTACTGCCAAACCCAGAGCCAGGATTGGGGCTACCGGAAACGTAAGACCATTGAGACCTGGTCCAAGGTTGAACTTGGGTGGTAGAGGACGTCTTGGAGCTACCACTCCATCGACCGAAGCCCCGGCCGAACCAACTGCTGCTGTTGATGAAGAAGAAGCACCAAAAGAGGAACAGACTTCAGAGAAGGAAGCGGAAGCCACGCCAGCTCCAGACAACTCCAATCCTTTGACCCGTTTGCGCAACAAGCAACGGCCGAACCTTCAGGTGCGCCCCAAGGCTGCAGCCAGCGCACCGGTTCAGGTGAGAAGAGTGAACCCACTGTTGGCTCGTCGCAGACCAGGCGTAACCCAAGAACCATCCACCGAAGCCCCCAAAGAAGAACCATCGACGGAAGCTTCCGAAGAACCCGAAGATGAGGAAGGCGATGAAGAAGACGAGGCACCAGCTCCAAGCTCGACCACCACCACTGAGGAACCAAAGGGTTTGAACAAATTGTTGGCTGCTCGCAGGAGATTACCTCACAGGCAACCAGGCACCCTCGCCTAAGAAAATGGGCCAAGCCCACGATTTCTTGTATCTTGTATCAAGAAATACCCGTTCAGCTGTGTTAAAATAAAACTATTTAATAATGTTACTGCCGTTCCGCATCGCGCATCAACAAGAAGAACATATGGATATAACGAAAAACACAACACGCCTCAAAATGCGTGGGAGCCCTCAAACAACCAGCACGCCACCATCAGCAAATGCAAAATAATATTCAATCCAAATCAAATTCCTATTCCTTGTATATAAATATAAATCTCTGAAATATAAACTTTCACTTCCGAACCACAGAAACGTCTGCAAAACTCATCTAAGTGATTTTAGTCCGACGATATTTTCTTAGCCTATTATTGACCCCTGCTCGAAACAATTCAGAAATATTTGATTAAATATCGTCCGCGTTTTTTTTCTCTTTATATTTATTACCTTTAAAAATTTAGACTAATTTGTAATTATTTAAAATTGAATTAAGTCCCTTTTAGTTTTTATCTCATTATTATTTTTTTTATTATTATTTGTTTAATAATTTCGGGCCTGACACGTGCCAATATTCTTATAAGAAAATCATACACATCGAATATCCAGTCGGATGTTTGATAAAATATGAAATATTACTGTACATACAATTTTTTTAAATAAAATAATATTGTAGTCTACATTTATTTGTTTATCAAAAATCTTACTACCTATCAATAAAAATATATGAAACCATAAAATATTTAATGAATAATTTAAGTTAATATTTTGTTGTTAATATTTTTGTTAAAGTAACATCAATTATCTTTAGGTTTACTATAAGCTGATTCTTACATTTTTCAGTAACTATAAAAACTTAAATTAATCATTTTGAAGTATAATTTTGAATTCTAAGTCAAATAATGTTTTACCGATACTTTATCGTGTTTACTGTTTTGAAATTGAATGATTCATAGAGGAAATAAATTGGCAAATGTTATCAGCATATTATCGCAAACTGTTAAAACGTGTGCAACTTTTATAGTTTTCTCATATTTTTTAATGGGAATCGTTGGGTAAAAATAAATAACATAAAATCAATATTTAACGATTTAGGGCTTACTGGTGTTTAATATCGGTTTTATTTACAGGAAATTGACATTGTATCTCATTTATATTCAATTTTCATATATTTTTTCTTAAATCACGCTCGAAGAATATGAGTGTAAAAAAATCTCTCGACGATATGTACAAATATAATTAGAATGTGCTTTACACTTGACCAAAAATGGAAATCGAACAATCGCTAAAAGATTAATTTAAAAAATATGATTAAAAATAATATTAGTAATAAATAAGTACAAAATGAATTTAAAGAAAATAAATCGAATCAAAACCATAGTTTAACTTTTGCAGTTTTATCCATTTGCAATGGAAGTTATCAGAAATATCACATTGATGGCTCTTGTCGACGGTTTGGGATGGAGGGAGGAGAAGGTAGAGGATTCTTACACTAATCAAATGGCCCGCACTTTCCGTCTCTGTATCAGATTGGCGGAGCTCATCCTGTCATCGTATTGTTGTGCTTTGATGTACAGGAAAACTCCGGCGATCACAATAAATGTACCTAGGCCACTGAGCAGCGTCACGGGATTACCGAACATCAACACCGACAGCCATATTAAGAATGCTCTTTTCGCAGTGTTAGCCACGCTGAAAATAATGAAAAAATAATAAGTTAAAACCTAGAAAGGTATGTTGCGATAAAGCTTACCTGTGCGTCACGGGACTTATGTAATCCATCAGGACGTAAGCGGTAATGCTTTGGAAGTGAAAGAAAAGACCGTTGAGGATGAAATAAAACACGTGAGGAAAATCCGGTCGATGGAAACTGGACAGATCGACCAGTAGTAGGGTCGCGGGTATTTGAACTACGACACTAGCGAGGCTAGTATAAAATTGCAACTCGGCTGGACTGCAAAGAAATCATCAGTTTAGAATTAGTAATACATATTTCTTCAAATTATAGTAGTTATTACATCTGTTTAAGGTAAATATTTTATCTAGACTAATCTATATTAATATTTACTCTACAAAACACATTGTTTAACTTTAGTAAGTTATGAAGTATCAATTAATTATTTAAATATTAGAATTAAATAATATTGAAATGCACGGCTTACGTGTATTTAAATTTATCACCGGAGATGAGCATTTTCGAGTAAACGTTCTGCAGACATTCGGTAAGATTCGTAGCCATCGCGGCTATGAATCCTCGCAACTCGAAGCTGATTTCGTTGGCCGAACATAGAGCCAATCCGGACATCACAGGTACTAAACTGAGCTTGACGAACAGACCTGTCTGCTCTCCTATAAGAACGTGAAGCAATTAAGAGACATACTTATTGATTAAGAGGATCTGCACTTACCTAATAACAATCTAGAAATTAATACTGTGAAGAGAGGCGCTGAGCTTTTTATGGTTTCAGTAAAACTTACAGCTACATAATTTAAAGCTACTAAACCCAAAACGACTGTGAGAAACCTATGGGAAGGAAACATTAATTATTTATGATTTGGTTGTTGTGATTATGAGTAATTTTACCTAGTACATCCAACTAAGATCATGTGTCTATAGAATCCCGGAGGTTTACTGAGCCTTGGGGATGGTTTGTACATGCCACAGGGGAAATACATTTGAATGAATCCACATGTTGCAGTCATCAACATTTGGCAAGCACCTGTTTAAAAAATAATGAATTATTAATATCTGATGAATATGGTTATTAATGAAAACTCACCTAATATTGTTGGATCCCCATTTAAATAAGTCAGAATGTATTTGTTTAGGAACAAGGTGCATCCACTGAAGACGTACCAGAGTAACAAGAAAACAATAGCCCTAACATTTAACAGACCTGATCTATTTTCACTAATAATCACTTCGTGCTCCTTCTTGACCTCATGGCCCTTCGCAACATTTGTACTGTTATTCTTCTCATTTTCCATGTTTGCTTCGAAGATAAATAATTCTTATGCATTAAGTTAGAGAGGAACGAGTCGGTGTGCCGTTTCGCAACGCAATCAATATCCACACATGTCTTGTTAATAAACGAAACTGCGCTTTTCCTCCTATTTTAACGAATTTTCACAGATTTGTTAGCAATCTGTCACGATGACATCTTCGTCTCTGACGTTTGCAACTTTCTCTTTGATTTTAGTCGGTTGGGGACATTGCAACAACGACCGGTTTCCACCAATTACATAATTTGTCAGAGAAATCCTCTTCGGAGAAAATACACGAAACAGATAACTTTTAATGCCATTTAGAACAGCTTCAACAGCCGTTGAAGGTTATGTTGTTTATATTTTCTATGCACCGGAATGCAGCCAAATAGCTCAAACGTCAAATGGCAAGTTATGTAACTTTCAGAACGCGCTTGTTAATTTGGTTGCGTAGTTATGTAGCGTTAGTTCAAAATGTGTTTAAGAGGTCAATATTATTGTTTTTGTTTCGTTTTGTTTTCTACTCGAATTGGAGCGATGTAATAGCGGTTAACATTTTAATTGATTAAAGTGTTATTGGAGCGGCGGTAAAGTGGAGCGAACGGGCGCCTTCCATTTATAACTCTTTCGTGACTCCGAAAAATACGTAATAAGGGGGCTCTCTGTTCGTAGTGCAACTTTTAAGTAAACTTCGATTTAGGTTAGTGCGGTTAAAGTTCTAATAATATCTTTTGGCACCGATAAATCAATTGATCAGCGTGCGCGTTTTTTTTCTTTCTTTTTCATTTGTTTTTTTTTTGTTCGTTCAGTGTTTGTTGGCACATCGTCTTCGGTTTCACGATCTACGCCCTGCGAATATCCAAAAATGTATTTCCGCTTTCCGCAAGACTTGCGTCTCAAGAAGAAGATTACCTGTGCGCGGTCATCGACCTCGTAAACATTGATCTGTGTGTAGTGATTACAGCACCGACACCTAGTGCAGCAGTGTCATCGCCCCTAACCACAACAAAAGGCCGCTTCTCGCTGAAAGGGTAGGAAGGAAGGAAATAAGGTATGAGGCTGTGAGGATTCGCGAAACTCGCGGAAGGATGCACAAGAAGGAGGACATCTTTGAGCAGAAGAAGGTGGAGATTGAGTCATGGCTGCAGAGGCTCGAAAAGAGGTTGGGGGGCATGGCCCCAGTGGGACACACTGCTGATGTTCTCGAGCTGCAGCTCAGGGAGCAGAAGGGCTTCCATGCTGAGCTGCACACCTTCAGGCAACAGATCGATGGCTTCCAGCAGATCACCCAGAAGATCATCACTGCCCATCAGCATGAGGACACCAGTCGATATAAGAAGGTATGTTTCAATTTTCTTATAAGAATCCAATCAACTTGTACATATTGAGAAATCATTTACTCTTAAGATTTATGTGCTGCAGTTCTAGATGGAATATTGATTTTTATAAGATTTTGACACATTCCTATAGGTTTCAGGATTATGTGTTATACAGTTTCTTTAAAGCATCAATTTTATTTATGTATAATAAAAACAATCTATCCGATTACAAAAATATATCCATAAAGCATATAAATAATTCATATAATAATTAAAAAATACTTAAATTAACAAAAATAATGAACTTTAATATGTAAGGAAAAGCTAAGAAATGTTAAAAATATTAATAAAACAGTTTTTTCATAAAAAAATATTTAGATAATTTTCGATTTATAACGTATATAAATTAACGGTGTTTAATGATTCATTATTAAAATAAATTAGTAGTAGCATTGCATGAAAGTGCACATCGTCATCCGTTCTATTATTCTGTTACTTTTGATATCAATATAAGAAAGTAATAAAAAAGTTTCAAGAATCTGAAAGACATCCTTTAATACCTTTCATAAACATTCTATTTTGCCCTAAAATTCTCGCTCACTTTACATCGGCTTTATTTGAGCTTTTCGTCGATCTATATATAGTATGTCTTTACTCCCTCAATCGCTCCAACCCCCTTTCAAATATCTTTCCGTAAAATGTTACTGATTCCAAAAATTACAATTTCTCGCGTTATATTTTCTTATAATTATATTTCTTTTAATTGCGTAACTTTATAGATTTTTTTCGTTAGAAAGTGCAATTAAGATAATTAAAATAAACATGAATTTTTCATTTATCACATTTTAAATGTATGCATCATTAAAAAGCGGTGAAACCATTAATTCAGACCAATCTGCTTTATATCTTCTAGTAATTAATGGAGTTTTCCTCTTTTGCAAGTAGTGCTTTATTTATAATATACACCTATTCCATAATTTATATGATACTTTATTTAAACTATTTCACGGTTTTATACAGTTTATTTAGATTTATACGGTTTTCTGATGAACATATCTCCAGTGTAAATCAGAGGAAATGTGTACTTATACCTTGATATATTTGTGATTTTATGAATTACTGTTATATTTATGGTTTTTAAGTTATAATACTATTATTTTAAGTTGAATTAATACAGGTGTATTTTTTAAGTTAAATACAGTAAATTATTGCAATTAATTCTCTTCTAAAGTATTAACAACCATTTATTTATATGCCAAAGTTTATATTTGTTAAAATTATTATATTAAAGAAAAGTGGATGTTAACAAAAATTTTCATTATGATAATGCTCTTTCATGTTTCTTTAAGCTGGAAAATTTAAAACAGTTTTATTATTCCATATCTTTTTTCATGAATTTTACAAATGAAAATGTGAACTTTACATATCACTTAAGTCTTGTGTAGAATATATAATCATATTAATTAAATTAATTGTGAATGTGTGTGGCACTTTATAATATTTGAAAAACCTAAAACGACTGTCATTAATTTCATGCGTGCCCATCCCTAATATATAACATTGAAAAGTGTTATTTTATTGTGTAACAATTCGCAGCTGCACCTACAAATATCGTTCACCTAGTTTGCCTATAGATCAATATTTGATTTCTGGTGTAACGAATTTGTGGCACGTAACAAAACGAAATATTTGAAAATGCAGTCATTAATAAAGTAAAATGTTGTCCCGTTTTTAAATCGAAAGCCAAACAGTGTGGATTGATTAAATACGCTGTCCATTTACGATTGGGCAAACGAGTCGTGCGATCGTGTAAAGTAATTAACTCGTTGGGAACAATTTGTGCTCAATTGCTTTTAATAGCAACGTATAATTGAAATATTCTACCGAACGCTCGCAATGTATTCCATTTAATAGCTCATAACAGTGCCTTCGCCGTTTCCTTAATTAAATTACCCATTAAGCATTCGTTCGGCGTTACGTAATGTTTGAAGTACGCACCGCGATCGAGCGAGGAGCTTTTACATTCACATCCAATACAGAACCATTCAGTTTCGACAACTCAATGTTTGACGTTCTTTATTAACATAACGTATATGAATCTCTCGTATGTTTCAAACATATCGTAGTTGCACTTACATTGAGTATTTGTTTTGTATACATTCACATATGTATCATAACTAAATGCATTATATACCGCCTTCAATTATATTAGTATTGATTTAAATTTCTAAAGTAAATAATACAATAATATTATTAATGATGCTAGAATCTAGCAGCTAGATGATTGAGGTCAAGTTGATACAAGGCTTTTAGTTAAGTTGAAACATTATGGATAAAAGTTATGTCACCACTGATGACATAACGTTTATGAATTACAACATGTTCTTCGTGGATTACTCAAAGTATTATGTATTTCATGATTTTTGCATATTACTTTAAAAAATGTCACATCAGCACGTTATTGTCAAAGAGTTTTAAGTTTAATATTTTGGTTTATTAAAACTTATAACTTTGGATAGTTACGTTTTTTTACGTTTCTCCACAATTATTGAAGAATTTAGATGATTTTTTTAATATATTTTATTTGCAGGCAGCTTCGGATATCAACCAATTATACACGCGCTTGGATGCATGCGTAATTAACCGAGGGAAGCTGCTGCATGCGGCGATGAGTTCTTTGCAGAATCTGGACCGTTCGCTGGATAAGTTTTTAGCCTGGTTGAGCGAAGTGGAGTCAGTTCTGGAGAGTCTCGAGACTGAAGGGGATTCAAGGAGAGGCGCCCAAGGCCTGAAGGAGCTACAGTCCGATATCGAGAGACAATCGACGACGCACTCGGCTTTGAGGACCTCCAGCCTCGCACTCCTCGGTACCCTGGCCCCCGAGGATGCGCTCATGCTCCAGCTGCGTGGCGATGAGATGGAACGCCGCTGGCAGGTCAGTTCTCCACTAGAGCTTGCGCGATCAACACGTCCATTTCCATCAAACATTCAATTCGAAAGCTATTTTTAAAAGTTATCCAAACATATTCCAGGCTCTCCGCACACGGACAATGGAATTGCGCAACAGGCTAGAGCACAACGCAGAGTACTGGAACGCTCTGCTGCTTTCGCTCAGGGAATTGACCGAGTGGGTGATCAGGAAAGATACGGAATTGGGCCTCGCGTCAAGGCAAGATGACCACAGGGCTTTCCGGCAGCAGCTAGAGGACAAGAGGCCTCTTGTGGAGGCTAGCTTGAGGAGTGCCAGACAATTCGTAGCGGGTGAACCCTCAGGAGAATTGGCGCGCAACTTGCGGAGGGAGCTGGTCAAGTTGAGCGATAAGTGGAATGCTTTGATCGATCGTTCCGATCAATTAGCTTCGAGATTTGAACAGAACAATGCTGTAAGTATTATCCCATCAATAAGGCCAATCCACAGTAAATACATCCCTTGCTTGATCTGACCGTTAAATTACAAATTATAATCGAAAGTTATCAATTTAATTTTAAATTTTTGGCCAGTAAGACTAAAATCCAAATTTTAACCGTATATTAAGCGAATTTGGATTTTACTAAAAGACGTGTGTAGTGTAAGTTAAGTATTAATTAAATGTCATTTTCCAAAGAAATTGAAACACTTGGCGGTAATTTTGGAGGAGGCTTCGTCAGCGGTCGCTCGTCTGGAGAGGGCGACTCTGAGCTGGAGCGGTCCAAGGAGCGCAGCTGAAGCTCGTGAATTATTAAACGGCCTGAGGACACTGGAGCAGCAACTTCCGCCACTTCAGAGGTCGCTGGATGAAGCGAGAAGTCAAGCTTCTATGCTCGGATCCGTAGTGCCTCAAACCTCAGCCACTCAACTTGAAGACTGTACTGCACGATGTAGAGCCCTGCAGGCTGCAATTAGAGAGAGACGGGATGTACTGACGAGCACTTGCCAAGGAGAAATATCCCCGGGCCCGTCGAGCGTTCAGCCTCCGTGGGAGAGGGCGACTACTCCGAACAAAGTCCCTTATTACATCAACCACAACATGGAGACGACCCATTGGGATCATCCGCAGATGTTGGAATTGGCTGCATGTTTGCTACAGTTGAACGAAGTACGCTTTTCCGCATATAGAACCGCTTTGAAATTGCGCGCAATCCAGAAAAAACTTTGCTTCGATTTGGTTACTTTGTCTGCTGCCTCCGAGGCATTTGATGTTCATGGCCTCCGGGGACAAAACGATCGCTTGTTAGATGTGGCGGATATGATGTTGATTCTAAGGGCTATATATTCGGGAACGTTGCAACAGAATCCGAACTTGGTGGATGTTCCACTGTGCGTTGATCTCACACTGAATTGGCTGTTAAATGTATACGATAGTCAGAGAACTGGCCAGATTCGAGTACTTAGTTTTAAGGTGGGCTTGATTTTATTAGCGAAAGGCCACTTGGAAGATAAATACCGTTACTTATTCCGCTTGATCGCTGATCCGCAGCAGAGAGCTGACCAGAGGAAACTGGGATTGCTACTGCATGATGTTCTGCAGGTTCCTAGACAGTTAGGCGAGGTGGCCGCATTCGGTGGATCTAATATAGAACCTAGCGTTAGGAGTTGTCTTGGAGAAAGAGAAGATTTAGAAGTTACTCATTTCTTGGCATGGCTGAAACAGGAACCGCAATCTTTAGTTTGGGTACCCGTACTTCACAGATTGGCAGCTGCTGAGACAGCCAAACACCAGGCAAAATGCAATTCGTGCAAACAATACCCGATAATTGGGTTGAGGTATCGGTGCTTGAAATGTTTCAATTTCGACATGTGTCAATCTTGCTTTTTCTCGGGAAGGTTAACGAAAGGTCATAAATTGTCCCATCCGATGCACGAGTATTGTGCTGCGACTACTTCAGCTGAAGATGTTAGGGATTTCACTAAAGCTTTGCGCAATAAGTTTAAAAGTAAAAGACATTTTGTTAAACACCCAAGAGTGGGTTATCTTCCGGTCCGTTCTGTGTTGGAAGGAGATGAACTTGAGAGCCCGATAGCTTCACCGCAACACAATGACATGCATTCCCGTTTGGAGATATACGCGAGCAGATTAGCCGAAGTTGAATTGCGGGCAGCCTCTCCAGAGGATGAGCATAGACTCATAGCAGATCTGTGCCATTCTTTGGAAGGAGCTCCGGCAAGTCCAGGCCAACTGATGCTTGTAATCGACGAGGAACAAAGGGCTGAGCTGCAAGATATGATTCGCGAATTGGAAGCCGAGAACACGGCATTACGTCAAGAATATGAGCAACTCCAGAGAGGTTCAAATCCTCATCCTCAACCTGCCCAACACGACGTTGTGGCTGAAGCTAGATTACTTCGTCAGCACAAGGGTAGATTGGAGGCGAGAATGCAAATCCTCGAAGATCACAATCGACAATTAGAAGCTCAATTGCAACGACTCAGGCAGCTTTTGGAGGAACCTGCCGCTACAACTACTACCCTCCAAACGCGCTCTGTAACCGCCTCCCAATTAAATCAAGACACTCCCGGAAGGGTGACGCAGCCTCCACCTCCAACCAATGACCATCGCTAAGACTTATCATGCAAGAAAGCCGTAATTAATCAATAATGCACACCTCATCGTTATCTATTATATGCATATCATGGATGTAGATTGCTTACAGTTATACTCGATATAATATCATATATACCATATCATAATGTTAAACGGAAGGAAATGAAGAGAAGTTGTTGTTTGGTGTGAAGTAGGTGCACTGTTTTATGTTCTCACATGCTTAATCATTAAGGCAATAAATAAGAAACAAGTTGTTCAAAAGAAACATAAAAAAAATAAAGAACATGTTTATATAAGTAATAATGAAACGTTGTATTTGTCTTTTCCATTTATTCATGCTTGTTTTAAAAATTAACAAAATCAAACTCGCGATCCATGACCAAAGTGACCACGAGGTTCTCGGATTCCGCATCGTACTGAGCGTTCCCTAATTGCGGATCGACGGGCTGCGGTAGCGGAATGGACAGGTAAAACCTTGCACTATTCACCTCCAAATTCGTCCTCAACACTTTCAGGTCAATATTTTGCCTGGACTCCCCCGGCAAATGGATTTTCAAGACCATGTTCTCGCAACTAGCTGTCGTCGGCGTTTTCCCGCCCATCTACAATTCGTGATTAATCATTACCCTTAATTTCAATCATTACATTAAATTACCTGCAAGAATACATCGGATGGTGTTACACTTTGTCTATAAGATACTTCCCATTTGGGCGTTCTCTTCCAATCGCTTCGGGGATTCGAATCGGATTCCTCTTTGAAATATTCCTCTAGATTTTCAGTTTCTTTCTTTTCAGCTTTCTTAGTTTCCGCTTCGTTTGCTTTGTTTTCCGCTTTGATCTCGCAAATATCGCTCGGGCTCAAATCTGCAAATATACTCTATAAGTTCTGCAAGTAATAATTTCTTTAAATCACATTTGGACTTTGATCGTTTGCGGTCTTCTTCATCGTCGGATTCGTTTCCGCTCCTTGGTGGATTGAGTAACTTCGAAAGTAGTACCAAATCGCTTCCTAAACCTTCCATCGCAAAGCTGACAGCTTGACTGACAAAAGTTTCCTTCAACAATGTGTAAATAGTTTGGGGAAACGTATCGATTTAATATATAGTTACTTGGTTACTTGTTTATATGAGTCATAATGTTTTATATATATATTGTGATGCACAGACTACCTTTATATCAATTACAGCAAATTTAAAGATATAAAATGCAAAGATAAATTAACAATATTATAAAAAACTATAATAAATGTAACGATTCTAGTGGTGATATTTAATTGCTTGAATATTTGTACATTTTCTAAAAATTCTGTAGTAACATTGGTTATTAAATAAAATGATTAAGTTTAAAAATAAATTAATTATTTTTTTCGAAAATTTACATTATTTTATCAGAAAACCTTTATATACATTTAGATCATGAGAAATGGGATAAACTCTATAAGCCACCTTGTATATATTAGTAAAACAGGTTACTTTCTTATACATAAAATTAATTCAATTATTTCCCACTAGAGGTGTCCACATGTTTTACTTAACTTATGGGCTACTAATAATTAAATATAGTATAAATAAATAAAAAGTCAACAATATTATACTATTCTTTGGTAGTTTGTTTCAAACCCTTGAACGTTCATTGGAATTGTGTATCCATAATAATCGAATTCTATCAAAAAAAAATATAATTATTTATAAAAAAAATTAAGAACAAATTCTTACGTAAAATGCAGTGACTGGAAGTGGGAGAAACATGAACATTTAGCTTATTTATCAGTATGAATTATATAAATCTCAAAGATTAATTATGATTTTAAGAAAGTTAAAAGTAATAAGAAAAACTTACTTGAATTTCGTCCGTTTCTAATGTTAATATTGTTCTAAAATGCAATAAGATGATAATATTTATTGTAAAACTGCGGAAGGTTGATTACCTGATCTTGTGGCGTTTTGGCACATAAACAAAGACGATAAATATTTTAATCACAAATAGAATGAGAGCATTTGTAAGAATTAAATAAATCATGAATAATGTAGTGATAACTACTTTAAATTTGATCAAACTGCAATAGTTGAGATTTTGTTTATATTTGATAGTCGTTTCTTTCTTGAAATCATTTTTGACCATCTTATTCAAGCAATTGTAGCGTGCATCTAGGTACATTAAAACCGAAATATTCTTGAAGTGACGCGAATTTAAAGAAGTCAAGAAGTTCAAGTTAACTTTTTTCGCTCCTGGTATAGAATTCCGTTCAATCATTTTGATTTCATTATTATCAAGCTCGATTTGTTCCAACACTTCTTGCAACCCAACAAATGTTTCCTTTGTGATATCCACAATCCGATTAAAACTCAAATATAAAAGCGTTAATCTTGAGTTTTTGAACGCATCAGAAGATATAACAGAAATCCTATTATTCGTTATTGAAAATGTAGAAATTGTTGAAATTGAAGCGAACATCGATCCATTAAACGCCTCTATTAAATTGTAATCTAAATAGAGATTTTTGATTGCTGGAATTGCAGCGTTGTAATCTTGTTATGTTGCAAGTTTAAAGTCTTCAACTTCGATATTCCCGAGAATGAATCTGAGCCAATTTCAGAAATGTCGTTGGACACTGTTAGATTCTGAAAGGTGTTGGCTTTGATAGTCGTTTCACTTTCGATATACCTTAAATTTGTAGCACTTAATTGGAAGCCGTTAACATCCGCGTGGTTGAACATTTTGCGTTTTTTGATAGAACTTTTGTAGAATTTTTGTATCAAATTCTTGCACTAACACATAATCAGTTGACACAATATAAACACCAGTTTTGCACTAGAATACATTTTATTTAATATTGGAATATTGAATATTTTTATTAGATGTGAACTAGAAATGCGACAAAGCGAATATACTTCAACCACCGATAAAACTTGCATTATATACGTCAAATTAAATGATTAAGACGTTCGCAAATTGCGGTTTCAACTTGGTCATATCACATAAAATACATTTGTCATAATTTCAAGATAATGTGTACCAAACATATTATAAACACCATTTTGCTGTAGAATTAAAGTATAGATTACATTTATTGAAATTAACGAATAGTTCGGACTGCGATCAAACACTGATTCTGATTATAAATCATATTATCCCACTTTTTGGTAACTCATATCTTTGTAGGCAATAGGTAATAAATATCCGTAGTTTTCATATTCCGCCGTGTATTCTGTAATAATTTGCATTCAAATTTTGAGATAATTAATGAAAAACACTTACGTAAAATGGGTTTATTATTCACTGGAACTTCTGAAATAATCGATTTTTTAATTATTTATATTTCAATTTATAATTTAGTACTAACCATCATATATCATAGGCTCAGGCTCTGCAAAATAAAATAAATTTTAAATATTATAGAAAAGATGAAAGAAAAATAAATTATTTAATTGAAGCAAATAAATTTGATTTTTTTTTAATTACTATAATTTTCATGAAAAAATTGTAAATTTAAGCTAAATTATTTTGTAAAATAAACAACTTAATATTTATATTTATAAACTTACTAATATTGCATTCTAATCTATTATTGTCGGGTTTCTGAAAAATTAATGAAGTTGTATGAAAATTATATATTATTGTTGATGAAAATTACCGTAAAATTGATGGAAACATGCTGAACGTTGGAGATATTCCTCCGTTTGCAAATTAGATTCGCAACTATAATAATAAAAACTAGTGATAATAGCGTAAGTATTGTAAGAAGTATGGAGATTATCATCAATTGAAAATTGATTGTTGTGGTGCAACGAACGTTGCTTTGCTTTAAACTGATATTTACAGTTTGGTAAAATTTATCACCGAGGATCACATCTAAGCAATTATTGTTTGCATTCACGTATGTTAGTAAAAAAATATTCCTGAAGTGTTTCGCAGTTAAGGACGTCAAGAAGTTATCATTCAAGTAAACTATTTTCGCTTTCGGGATGGAATAATCTCCGATCATTTTGATTCCATTCCCATCCAAATGGATTTCTTTTAAAACTGTTAGAATCCCAGAAAAAAATCCCTCGGTGATAGTCACGATCCGATTGTTACTCAAATATAAGTGCGTCATATTTAAATTATTGAACGTACCAGAAGAAATAGCAGCAATCTTATTATTCGTTGCAGACAGTATAGAAATCGTTGAAATTGAAGCGAACATCGATCCATCCAATATCTCAATTAAATTGTAATCCAGATAGAGATTTTCTGTTACCGGAATCGAATTTGGTTGCAGAGATTTAATCACGTTATGCTCCAAGTGTAAATTCTTTAACATGCTGATTCCGGTGAAGGAGTCGGTATCGATTTTAGATAAATAATTATTTCCCAAGAATAAGTTTTTCACAATCAAACCTTGAAAATTTTTGCCTTCAACAGTTTTCAACTTTTCGAAACTCATATCGATGATTTCGAACGGAGTTTTTCTGAAGAATTTGTAATATGAAGTTGTGATGAACTTATCCGGACTATAGGAAGTCTTGCATTTTTCTGGTGGACACTTTTCTCTGCATACACAAAGTTGGGCACTTGCTAGTGCAACAAGTAGTGGACACAATATAATTACAATTTTTGAAATCAAAGACATTTTAATGGTTTCTTTAAGGCGATTCAAATTGTAATGAAAAGCAGAAAGTGAAATGCGATTTACGGAAGAGAATTTCCTGCTTCGTAGATAAAGAATAACTAAGTTATTTCGGCGCTTGCAACAATTATATATAAAAATACTTCATTGTTATCTTCTGTTTGTTGACTAACAAACTGCGTACTGTTTTGCGGTAATACATTTTTAATACTTCATTTTTTTAAAATGCAGCAATAATTCCATTTAAATGAGCCATCAATTCGCCTAGACATTTGATAATATTATTAGTATGTGTCATTATAGTGTAATTACATATTACGTAAAACTAGTTGTATGAAAAAGCATAATAACTTAAGTAAAAATCAAAAAGTTGATTTTTTTGTAAATGATTGAGAATTTTATACACCGAGATATGCCAGACTTTTTATAAAAATCTATAGAGAACTCAACCCATTATAAGATAATTATAAGATTTCAGAATGAAAAAATGTTTGAGGAGTTAGTGAAAAAAAATAGAAATAATTTTGTAAATTTAATGAATGAAGCTATGGCCCGCGGGCCGTAATTTGCCCATGATTGTACAATTTGCCGTTAATAAATAAAACATGATATATTCAAGATATTATTCTAGATTCTTATAGAAAAAATATATAAAGTTTATTATGAAATATTAATGAAAATCTTCAATTATCTAATCTCTCGATGATGCTAAATCAGTGTTATATAAGTAAATTGTAGAAAATGGATATTTGAAAATCTTAATTTGGATGTATGAAGATTTACGTTAATGTGTGATTTTTCGACTGGATGAAGCATTTAGAGCTCTCACTCTTGAGAATTATGAATCGATAAATCTCTATATCCCAGTTGGAGTGTACTTTGCGCCGTTCCTCGCATGTGCGATTTCCTTGAAGAAATTATGCAGTAAATCGTGCGAAATCCGAAGGTTTATTGCTTAGTATAAATGGGCCAAATCGCACCACGAGTCTAAATTATATACACATGCATATAGATACACATTGATACCAGGACCGGATCCAGTATAGAAACTAGATACTCAACGGAAGTAAATTGTAAATAAAAAGCTGTTTGTTCGCTCACTAATTTGCATTTAAATTAGACTTAAATATTAGTACATTTAGTAGTGTTTTAATTATTCTGAAGTCTGATTAACAGATATATATATATAATTAAAAACTGTTATTGGATTTTAGAAATGTATGAAGTAGAAAATGTAATTTTGAAAATTGTTGTGTTATGTTGTAGATGTGTAAGGAATTGCTGGTTACGTCCCTGTTGGTATTATATAGCGATAGACATTACTCGGGAGAGAAACAAAAAAGTGTGTTTCCTTTAAGACTGAGAAATGTCGCAAGCGGCCGATCGCTGTCTGCCTGCCATTGTTCCATTCGGGATACGATGTTATGCAATATTTATATATCGACGGTGTAAACGAACCTGCGATCAAATATAAACATAGGATGTGTATAAACATAGGGGAGACCTTAAAATAGTGCTGGTTGGATGGATGGATGGTTGGATGGCAACGATCGAGGGATTAGAGATAGAATTGAGGATAGAGAGTTAGTGAAGAGAGTAAAAGAGTAGAAATAGTGTTCGTTCTTCACCTATTGACATGCAGTTGGCTGGGCGCCTTCTCGCACATGGGCGTACTGCAGCGCGGGGGGAGAAAAAAAGAGCTGGGAAGAAAAACGTGGATTATGGTTGGAGAGGAGAGGTCTTTTGCTGGAAACGCGGAAAAATCTTTAATAGGCTTCGCAGCGTGAACCGTTGAACAGAAACGAAAACATCGGACACGAAAGCCTAGTGCCCAATTAATTACCTACTTATATACACATAGTTGTGTGTGTGTGTGTGTCTCGTGTCCCTCCACGACGTTGGCTGCTTTCATGCACGAGCCTCCCATTCTCTTCGCGTCTCACTGTTCACATCCGCAGAGGCTCCGCCGACAAACAAAACACGCCGCGCAATCTTTTTCCACCTTTGCACCGCACCTGATTAATGTTCCCTGTTGTTGGTTGTTTTTTCTTTTTTCTTCTTGTTGTTCTTTCGGTTTCGAATCGGAGAGATGCTCAATATTATAATAGGATCGGGTTTGTTGACCCAATGGATCTGGGGAAGATCGCCGCTCCTAATGGACACGAGCGTGTCCACCATCCGGATTTAGGCACAAAATGAAGAATATGCACCCGACGACGACGACGACGACGACAACTAAGACGACTGCGAAGTATAGTCTGGAATGTGAACGAAACGGCCTACAATCCCGCTTTTCATTTTTCTTTGCTCTCCGCATATATTTCCACACTTCCACTCAACTTTGCGTTAGTCTAGGTCAGTTTAATTTATTTTTACGTCTGCCTCCCATCTCCGTCTCACTCGTACACGACACGACCTGGGTCATTGCCTCTCACCGACCGAACCACCCGAAACCGACGTAAAGCAGCGAAATTTCTCTCCATAAATCACCAACGAGAGAACAATGATTGGAAAACAAATATAAATCATAATCGTCCCCGCGCGATACCTTTTTCTTTATTTCTTTCTTTCAAAGTTCTGCCATCGTTTCGTAAATTGGCGCGCTTTCGCGCACGATCGCTCCTTGTAATTGCAATTATTATCTATTTGGGTCTAAATGGCCAATCTATATTTTATATACAAACACATCTACGGTTAAAACAGCAACAGCGACCATTTCGAAACGTGATTGATAACTTTTAAAGCCGTTTTATTCTTCTTTTGCTATTTATCATTTCCTACCTCCGCCGAACACGCTCCTCGCTGAATGCGGTAACCTCGTCTAACCTCGCTTAACCCTAATACATCATCATTTTATCAATTACGCTATTTTCTATTTAATAGCCAGATCTTCACAAAACCATATCTCGATGTCTTTAACATATACAATCTTCCACTTCTTGTTAACATTTATAACTTTCATCCTCGTTCGACATCAATTACTCTACTCTAACTCATGATTAATTGATGCCCGTATCTTTGACAATCATCTCTCAAAACATAATTTCATCTATTACTACTATTCGTCATGTACTAAAATAAATTTGCACAATGTTTACATGTGAATTTCATATATTCAAGTCAATCAATTTATATTTATTCAATAGATTTTTACATTTTTTGATAACTGTAGAAGATTGGTAGAGACATAAAAGTTATTTGATGAGATTTATGTTTACAAGCCGGTGTTTTCGGTGATGAAGTCGCGCATCTCTGGAACGCTGGAGTAAACTCCTGGATAGTCTGGACGGGCGCATCCCATTCCCCAGGAAACGACTCCGACGAGTTCGCCATCGACGACCAAAGGACCGCCGGAATCTCCCTGGCAAGCGTCTTTGCCGCCTCCTGGAACGGCGGCGCAGATCATGCGATCGGTAACTGGGTTGCTTCCATAAGCTTCCTGGCACTCATCGTTTCCGACGATGTTGACCTTAACGGCTTGCAGTTGAGAAGGGGAAGATCCACCTTCTTTGAGAGCACCCCATCCGGAGCAGACGGCTTCGGCGCCAGCTGGAACTGGTTGAAGGAACTTGGGCAATGGAACGGTTTGGATTCCGGAACCCAAAGAAAGAGATTCGGCCAACTCCAAAACGGTGATGTCGTAGTCGATGTTCCAGGAATCGTATTGTGGGTTCTGGTAGATGGTCTTAACTTCAACGACGACACCGCCGGATCCCTTGATGGAGGAACCAGCGCGGACGCTCAAATCCTTGGCGGAAGAACCATCAGTGCAATGGGCAGCGGTAACGGCGAATTTCTCGCTGATGATGGAAGCGCCGCAGATGTGGCTTCCGTAGTACAGCAAAGACAATTGGTATGGATAATCTTCAATGTTCACATCTTCACCACCAACGATGCGACCATCCAGCTGAGGAATTCTTGGATTGGCGGCTGAAGCCGCAGCTACGAGAGCAGATATCAGTACAAACTTGAACATTTTGCTTGTGATGATTTGATTCATTTTTCAGTTCCCTTTTATACACCAAAAATGTCTGGTTTTTATCTTACATCGCATGATTAGTATCAATCTAAAAAATGTTATCCAGTAAACAAAAAAAAAATACATAAGCCTTAATATTTAAATTTATTGGTTTTCCTCAGCCAATTATCAATCAGATAAATAAAAACAAAAATACGCTATAGATTTAATAAATAATGTTTATTGAAATAATACAGAATAATACAAAAATACATAATAAATTTATTTATTCCGAAAGTTATTTATATGTAATTACATAATTTGTCCTTCCATTCTAAATAATTAATAAAATAATGTATAAATCAAAATGAATTAAACCCAACATATTTATGGTTTTAATTTTTGTAATTTTGTAAACTTTGCCCAATTACTTTACAAAAATTGTCAACCAGTTTTGTCTAATTATATTCACTAATGAAATTTATAATTATTACATTTTAAATTTTGACTTAAAGTACTTTTTCATTATATATTCTCTTAATTAATTATTATTTTTACAATTATAACATTTAATTATTTTAATTTATATTCAAGTAACTTATACGAAAAATAGAAAACATTTTTTTTCATTTTAGTATGTATAATTTAATGCATTAAAGTAATTGAAAAATGTCTATCAGATAAATATTTTGTTTTTGTTTTTAATCTAATCGAAAATCGGCGCACCAAAATCTTTATCCCAAAATCTCAAAATTTAATTTTAGCAAATCTTTTGTTTGTTTATATTTATATTGTTTTTGATGGACAACATTTCTTAGATTGTACATGTAATCGTGACATGCAAGATAAAAACCAGACATTTTTGGTGTATAAAAGGAAACTGAAAAATTAAATTTATTATCACAAGCAAAATGTTCAAGTTTGTATTGATATCTGCTCTCGTAGCTGCGGCTTCAGCCGCCAATCCAAGAATTCCTCAGTTGGATGGTCGCATCGTTGGTGGTGAAGATGTGAATATTGAAGATTATCCATACCAATTGTCTTTGCTGTACTACGGAAGCCACATCTGCGGCGCTTCCATCATCAGCGAGAAATTCGCCGTTACCGCTGCCCATTGCACTGATGGTTCTTCCGCCAAGGATTTGAGCGTCCGCGCTGGTTCCTCCATCAAGGGATCCGGCGGTGTCGTCGTTGAAGTTAAGACCGTCTACCAGAACCCACAATACGATTCCTGGAACATCGACTACGACATCACCGTCTTGGAGTTGGCCGAATCTCTTTCTTTGGGTTCCGGAATCCAAACCGTTCCATTGCCCAAGTTCCTTCAACCAGTTCCAGCCGGCGCCGAAGCCGTCTGCTCCGGATGGGGCGCCCTTACGGAAGGTGGATCTTCCCCATCTCAACTGCAAGCCGTTAAGGTCAACATCGTCGGCAATGATGAGTGCCAGGAAGCTTACGGAAGCAACCCGGTCACCGATCGCATGATCTGCGCCGCCGTTCCAGGAGGCGGCAAGGACGCTTGCCAGGGAGATTCCGGCGGTCCTTTGGTCGTCGATGGCGAACTCGTCGGTGTCGTTTCCTGGGGAATGGGATGCGCCCGTCCAGATTATCCAGGAGTCTACTCCAGCGTTCCAGAGATGCGCGACTTCATCACCGAAAACACCGGTTTGTAAACACAAACCTCAACAAATAAAATTTATGTCTTTACCAATGTTCTACAGTTACGAAAAATTGTATTTAATAAATATGAATTAATTGATTTTAATACAAAAAGATTTTTTTTCCTGCAACTAAAATAACAACAAATCTTTATTTAAACAATATTACTTTGTATTATACTATTTTTTTCATTATTATTATTTAAAAGAAAAAATCGATTTGGAAGGAAATATTTTTTTGAAATTCCAAGATTACGGCATGCGTTCTAATGCGAACGAATGACAGGTGTCAGTTGGGTAACTCGGCCGAAATTGGTCTCCATAAATTGGCTCGCATTTCGCGTGTTCCTTTTCATGCCTTTTGTTGTTCCGTCCGCCGCATTTCCATCACCGAATGTATTCGCTCGTTTCGAGGCACGATCTTGGAAATACTGTGTACGTAATTGCGAACGGCCAGAAGGCAAAAGTGTCGAAGTGGAACGAGATTCCACTGTATTAGGTTACGACACCGAGCAAAAGCCATTTAGTCAAATTGCATTAATGCAGACGCAGACAAACCATAGGCGTCGAGCGAAAAAGGGAAAAACTCCTTCGCAATTTCCACCAAATTCCATTCTGTATCCTCGATCGATTCGATAAAAGCTCGGATTACGCAATCCGGGACGTGAGAGCGAACCCCATAAATACTTATTTATTAGCTTTGTTGTTATTCTTCAGTCTTTGTCTTCATTCTCGAAATTAACTTTCACTGGTTTTGAGTGTGCGTTTTCTTTGGAATCACGACTTCCACGCTGATATTTCGAGTAAACTGTCGAGATTTAGATTTCTTCGTCGTCTCCCGGTTCGCACTGGGTCAGTGTGCGACCCACGCGATTCCGCTTTATGGCCTCAATTAAAATATGCGTGATCGCACAAAATTACAAATCCTCTTCTTGGTTAACATAAGAAATACACGAACAAAAACAAAAAAGAATACAAGTTTATTAATAAATATTTATACGAGAAATTAACACGTATATTTTACGCCTAAAGGCGTTTCAAAACCCACCAAAAAAAACATACTTTATTCAAAATTATACCGTGTAATTATCATGAGTGGAATACAAAAAAATAACTAAAATGAATTGCTTATTAGGAAATAGCTTTTAGCAAACTATTTGACTTCCTGCTTTATTCACATGCACATTTTATACATGTAATCATCTTTATTTTTTTTGATGATTAGCAGATTTTTTTATACATTAAGAAAAAAAATTGTAAATTTGTAAAAGTAAATTATAAATATACCAAGAATCAACTGAAAAAGATCATAAAATGAAGAACCAACTATTTGCAATTACGTTTCGTGAAGTGGTTATTACTTAAAAAGTCGTAAATATTTAAAAAAATGTAAATTTTTAAATATCTGTGGAATATAATTATGTGAATCAAATCGAACACTTAAAGGTTACAGTTATTTCTAGAACTTAATTAACAATTCAGTTTTACATTTTCTTAAAAAATAACCATAAAAGTCACTTTGGAATATCATTAACCTCATGAAATATTCATGCATTAATATGACTCTATTATCTCTTCTTATATTCAACACAAATTTCAAATAATTTTAATTTTCTAATTAAAAAAAAATTAGAATTGACAGATATCTTTAATTTTCTTATATTATTTTGGAAACATTACCTAACATATTTGTTAGTAGTTGTTTTGAGACTTAATTTAACAGTTTTTTTGACACCTGTCAAAAAGTGACAGCTGTCATTTTGTGACACTAAATTTTTTTACGATTCAATTTTGGGTTATAATCCAAATATTGAGTAACTATGATTTATATAACATTAAAAAAAGTTAAATTCTGTTAGAAAATAAACGTAAATTGTAAATTTAGAACACAGCTTTTATCTAAGTAATATCACCTTTTCTTTTAACTAGAAATTACATTGGTACAATTACTGTTTAAACCAATAAACAATTATTTATAGGCATTTTCGATCTGTTCCACTTATTTTCCATGTCGTTCGATAATTGTTGGCACCTGATTTACATGAATTACGGAAAGCGCTTGTTTATTTATTTCTAATTTATTAATGTGATAATCATAATTATTAAATATTTTTCTTTTACAATTTTATTGCATAACATGTGACAATCCAATTGAGGTCTTTATCACGGCTTGTGCTTATAATATATACGAGCAACAAAATAAAATATCCGCTTTGCGACAAACTAAAAACTTAGAAATACGTATCTGCGAGTTGTTAGTTTATTACTTTGTACGCAGTTTCAAGGTATTTAATCACTTTCTTACAATATTGTATTTTTTTGTACTAATTTATAATAATTGATTTATTTTAAATGGAAAAATCTTTTTCGAAAAATAGTATTTTATAATAGAATTTTAATACTTATAATTTTATTACATAATTTTTATTTTAAGTTTATCAAAAATCATTGATTTTCAGGAATGTGTTTTACAAAATTTTTGATTTATTCGAAATGTGAAAAGTTTACTAAATATTTATTAATCAAATTAACCGATTTAGAACAGGTAAAAATAATCTAAAATTATTTATTTGTTCTAAATGTACAAATTTTACTAAATATTTTGTATTATTAGTGTGGAAAAACACTGAAATTTTACTTAAGTTTTTTGTTATATAAGTTTATAAAAAATTTTGATTCATTCGAAATGGAAAAATTTAGTAAATAAATTTATTTTAAGTTTAAGAGAACAAAGATTTAGATAAAGTAGAATTGGTTTAATTGATTTATACGACATGTAAAAATTCAACTAAATATATTTTTATTAGAAGCTTGGAAAAAACTGTTTTAAAAAAAAATGTAGAATTGACTAAAATTATTAATTTATACGTCATATGAAAATTTTTCTATAAAAAATTACTGAATGTTTGGAAAACTTCTAGTAAGTTTGGAAAAAATAACTAATTTATAAAAAGTTTAATTAATTAAAAAAAATATTGATTAATTGTAAGTAATGAAACATTTGTAATAAGTTTGAATAAATAGCACATAGATCCTGTAAGGAAGTCACAAATATCACCTTTTCAATTACTCAACCTTTTTATTGTAATTTATATGAATAAGTTCTTATATATTTTAAACTTTCTCGTGTTCAATTTGATTTGCATTAATATTATGTACATATTCAACCAATCGGCGTGAATATAAGTTCATTTAATCGACGATTTATAATTGGTAATAATTTTGAGGATTCATATAAAATATATTCAACAATTCATTCTCAATTTCAATTTACTCGAATCATTAACATATACGATTATTTAGTTATAATGAAATTCCGAATTTAATTACAATAAATTTCAGTTCTCCTTTTAATATTTCCACATTTTTCACTCTGCTGATAAATGTTTCAGATATTATTCATATTTCTTATTAAAATTTATATTTATTACTAATAAATTATTAATTTTGATTAATTATTATTTCTTTACATCGATTTTAAGAAAATTTAGTTTTTAATATTTTTCATATAAAAAAATATTTTGTAATTGATTACAATTTTTTTTTTGTGTTTTTACTGTATCACAACATAATTCTTTAGAGTATAATCTTTGTTGTCGAACATAATTCAGTACAGTAAAATTTCGGTTGTTGAACATGATGGACTACAGTAAAACCTCGGTTGTCGAACTTAATTTGTTAAAGTAAAACCTATGTTGTCAAACATAATATATTACAATAAAACCTAGGTTGTCGAACATAATTCAATACAGTAAAATTTCGGTTGTCGAACATGATGCGTTACAGTAAGACCTCGGTTGTCGAACAAAATTTGTTAAAGTAAAACCTATGTTGTAAAACATAATTTATTACAGTAGAACCTAGGTTGTGAAATATATTTCATTACAGTAAAACCTTGATTGTAGAACATAATTTGTAACAGTTCTTGAACATAATTTGCTACAGTGCAACGTCGGTTATTGAACATACTTATTTTTATAAAGAAAAATTAGTTCGGAAACCGATTTTTTTTTGTGATCGGGAACTGAATTCTTGATTGCGGTGCAATTATGAGAACTATAAATAGAGTTGAAGCGGATGTTTGATTTGCAACTATGTGTAAGATGGGAATAAAAGTAGTAAATTAGCAAAGCGGGACGATAATTTTCCATCATCTTTGACAGATGCGTGTCCATCCGGCATATAGGAATAATAGGAACTGGTTTGAAGATGAATTCTAAATTCGATTTATCCATGGGGGCTTTAATTAGAATATAAGCGGGATCAGATCAAAGTAATTAAAAAGTGCGCATGTCGGAATTCCAGGAACGAAACGGCAAGGATGAGAAGGAAGGAGAGGTTGTCCGAAGCATCCATCCATCCATCTGCCAGGAGCAGAATGCAGAATGCCATGCATCTTGCAAGAGAGCTGAAGCAGCAGCAGCGGCGGCGGCGGCGGCGGCTCGGTAATTATCGAAAACTTATAATTTAATTATATTAAAATGCAAATGATCTCTAATTTATCCTTGGTGTAAATCAATTTGCATACTACTTACCATTTACCGTTACCGCAATTAATATTAATTAAACAAGATCCAACCAGGCGATTCACAAATCTCTTCTCTTCTCGGACTCTATTTATATTGCGTGTCTTTGCATAAGCGACCTGTGTCTTCCATTTATCATCTTATATAAACCCACAATCCACTCTCATCTCACGCTATACCTTAAGTTTTAGCAGTTATTTGAAAATGAACACTAATGTAAGTAAATAATATTTCTATCAATTATTAAATTTGAAATTTTGAAACTGAAACTACATTCATTTTACTGAGAAGAATGTCTGAAAACTATAAGAATTGTAGATTTTCATAGAAAAATCAATCTAAAACAATATTTATGTGCGTTTTAAATTGTATCGTTTTCAATTTCAAAATTGTTAAAAATATTGAAAACGATGTTTTTACAATTTTATTAATAAAAATAAAATATGAAATTATTGAGAAATTTTGCATTAAGAAAATATGTCTTGTAATTTAGTTCAAAAATTTATTAATTATGTGAAAATGAATTTAAAATAAAATCATATAGAAAAATTAATAACTTACAAACAAGATTTTATAATGTTTTTGAATTAAAGTTATGAAATGTTAAAATTTTAATTACATAAAACTAATAATTTGCTTTTTATTGCAAAATTCAAACGTTTAGTTTTTTTTTTATGAAATATTTACAAAAAAATATCTAAATTATTTTGTGTTAATTTTGCTAATTTTTCACTTGACAATATTCATTGAAAACTGTATTATAATTAAGATTCAGTTGAATTAAGTAAATTTTAATTCCAAATTATATAATAATTCTTTTTAAATACTGTGAGATGAAAAGGCTCTTCATTATGCTATAAACACGTAGATAATAATAATTTAGTTGCATCCTCAAGTATTTGCATAAACTATATAAAACATTAAATTATACGCTGTTACATAATTATCTCCACTGAAATTATTCTCACGCAATAAATTTTTTGTTCATTTCTCGTTTTATTTCGAAAGTGTTTATAGCTTTTCGATTACCCCTTTATTCCTCATATTTATTGAATTCTCACCATGGGGTTTGCTGCAGCGATCATCGTGTAATGTAATGTGTTTGCTCGATGAAAAACCGTTCGGAATGTCCGAACACGTTCCATTTTATTACATTTTTTCTCTTTGGTTTTGTTTTCAATTATCGTTATTTTTTTCCCCTTTTTTTAAGCACATATTTATTTAAATATCGGAAAGTGTTTTTATTTAATAAATAATGCCGAGAACGGCTTAATTATCCTTACTAACCTTCGGTCGCATGCCTCTATAATTATGAACTGTTATTAATGATAATAATTCACAGCGTCGAGTCTACATTAGATTTATCCTTATGTTCCATTTATTTCCATCTTCTTTTATCCTGGAATGTCTTTATAGAAGAAAACTAAAATTTATCGTGATTATTAAAAAAATATTAGTATTGAGTAATTCCTTAAAAATTGCATAAACTTGAATGAATATTAAATATAAGATATTTTAGATAGTTTTCATAATAGTTTCTATCAAAATTACAATTGAAAACTGAAATTATATAATAATTATTGAATATATAATAATATACTTTGTTTTATTACCTAAAAATTACTTTACATTTTTCTTCTAGTTCCATTTCAATTCTCTCTTTTTTTATAATGAATTATGGTTAAGAGAAGAATACTGGAATTTCTGGAAAAAATACAAAAACTAAAATTAATACAAAATATGAAACTATAGAGAATAATTATTTTGTGCAATTCCTTGAAAATTACATAAAGTAGAATGAATATTAAATATGAGTACAAAAAACATGGAAATTATAGAGAACAATGATTTTCAATGAATTTTAGCTAGTCTTAATATTATTTACTAATAAAATTAAAATTGTTTTAAAATTTTGTGCAATTCCTTGAAAATTACATAAACTAAAATTAATATTAATTATGAGCACAAAATCATTGAAACTATACAGAGTAATTATTTTCAATGAATTTTGCATATTATTTACTAATAAAATTAAAATTGTTATCAACGAAAAACATGAAAACTGAAAGCGTAGATTATATATCAGATTTTTCCTAAAGTTTCATTTTTTCATATCTTTATACGTTTACTTAAGGAAATCTTAATTTTGTTCTTTATTTGGAAACGTGTTCATTCAAAGTTTTATAATTTATTATTGGGAATATTGCGTTGAGTATAAATTATGGTAAAAAATAATTTTTAGCTAATCTTAATGTTATTTACTATTTAATTTACAATTGGTTTTAACGAAAAATATAAAAACTGTTTTTTTTTATTATATCCATCTTTTTGTATCCAGAAATGTGTTTAAGTAAAGAAAACTGGAGTTTGTCTTGTCGTTTAAACCTGTTTTTATTCAATTTCTTCAAGATTACACAATTTCTTGAAAATTTTATAGATTTGTACTGAAATTATACGTAAAGTTTACATTAGATGTTTCCTTATGTTCTATTTATTTCCGTCTTATTTATATATTGTAATATTGTGTTTAAGTGAAAAAAACTTTATTGAAAGTTTTGTAATTTATTATTGGGAATATTCGGCTGATGGCGCAAATCAAACGAAAAAGAATTAATTTATTAAAATAAAAACAACACTTCGATGAGTTATTTGAATAAGTTAGTCATTAAATTTGAATAAGTCATAAGAATGTAAATGCGCATGCATTATTCCATCGATCGATGGAAACACACACCTGTTTTCGGGTAATAACTCATTTCGACGAGTCAGGAAACCCGATATCGTCGGGCTTCTTCCATCGCTTCGAAATAAGAGAAAAAAAATAAGAAAGAATGATTAAAGATCCTTGCATAAATCCTGTTCATAATCTAATCCGTGTGATATGGTGGAGGAGAGCCGCAAAAGCGGATCGAGGAAAGTGAAACAACGGACTGAAGTCGTTCGAATCCTTGAGTGGTCAAGGAAACCGTCAAATGTGTGTCAAAGATTAATAATGCAAATCGAATTTCGAAGCATAAATTCAAGACCTGCCGATCATATGTACCACATTTATTGTGTCCAGTTTTCTAAACGACTTCTCCACACACACCACACAATTTACGATCGAACTTAAGAAAATAACTTTTTTTTTACTAGTAAATATTTGTTTATTAAATTTATGGTAATGTTCGGAGAAATGACATATTCTAAACTATAAAATGGTATATTTGTATAAATTACGACGACGAAACACATGCTGTGAATAATAATTATCCCCAAAAAAATAATGACTTAATTCCTTAAAAAAAATATTTAAAAATTTGGAAACTAGTAAATTTCTGTCGACGTTTTATCGACAAAATTTTATATTTTTATTGATTCAAAAATTAATGGTTTTAATAATCAAATAATAAATAATAATTAATAAAAAAATTAAATAAAATTTGAATGAAATTAATACCTAAATAAATATAATAATTTTTAAAACTTGAAGTTTAGTTTCTCATATTTGAAATAAAGTTATATAAAATAATAAATTTTTATTGAAATTATGGTCTATTCATAAAATTGATCCTCATTTAATAATTTATAAATTTAAAAACGAAATAATGATTGAAAAAATTACATAAAACTGTAAAGAAATAGTTTATTTTCTTAAATTCCTAAAATGATTTTAGCTTAATTTATAAGATAGTAGAAAAATCATTTATCCAAATCAATTATTTAATTATCTAATTTATTTTTAACACGAAAATGGTGTATTTTTTGAAAACTTTTGATTTATTTTGTTAAATTGAAGGAAAGATAATAATTAATAAAATATTCAATTAATTTTATAATATTTATATATAATTTGTAGGATATAACTAAATCCTTGAGAAATAACTATTTTAGTACTAAAACTATTTTCAAAGTAAATACTAGCACTGAATTAATATTGAAATTATTTATTCTTAAATTACTTTGTATAGGAAAAAAAGTTTTTTTTTGTGAAGAAATTTAATAATTAATTAATTGTATAAAATAAGGACGTTATAAAATTATTGATATTAACAGTGTTTATTTGCTAAGTAATTGAATATATAAATTAATTAAGCATCAATTATTTTCAATTAAAAATAACAACATTATATATCAATTTCGTGATCATTTGGAATTCTTGTAATGAATCATAGTTAATATCACACAAGTCATAAATCCAGTTAAAAATAAGTATGTTTTCATTGTTGTAAAGTCGATATTCTTGAGACTCGAGAAGTGGTGAAATATAATATAAATAAAAAACATTCTCCGTTTGATGCAAACTTTCTATGGAGGAGGATTTGTTCGGAATAGACCCAGATGGATGGACCCGCCTTGCCATTTTCTCCATCATCATCATCCATCTCCCTTTCTCCTCCTCCGGTTAGGGTTTTCCCTCTTCCCTGGATCACGCAGCTGTGCGTGTGTATACGTACACGTGTTTGCATGTGTGCGTCCTATATTAGAACGCCCCCGCAATGTGTACGTGTGTATGATTGACATAGTCTAGGGGGGAAGGTGGATGCCGATTGGCTGGATTTGTGCATGCGCCTCTCTCCCATTGGCTCCGACCGTGCCGGAAGTGAAAGCTAACACATGAAATACGCCGCGTCTACTGGACAAGTAAAAGTGTGTTCGCAAGAATGAATGATCGAATTTGAATTTATAAGTACGTCACCGTACTCTTTCACAACGGTAAATGGTTTTCGCTGAACGACAACAGATGTAGCGACTTGCATTGTCCATAGACCATACAAATACAGATTTGGTCTATACGCATTCAATTCAGAATAATAATAAAAATCTTTAATTTAAACATATACTTTTCAATTAATTAATTTATTTAATTCCAAAATTAAAATTACATTCAAATATGTCTTTTTTTTGTAAATATATAAATAAAATTATTCTATGTTGTTATGCACAAAAAAACGTTTTTAATTAAATTGTGTAAATATTTATATCAAAACTTGTTTATTAAATCTTATATTTTGAATATTTTAATAAATTCTTTAGAAAAATCAATTTTGTTTTATTTTTTTTATTATTATTTTTTCATACTACATTTACTGATTTAAAATTACTTAATAATACTCATCACAGTTCAGCCAGAAAAAATGATGTTTCCATTAACTTTTACACTTAATATTTAATCGTAGATAATGCCTGTATTTTGAATTGAAAATAATACAAATTATTACGAAATTTTCATAAAATATATGTATTATTAATATATTAAATCGTAATTCATTTAATGATTGTAAGAATTATCATATTTCTATTTCTATATAAAAATACTCAGAGTTTATTCAAAAAAATGAAGTTTTCCACTAACTTTTCCACTTCATATTTTTTATTACAAGAAGTTTATATACATTATATGTAATTCTTTATAAAAAGAGTTTTTAAATTGAAATAAATATAAATTATTAAGCAATTTTTACAGTTTGATACTTATGTAAACTATATGTACTATAAATCGTAATTATTTAATTAATTTACTGATTGTAACAATAACAATACTTCTATAATTACATAATAATACTCATCACAGTTCAACCAAAAAATGAAATTTTTTCACTAAATTTTCCACTTCATATTTCTTCTTAGATGAAGTTTGTATACATTATGTGTTATTATTTATGCAAGGAGTTTTTAAAATGAAAAAAAAATGTAAACATTATGTAAAATATAAAATTTGATGTACTATATAACATTGATGTACTATAATAATTTGGTAGTGATCGAAAATATTTTCATCATTATTTTATGTTAAACATTGCTTTTTGATACATTTTATAAGTTTATGTTTTTATTATTGTAAAGATTAATTTTCAGATTTTAATATTGAAAAAAAAAATATGTTCCCTTTCAATTAACTTTATATTTTTGGAATTGATTTAATCAATTGATAATTAATTGTAATCAGTCAGGTGTATGACTGTAGAAGTATGATTTATATAGAGATAATTTAATTTAAAATTTAAGATTAATTAAGTAAATTATTCTAAATATGTAAAAACTTATTATGAAAAACAGTAATATTAAATATAATATTTATTTTATTATTATTTAAATTGAACATAAATTGTATATTTTCATTTGATTTATAACTGGTTTATCGCATATCAACAGACGATGTTTTTCTTTGTAATATAAGAAATGTTCCAAGCAGCAGAGATTACCAGATAGAAGGTAATATCTATGGGAACGAGATTTTTATCTTGCAAAATCTCATTGTACTCGTATAATGTATTTATAGCACATAGAAAGCAGATAAATGCCATAAATCGTTTTGTAAAATAAATACTCATTCCAATACTAATAACGGTTTAATGTATACATTGGATTACATAACGAAATTACAGTTTCTACAGTAAATAATATGAAAAAAAAAATCATATAAATATGAAAACGAAACGAAAATTTATTATAATATTTTTGATGATTTTATGTTAAAAAATTTGTATAAATAGTTTAGATTTTATAGATTAATATAATTTGGATTCCATTTTCTTAAATGTAATTTTGAACAGACACAATTAATTTTACGTTTTGACAGTAATCGCTTGTAGTAATTTATGTATTTCATTTCTTAAAAATGTTTATGAATGGATTTTATAAAAGAAAAATCTCATAAATTTATACTTTAAATTTAAATAAATTTAAATTTATTGAAAGATAATTGATATTTAAAAATAATTTTAAACAAATATATAGTAAATCTTATGATCTGAGAGTAATTGCTTTTATTAACTTAGGTTTTTTATATATGTCTGAAATTTTGTTAAAATTAATGTAATAATATTACAATTTTGTAAAATTAATTTTTGAAACAAATTTAATATATTTTAAGTTTTGAAGGTAATTGCTTCTAATAAATTACGTTGTAAAATATATCTGAATCTAGAATAAATGAATTAAATGAAAAAATTAAATAAAATAACTTAATACAATTTTTCTAAAAATTGATTTAATAACTTTTTAATTTTCCAAAAATTTCCAATTTTAAATAAATATAATACATTGCTTCTACTAACTTATGTTGTATATGTCTGAAACTAGCATAAATGAAAAAAATATGAGCAAATTATGTAATTTTGTCAAAATTTAATTTTAATTATCCAAAAAAAAAATTTACATTTTTTAACAAATATAGTTAATTTTAAGTTCGGAATGTAATTTCCGTAATTGTATATGTCTGAAATTAATATAAATGGGTTTCATAGATTTTAAACTACAGTGGTGCCTCACACAACGAACTTAATTCGTTCCAGGAGCAAGTTCGTTATGCGAAAAGTTCGTTATGTGAAACGCGTTTTCCCATAACAATACATGTTAAAAAAAATAATTCGTTCTGTAGCATAAAATATGGTAAGATGACATAAAAAAAAGATAAATTTTTTGTTATTATTTTTATTTAGATACATCTAAAAACATAATGAAAAAAACACACATTTTTTAATTTTAAGAAATAATCGAATCTTGCACATCTTCATCCATTTTCCGCTTTTTGGCCGATGGTGCAGTGAAAAATGTTGAGTTTATCTTAAAAGGAAGACTGCCGTGATACGTGTGCGATTTAATTCGTAATGAAGAACGATTGCTGCGATACGTGCGTAAGTTAAGCGTACTACGCAGTGACTAACGAGTCTAACGACTGCCTGCGCGGGAGGATGCAATTAATCGGCAGTGATCGTAGAAGATCGGGCGACTCGTTGTGTGAAGCGAAGTTCGTTGTGTGAAGCGAAGTTCGTTGTATGAATCGTGAAATGAACGAAAAGGAAGTTCGTTGTGTGCAGCGTTCGCTGTGCGAGGCGTTCGTTATGCGAGGCACCACTGTATTACGTAATGTTATTTTTATAAAAAAAAAATACAATTTTGTTTATTTTTAAATTAATTTCTAAAGAAATTTATAATTTGTGTATTTTATGTTATTCTATTTAAATTTATTTGATGAAATAAAATTTGTTAAATGAAAATTGATTAGATCGTCATGTTGAATGATTTTTTTTGCTTATCCTCCTGAGAAGAAGTAGTCCTTAAATCTGGTATTTCCTGCGGTGCGACGTGCGTGGGTTTGGATGGTGTAAAAAGGAGCAACGATAAGAGGCGGTTTCTTAGCTGAGGTCCAATAAATTGGTGGCAGCTTTCACTGTCTGAATGTAAGTGTTTGTGTGTGTGTTGGCTAAAATGCATGTCGCTAATGCGTCTTGTCTCCTCGGAGATCACGAGGCTTTGACAACCTCTGACTTACTGCAATCAACGGCAGGTCTCTTAGTACTACTAACAGACTCCTCATTACTGTCATCTCACCGTGCAGACAATAAATACACGGCAAGCCCAGGAATGGAGCATTTCCCAACCAAACAACGGACACATCAACTTTAATTGGATTATAATCTCATCCAGTTAACTTTACATTCAATATTCACTTACATTTTGGAAAATCTACAGAGATTTTTACATGAAGATTTATTTAAAATTGTAAACTAATAATAAGAAAGCAATTCATAATTATTTATATTATTTATCAATTTAAAAATAAACTAAATTTTAATTAACAAAATTAAATTAAACTCGAAAAATAGTACACAAAATTATTTTTTTCTCATTTTTTGCAGTTTATTTTTATGTAGTTTTATTAATCCTGTTTCAAACAGTCCGGAATATTGACGAAACCAACAATTATCCGCACTATTATTGTATTATTATTTAAATTATTGAAATTATTTTCAATTAAAACTAATATTTTTAGTCTTTCAAAAAACATTTATACATATTCTATAATATTATGAGAAAATGTTAGATTTTAGTATAATATTTGTGTTTTTCTTGTATGTTTAGAAAATATTTCAATTTGAAAATGCGAACGTCGTTAAATAAATGTAACGGGTTTGGCTCGTATATGGATATTTCCCCATAAATTATTTCAGATTAACGTAATTTTAGTTAAGGCAGTTACCATCAGCTTGAGGCCTACATTGCAAGCTATCATCTCTGCTTGATGGTTTTAACTAAATTCTAGGTATGTTTAATATCCTCCATGTATATAATAACTACAATCATACCTTCATTATGCACGAAACCAAATTTACAACGCTTTACACGAAATAACAAATAGAAAATAATAAAATAAGCAAAATTATAAATTATGTAACAAGTACATTTATACTTAGATTAACGTTAGTTTTGATAACGAAGCTTCGATATTATTAAGATAAAATTGGAAGAAAATAATTACCAATAATAAGAAAAACGCAGAAAATTACGGTTTTTCAGTGGAAGATTTAGCAAATCTTGTTAGTAATAAAGACAATGAAAATGAAGAAGAAATTTCGTTTGAAGTAATTAAGTATGACACAATAGCCTTGTATACAATTTATTTTGTATAACAGGATATGGCGAATATATCCGCCGCTCGTCTGTAAAGTGTATTAATACTGTTATTAAATAAGAAACTATTGGCTGATTCCCTTCATTATAGCTTTCGATATTAATAAGATAAAATTAGAAGTTGTATTGGAAGAAGAAAATAATAACCAATAATTGGAAAAATGCAGAAGATGAAGATGATGATCTTGTTAGTAATGAAGACAGTGAAAATAAAGAAGAAATTAAGTTTGACACAATAGCCTTTCATACAATTTTGTATAACGTAATCTAAAGGATATGGCGAATATATCCGCCGCTCGTTACTTGACAAAAAAAAGTTTTATATTATGCTTAGTATGGAAACAGCTTTATAAATAATAAATATAATCTTAAGAAAGCAAAATGTTAATTTCGAATTAAGAAGTAGTTGGATTTTAAGTGAATTTACAATGAAGATCATACAAATTGCATGTGTATGCATGGGATTGGACAGTAGTAGTATTTCATGAGATTTCTATTGCTGAAAAGGTCAGGTGAAGAGAAGAAATCTAAAACATAAAAAGAAGGACTGAAAATGGCGAACGTTAATTGAATTATAATCTGTTTCGAATGCGTTTATTATTTCACCTCGAGAAATGGGTCAGATTATCCAAGTGCCTAGGAGTATTTATATCACATTTTTGTTTGTCTTCAATCAACGCTTTGCATAAGACTTAACCGAAATCGAGGCTCAAAATCAGATGACTAGGAATAATGGAACAAACATCGATTTCTATTTTTTTTTTCTAACGCCGATTTTCTCCTCGACTTACGCATAATAAAATGCGTATTGCTAAATGAGCGATAAATCAACATCGATTAAATGTTAGAAGCAATTTCGCCACGGCCCAATAAGATAATAAGATTAGAGACATCAACGTAATTTCCGACTGGATTTGCATGTATCCAAACCCATTCAAATTTAAATTTTACTCTGTAGAAATTAGATCAATTCGGATTGACGGTTATTATTTTTTTTTTGTTGTAAAGTTCATCGGGTTCCGAGATTTATGCTCAATTCCGGTTCGATGTTTACCAAAATTCAATTAAACTCTCTCGCCTGTCACGTTGTATAATGGATATAAATTTGGTTACTCGAGAATGTCAAGTTATTTTATTATTTATTATGTCGAAATAATACTAATAATATCAAGAAAACTAATTATTGTTTAATATTAGCAGAAATTGATTTATGATTTAATTTAAGTTAATTAATACAGCATAAAAGCCAGATTTTAATAATTTTAATCTATTGATTTTTCTTAGAATTTCTTCAATAAAAATATGTTTCAAATAATATATTAAGATCACAATCATCTTTAATGCTTTAATAAATAAAATTATTGTGTTGTAATTATTTTGTACATTAAAAAATACTTTGTTAGTATTTTTTTATCTTAATTATTTGGATAAATTTTTTTTTTCTTGTTTTGTACTCATTTAAAATCAATGTAATTGCATGTTGGTACACAGAAAACTCAGAAGAAAAGTCATACATAAAATATAGTAGTCATGAAGTTTTATTTATGAAAAATTGAAGAGAAAATATCGAACATTTTTGGTTTATATAAAATTCAGAAAAAAAATATCATAAATTAATGATGTAATATAGTTTTTGATAAACAATGTAATTGCATGTTAGTAGTTTTGATATCTATAAAACTATTTTTATTAAATTATATAATTTCTAATTATAGTTTATTTAGAGCGCATTTTCAAATGATAAAAGCGATACTGTTGTATACGATTCATAACCTCAACTTAGAAGAAGTATACAACGATCCATGACAAAGTCGTTTGACACAATAGCCTTGTATACAATTTTATAAAAGTATAATAGATACGGCGAATATATCCGCCGCACTTTTGTAAACGATTTATCAAATAAGAAAATATTGTTTGGTACACATGACAAAAAAATAGTTTCCTAATTATGCCTAGAGTATGAACAGCTTTACATTTTATTACAAATACATAAATATAAAAATATTTTTCATAAAGCAAACTTCGAAGGAAATATGCGCTTTAAAATAAAAAAATTAATAAAATGTTTTTAGTTTATTCTTATTTATTTATAATTTTTTGTAATTTCTGATTTGAATAGTAATTTTAATACAATTATGTTTATAGAGATATTTTTAATATTTAAGTTTTTTATATATTATTTGTTGAATTATTTTTGATTTTTGATATATTACTTCTTGACAATTACATAAACTTACGTAGAAGTAATAACGCATTTTCTTTTTAGTAAATTTATTTTTTTAACCGTGAAACCTGAAAGCCACAATTTCCTATCAAAAGAGCCAACCGCTGGTTTATACTTATATAATCTGTTATTTATAACAATTTAAAAATACATTTGACATAAATGAAGTTTTTCTATTTAAAATACTTTTTTTATGATTATTATTTGATTTTTAAACATATTTATTATTTATTAAATATTTTTATAATAATTAATAAAAATAAAGGTACATTTCTTAACTACTTTTTTATATCTTAATGATTTTCCAGAATCTCTATAAATAATCGAAAGATAATATTATTGTTATTTATTGTTACAAAAATAGTAAGAAAATGATTATTATTTGATTTTTAAACATATTTATTATTTATTAAATATTTTTATAATAATTAATAAAAATAAGGGTACATTTCTTAACTACTTTTTTATATCTTAATGATTTTCCAGAATCTCTATAAATAATCGAAAGATGATATTATTGTTATTTATTGTTACAAAAATAGTAAGAAAACAATAAATATTTATTCAATATTTTTAGAATAATTAATAATAATAAGGGTACATTTCTCAATTAGCTTTTTATATCTTAATGATTTTCCAGAATCTCTATAAATAATCGAAAGATAATAGTTCAATCAATATGGAATGAAAGAACTGAAAATAGAGTATGAAATTGATAAATCGGGGACAAAATAGAAAGAAGACAAAAGTGTGGACATTCGAAACACGCAATTCTCGTTTTATTTATAAGCGGCTGTCAATGCGGTCTCTCGCATAATATTCTATTCATATCGCATGCACACTCACTCACAACTCCGCTCGTCCGATGGAGTATATTATCCATTTAATTATTCCATTAATATTAGAGTTGATTGACAAGCGGCGGCATAGAAAATTACATTCTCAATTAAGGCCCTCATTTGCGGTATATACACACACACACACCTATTTACATTCATATACACACACACTCACATACCTTAGGCAGCGGCTAAGACTATTACTTAGTACAGCTAGCTAGCCCACATCCCATTTTTGCCTCCTACCAATACTTCCCTTCAATCCTTCAATCCGCACGCAGTCCGATGATTGATTCCGACACAATAATTGTTATTGATCCATCAGAATTAATCATCGGCAATAATGAGTCGGTGGTTGAAAATAAAAATAATGGAAAAGGAAGAAGCAAGCATCATTAATTTATTACGCAACGCGAGGGGTAATTATCGCGTGAAAATTGAAAAACGACGTGAGTGCCGTAAATTACGTTTTCATTATAACACAGACATGATACATGAGATTGTATACATTTTTTATTTACCACAAGTTTGTAATTTATGGATTGTTTAATGTAAAAGAATGTAATTCTATATAATTTTCAACATGTTTTAATCCAATTGCTAAAAGTTTCTCATTTTGACATAAAGTGACAGCTGTCATTTCGCGACCCTCGCGAGTTTCTAGCTTTGATACAAGTGACAGCTGTCATTTGATAATCAATTCATAATTTTACGCATCCCAATTTAGGTTCACCTTTAAATTAAAAAAAAACTTACAAAATATCTTTAACAATGCGCAAAATTAACCGCGTTACTTATAATATCAAATATTTTTTGTAATTCTATGCGTTTCTTAACATTTTTTCGTTCTCTCGTTTCGACAAAAGTGACAGCTGTCATTTGACAATTCATTCAAAATTTTACGCGACGAAATTTTAGGTTCACCCTTAGGTTAAGAAACGCTGTTTTAACTGAGACATAATAATAGATTTTATCTAGTAACTAATATAATATACAGTAATAATAACTTTATAATTTAGTTTAGATTAGGATTTGTTGGTTAGGGTTAGGTTATATTATGTTCACTGAGAAAAGACAAAATAAAACTTAAGTTATGATAGGTTAGGTCATATTATGTACACTAATTTATGTTTTATAATAAAGATTTCTATAGATTAATTAGATTAATTTGCATATTTTATTATTAAAGTGTACTTGAAAATTATTGCATTTTTAAATTTAGTTTAGTTTTTAATATTTCCATATCGATTTTTTATTTTTTATCTTTGCATTTAATTTGTAAATAATTTTAAAATATTTAATTGAAAAATTACGAAATGATTATGTATTGAGTAAAGGTAATAGAAGTACGAATTAATTGTAGATTATGCGAAGAGATGGGGATTGAATATTTCCCTCTGAGAGGGAGAGGCGGCAATGCGGAGGAACGAATGTAGTAAAGTTCGTATTTTGTAAGAGATCGTTTCGTAACCGCTTCTCTCCGGGTAGTCCATATAAGTGGATGCGAGCTTAATTATAATATTTAAGTGCTGCGGCTCTAATACGCACATGCATATTAATAATGATCGAACGGCGATGTTGGATCGAAAACGTCGAAAACGAAATCTGCACGAGTCGTGATGGACGCATTAGAATTTCTAAATAAATACATTAAATCGAGAGCCACGGCCACGCCCTAACCCCATGTTCGGGATGAAAATGCGATACGAAGATTATGCAACGCAATGCAACAGCAATATTGCAACACACACCAGTGTTGCCTACAATAAATAAGTACGACGAGTTACCTTATAACTTCCCAAATCTAAAATCTAAAAAACAATTTAAAACTGTTAATTAATATAAAATACCTAAACAATGTGCAGAATAAACTAATGCCTAATAAATAAACTAATTTTCGCAATCCATAAGTTTGTAGTTGCTAAGATTTCCTCACTTTGACAGAAAATCACTTCGCGAAAGTCATTTCGCGACCCATTATTTTGTTTGCTAATAGTTTGACATAACGCTTTGACATAAGGTGACATCTGTCATTACATTAAAAAAATACGGGATTTAATTTTGGTTTACGATTCATAGTTTGAGAAACGCTGAATTTGGATATACAAAATTAACCTCGTTATTTAAAATACCAAATAGCTTGACAGCTGTCATTTTGTGACGCATTAGTTTGTTTTGACGCTTTGACACACGGTGACTTCTGTCATTTCGCAATACATTAAAAAAATACGGGACTTAATTTTGGTTTACGCTTCATAGTTTGAGAAACGCTGAATTTGGTAATGAAAGATATACAAAATTAACCACGTTTTTTAAAATACCAAATAGTTTGACAGCTGTCATTTTGTGACCCATTAGTTTGTTTTGCTAAGAGTTGACACTTTGACACACGGTGACATCTGTCATTTCGCAATACATTAAAAAATACGCAACTTAATTTTGGATTATGAACCGGATTATAATTAGTAGTATATTTGTGTATTGAATCTCATTAATTTTTTTATTTTTCAAAACTATTTTGTAAAAATTGGAAATTTTCCAATTAAAATAATTTAACTGAACTATATTTAATACATATTCAAAAAAAAATGAAGTAAAGCTATTTAACTTTAGTGACAAATTACTGATCTTTTTAATGATTTTCTTGATACTTGGAAAAACTTCTTGTCAAGTTGGAAAAACTTTGAATTTTGTAATAATGACATCGTCTTACGTAATTCTGAAAACCGATATTTATTTTGTAATGTGCCCTTTAGTTTATTGTCGAATCCTAATTAGGAAACAGCAGACATCCCACCCGATCAATTAGTTACGAAACGAGTAAATTTGCGTAAAACGCTTTTACAACCTTAGGGCCTAAACAGCAGCAATTAAACAGTTCTTAGGTATTTTTTTTTGAGGGCGCAGCCAAAGTGGTCGCAAAAATCGTGTAGTAATTGCTGGTAATTGAAGTCTAATTATACCAAAAACGGACACATGTCTTATTAAAGTAATTAATTAGTGAATATTGTCGTGGAAAGTGCTTTTCGGATGATAATGATTACGTTGGGGCTTGGCAAATAAGATGTGAAAAAAAAAAGGATAATTTAAAGATCGTAGCAAAAGCAAAAAAAGAGCGAGAGATGAAGTGAGAGCAGCGACTATAAAATAAAAAAAAAAATGCACGATGCAAAGAAGAATGATACGTATTGGGCCGCAATCATAGTAAACAAACACGTAATTATGGCCACTTATGTAACAGATAATCATTACACATGTAGACACGGGGAAAACACGGAGCATTCAAACGCAGCTTCGAGAAATCTTTTCACACACACACAAATCTACACTTACTTAAACCCAATGGAAAAAAATATACACGTACAGCACACACTCCAAGCAAGAAGATTGTAATCTAAATTATATATGTAGCGAGAGGAAAACATACATACTAAAAAAATGTATTACTAGAATTAACAGTTGTTACCAAAGAAAAGTAACAGCACACGACTTCAAATCTATCAATGCAAAAAAAAAATAATAAAAGGAAAGAAAACGTTATTGATAGTTATACAATTTAGTGAATTAAATGGTTTTAACTGTTATTACGAAATAAAACAATTATTATTATTTTTTTAAATAATTTTAGACTATCAAAAGCTTGTGTTGTATTTTTCTAGCAGAATTGTCGTCTCTATAGGAGTAACTTCAAAGATTTATCAGTATATGACGTTTGACAGCTTCATCTGATAAATCGTAGTTTTATGTGTAAAAGATTGGGCGGATATATCCGCCACTTACCCGCAAATGGTTAAATAATCTTATAATAGAATATACGAAATATATATGAATTTTCGAGGTGTGTGTACGTACTTTTGTATTGAAAAAATATTTATTAATTAATTTTTGTAGTACTGCACAATAATTTTATATTATTTTTAAATCATATTATATTTCAAGTATTTTTAATATATTTTGAATTTACCTTAAAAATATATAAATTCTTAATTATTTGCAACAATTTCATTTAAAAATTTTTACATTTTATTCAAAATAGTACAATTTTTGTAAATCAAATTGATCGAAAACTTAAACAATTATTGCAAAACTTTTGAAATAAAAATATAAAATATATAATATTAAATTTAGTACTAATTCTTCACAATTTTATTACTTTTTTTGTTATATAATAATTAATAAATATTTAAACAAAGTGGAAATTTTGAAAATATTTATAAATTTTATAAAATTTTAAAGTAATTTCAATAAAAGAAATAATTAAAAATCTGCATTTTGAATGGTTATAGAAAATTAAATTCTTAACGGAACAATTGTTCAACGATATTGAAATCCATTTGTATTTACGGTATTCAAATATGCAACAACAACAACAACATACAGTAACATCGACAAACGACCACAATCGTTCATTGTATAAATAATGCGCAATTCGTAATCAAATTAAATCGTGGAATTTAATTATCGAGGAATCTATGCTAGTTGAAATACATCTAATTTATTCAAAGACCTATTTACATGGAATTACAATTACAATTACCCAATCGCACAAACGAGGCAAAACGAAAAATAATGCACAGCATATGAAATTATTACAGTTTCACTCATTACTTTACAAATTTATAATTCCTAATTAATATTATAATTTTTTGTACATTTATTTTTTTTGTCATTTTTTAAACCATTCCTGCAATTTATCTAAATATTCCTAATACAAAGTGTTACTGATCATAGTATTACTAATTTTGATATGAACACAAAAAAATAGATAAATAATAGAATTTATGAAGATATTTTATTAGAGAGATTTGGAGAGTTTTATTTCCATTTGAATTACAATTTGTTTGAAGATATATGGGCTTTGGAAATATCGGCTTTACGCTCTATGCAAATTTATCGATTAAGTGTAGAAGCGGACGGCCGCATCGGAAATTTAATTACGTCTTAATTATTGCCGTGGGTCATAAATTGGGGGCGCGGTTTTTTTTTTTGAATATAAATTCCGAGAGCTCTTTTAATTACGTACCGCGTAATTAATCATGTTTGGACCTATTTCGGCATTTCCAATAAGAAATTATGAAGGAAATAAACAACAACAAGAAACTATTGATAAACAGCATATGCAAATCAAATTACGTTAAAATTAATGATTTATTGTGTATTTTTTTTCCGAAATGTACGTAATAAAATTTCAATTCGCAACACTGTCAGCATCATAGTGTTTATTTTCTACACATAAACTATTATATAAACTTATAACCATGTATGTTCAGATCTTGAACTTTTTTTTGGTATAAAAATACATGTTTAACATTTATTGAATAAAAAATCTATGTTTAATTTTTAGAATAAGATTTATGAATGAAAAATTTAAATCACAAAATCATAAATAAAACGTAGAAATTAAATTATACGAGAAAAATTTGAAAATTGATTAAGACTAAGACATAATTGAAGTTTTTATTTCAGTTTGTTAAAATTATTTAAAACAATTAGTAAAATGCTTATAAGAAATTAAATAAATTATTTGTTAAAATTATTGAAAAGTTTAATGAAATTTTTTACTATTTTTAGTAAAATTCTTACAAAATAAATAAGAAACTAAAGGAAATTGCTTTTTTGAATGTAATAAAAAATACATATTAATATATTTATTAAATACAGAAGAGTTAAAAAATTTTACTTTTTAAAAATTATATTAAATCTTATATAATTTGTTACTTTTATTTTATAAATCACCTCAATAAAAAAATGTAATTTGCAATACTGTAAATTTTATTTTCCTCTTAAAGTTTATCACCATCTTTTTCTCCACTCTCCCTTTGTCCATGTCCTATATATTTATTTTTTCTCGTTCCTCTTTGTGCACCGGGCGTACTTTATGTTCGTCCATAAATTCGGCTCTTAAGAGGAGAATTTATTATAAATTGCCATTGCGTACCGTTGGCTTAGCTCTTTATGGAGCGCGTTAACAATAATAACTTTTTTTTTTCTTGCAACGAAAATTGAATTCCGCATTTTATTTATCGTCGTCAGTTTAAAATATTGCAAAGAGACAAATTAATTAATTATTTATCGAACAAGATCTAATACACAAAGACTCACATATTTACGTGTATGTATATGCATTTGCACGCACTTATACAGAAGTTCATTTACGATAACGATCTGCAAGATCGATTTGTTTACGGCCTTCCTATTGCACAACTTCAGCGCGTAAGTTTCATAACCACTTATGTAACTTTCTTCATTTTCTATGCTTTAGATCTTATTACATCTTGGGATTAACTAATATTGTTAATTAGTTGATTAAGAATAAAAAAATCGTTAATATTTATTTTATTAATTGAGGTTAATTTTTCAAAATTCAATTTATAAAAAAAAATAATTTCGATATGGTTTCAAATTTATTTTCAAATTCTGATATATCTTTGCATTCATATGCAAATTTCTGTTTTTTTTAAAGTTTTTTCGGTTAATTTTCAGTAAAAAATTAGCTGTTTTTTGAAAATTGTTGGTAAAAAAATTTGTATTTTGCTTAAAAAACATAATCATAAGAATTAATTTCCATCTGGATTAATAATTTTTATAATAATTGATGATTTCTTCTCTTTTTTATAGTATGGTTATTAGCCAAGATTACATTAGAAGAAGATTTATATTTTACGGTATAAGTAGATATTCGAATAATGTATACATTTCCCGAAAAAATAATATTTTCATCACCTCATTTAGAAAATTTTTATTTAATACACATTTGCCTCTAAACTTTAGGAAACAGTATTCACATTGAACATAGCTGTTTGGTGAATGTGTGAATAATACCAGAAGAAATTGTGTCTTCAAAAGTGAATATGGAAATTCATAAAGAAAAAAAAATTGATAGATTCTAAGCATATACTTATTCATTTTCTCTCACTAATTTGACATTTATCAAATCTATACATTTACCGTGCAATGTGCACATTTTCCAAAGCAATGAAGTTACGGTGTAAGTGTTCCGGTCAATGTGGAAACAGTTTCTATTTCAATATTTATAATTTCTAAGCATATACTTATTCATTTCTTTTCATTAATTTGACATTTACCAAATCTATACATTTACCGTGCAATGTGCACATTTACCAAAGCAAAGAAGTTACGGTGTACATGTTCCGGTTAATGTGAAAACCTAATCTAATTTTACTTCATTTGTAAGCAAAATCTATACATTTACCGGGTAATGTACACATTATCCCACTATGAATAAAAAAAAATTGCCAGCAGTTGCAAGTTAAAAAATAGCAGAGCAAACAACCAGATATAAAAGTTTAAATTTTTTATTAATATAAGAGTTTTAAAGAAATAAATAAATTGTATGAATACAAAATTGTATGTTACTTAAACTGTTGCATATATAAGTAGAAACAAGTTTTTTTCGGTATTATTAAGACTGTTTATTACGAGCAATGAAGTTATTTGACAATTATAAACTGGAGCTATCAATATTGAAGCGGTTTTTGCGAATGGCCGCAAATAACATACATTAAGTGGAATTAAGTCGTCGCTTGTATTTTGATCTCTCGCATAATACGTCTCTCGTCTTTCAGTCCCCTTCTCTCTACATAATATTAAAGGCGTTAGTGCGCATTATGTAAAGGTGCAAAAATTGGACGTGTGTTATTATGTGAGCAGCGGGCCCGGGTATTGCGTAAAAAAAAAAATTGCATATATTTTTGCGCCGAAATGACGAAATGTTTTTGTATATCATTCTGGATGTTTCGCGTGTGCTCGCGGTGAAGCAGACGAAGAAGAAATAACCCGCAATTATATTAAGTTCTTAGGAAACTCGGGTGTTCCAGAGAGACGTTTTTAGCACAAGGTTCTCTTTCAACTCTTTATGTACGAGACGTAGTGCATGCATGCACACGGCGCGAGAGGAGATATTTTGCTGTTAGCCCCGAGAAACCGAGAATTACTGTGATTACTTGGAAATCAACTCTTGGGCTACCTTCGTACGTTGCCGTTTATTTTTGCCATTTGGAAAAACGACGATGGTAAAAGAAGAAGAATCATGCGAAGAACTCTAACAAAAAAAAATTACAACATTTTGATGATGATGATGAATGTTGATGATGATGATGACTTAATTGAAATGCCACAAGGAAAAGTCCTAATCTAATATTGAATCGAAGAGAAAATCGTACAATTTTATTTTGGATTTATCCCAACTGCTTTTTGATCTGTGGTTGTCGTTTGTTGTTGTTGTTGTTGCGGCTGCTGCTGTGCGGCTTTGTCAATTTAGAATTGTGTTGGAACGGATTAAGATTGACACACGATACAGGAGAGCCCCGACTAGTTTATTGTGTAATTGATAATGAGTATCCGCGATATCAGATGCCTCCGACGATTATCTGCTCTAATCTTACGGACAGGTCTCAGTTACCAGGCCGATGCCGTTGCAAAATCCATCCGATCGGATCTACGATCTACCTATCCTTCTTTCACCTCCTCCTCCCGCTATTTATTTTATTTTTCTTCCATCTCATCTCAACCTCTTCCAAACTCCACTTTACTTCTTCTCACATTTTTTTTCCTCCCTGCCGACGGAATTCCCTTTCAACATTTAAATATTTTCAAATCGACGTTTAATTGACTTCGCACAACTGTTCTTGGGCAACGTATCCATCCACCGTTCAATGCAATCCGAAGACGAATCAGAAGTTTCACTTTCTATTTCTACTTTATTTTATTTTTGTTGCTTTTAACTGATTTTTCTCCAATCTGCCAATTAATAACGTCGTGTCTTTCAATAACATAATTCATCTGAAATTACATTCGAATTATTCAATAATATATGAACATATTTAGATATTTTCAATTGAGTATGAAATTTGTTATTTATGATTATTACAAGTACACAAAAGTCAATTTATTAGTTATATATTATTACAAATCTATATTTATCATCTAAATTAATGTATGAAAAGGTATAAAAATTGATTTTATTACAGATCGAAAAAGTTAATTTCAATAATATTTAGTTAACAAGAAATTTAGGATTCTCAGAAATATTTATAATAAAAATATATCTTATAATTTAATGTACTTTAAATAGAAATTAGCATAATTTTATTCAAACAAAATTGGAAAATATTAACAATATTTGCAGATAAAAATGATTTAATTAAATATTTTTTTGTTATTATTTCATGTCTTTTTAATATTTTTTTTTGAAATATTGGAAAAGATTAGAATATTTTAAATATTGAAGAAAATTGTTATCTAAATTTGAAAAAAAATGTAAATCAACATATTTTCTATATCAAAATGAATTAAAAAAATATAATGATGAAAATTTTGATATTTTTGAAATATGAAATAAATCATAATATTTTGTTCGTAACATTTTATTTATAAAGAAAATCAAATAATGATAGTAGTTACATTTTCATACTAAAATTGTTTGTTTCTTCAATGATTCTAAGCAGTAGTTCAGTTACTTAACAATATTTAATTATTTTATTAATGTCTGGACTTTTGCATATAAAAATGATGTAATTATTAAAAAAAATAATGATTATAATTATATTATATAGGTTTTATGTATTAAAAATAACTAAAAAATAATTTGTTAATAAATCTATTTAAAATATAAAAATTATAATATTTTGAATGAAATATTCGATTAATTTAATTGAAAAATTTTATTAATAATACAAAATATTAATTAAAAATGCATAATTAATTCAATTTCACAATAAATGTATCAATTTATAGAAATATTATAATTATGTTGAAAAGTAAGTTAAAATATAATTTGTACATAAAATTGTTGTAAAATCTTCGATTATTACGGTTTTAAAAAGCCCGTAATATTGACTTATGTAATTACTCGGACTATGTATTACTGTATTTGAATTTATGAGATTATGTAAGAAATTATTAATTTTCATATAAATATTTTTTAAAGTACTAGAATTAGGTCGGCAACCGCAATTTGTAAGATATAATATAATATCGCTATTTTTTTTATGCTACAGCAATGATTTTTCACATTTAAAAGGACTTTTCTTTGTTGTTCTTAGTTTACTCGACTTAGTGTCTGCATCTTAAAAATTTAACAACAAAATATTTATTCTTAAATTCTAATTAAAATATTTTGGTTTCATTTTATAGAAAAACATTAATATTTTAATAATTGTTAAAAAGGAACTTCAGAATGATTTTCATATATAACAAATGTTTAGATAAAAAGCAATAAAGTTTATATAAATTATATTTTGATTTACTTAAAAAAGCCACTCAGAATGTTCCACTATCCTTCACTAAATTTCAAAGAAATGAAGCGAACGGTCATCGATGAAGTTTTCGAATCCTGAAGAATCCAAAAACTTCTGCCTCACGCTCAGATAGCAAAACTACGACTCGTCATCGTGGTTTGTATACATGTCACGTTTGTGATATGTGTTGTGAAGATATACTGCAGAAATGATCCTGTGAAGTATGATCTTAATTAAAAATTGAACAAAAATTAATGGTTAAGTGGCAGGTACAAACTTATTTGTATAGACGTGCTTATCCAACGACATCTGTTGATGTAACTTTACATAATCTCTATCACCAGATTTCTTTAGTTTTGTCATCTATTTCAATGATGTAACTGAAAAATACTAAAAAATGAGTTATCAATCTTATCTTATGTAGTATACATTATCAAAAATTAAAATAATATATAAAAATTATAAACCAAATTAAACTATGGATGAATGAATTAATTAATTTGTATTTTATGTTGTTATGTAACATATAAACATTTCAACAACAATAGTTTATTTTATCAATAAATGTTATACAGTAATATCTCGAAGTTACGCGATAGGAGGATTAAACAAAAATTGCGTAAGTCGAATTGTGTAACAAAAAAAAACACTCTGAAGATCGCTAAATGAAATATCTAAACTTGACGAATTCACAACTCGTGTATTTGAGTTTAAACTAATTTTCAGAGCTGAAAAAGTAAATTTTTCCAAATCTTCAACACATCACATACATACTCCCAGCCCGGAGTAGAAGATTTAATATAGAAAAACATAAGTATAACTTTATTAAGTTAAATTTAAATATAAATACTTTTACATAATTTTTTTTATTTATTCGGTATTTGTCGATTTTGGCATTCATCAGAAATTTCAGTTTGAATTTCGAATGCCAATTTCTTGACATAAGTAATTTATATTATAGATAACAGTAATAAATATGAATTATCATATTATATAAGAGAATGATAGAAATATAATCAAAAATGGTTTTTGAGAATTCCTCTCCAATCTCATGGATTTATAATGAGGTTTAAATCGATTAAATTGGCGGCCGTTTGCAATATCCTCGTTGTTGTTCGCCGGCTCGCGTCTCTCTCCTTGTCCACCTGAAAAAGGAATAATCGTTATGGGAAAAAGTCTTTGGCGTGTGTGCATGTGGCGGCGTACGACGAGATAGCGTATAAATAATTAGTTGGACGTTGCAGTTATAGCGGCAATTTGCGCAAAAATGATTATTGTTATTATGTGATTGCGCAAATCGATGATTAGAGGATGATTTGTTGAACAATTTAAACCATTTAATTTGGCATTTTCATTCAAATTGTCTGTAAACGCACAGAGAATTTATATATAGGAACGTCATCCATCGGGCGTAGTACGTGTTAACATCGCTTTTGCGGAATCACTATTATCCAGTCTCTATTAATTAATTAAAAACATTAATACGAATGGAACTTTCACACGGTCTTAATTTTATTAACCTACAAATCATATACATTTACCAAATCGCAATACTGGTGAAAGAATAACATGGAAAATCAACGAATCTTTCATCGGAGTGAAAGTATTTGTTTATTTTTTTTGTCAATCATTCCTCTTGTTTATTTATTTATTTTTTATATTACGAATTTAATATTGCATTTACAACTTTGCAATGCACATAACAACACACGTCAAACTGGTTTCTTTTTTCGTGTAACAACGAATAAATATATACAATTACATTACATTTTTTTATCAGATGATCAAAAAAGTTCGCGAAAATAAAATTACTTATTATTCTGGTATTTAGATCAAGGGTAGACTTTTTAGAACAGTTTATTTCTAACAACAGTCACATAAATATCAATTGCATAATTTTTCTACTAAAAAAAATTATTAATTTTTTTTTACAATTTTTTCTTATGTCCGCAAAATATTTAAATAATTATTAATTGATTTATTTCCGGTCCCTTTAATATATATAAAAAAATAAATAATAATTAAAAAAACATTTATTTTCATGTTTCTAAGAAATCAATACTTTTTCATTAAATATATTTTATAATAGTTTAAAAATATTTACTGCAACAAAAAATAAAAAATTTATGATAATTTAGTTAAAACTTTAATTGATAATGTATTGGATATAAATTATAATTAAAACTATGTATTTTTCCATTATATAATATTTATAATAATTAAATAATTTATATTTTGTTAAAAGATATTCTTAAAAAAAAACAATTATTTATTTAGAATTATTCAGAATTTTTTTTTTTATTAAAATTTATGAGAATTTTTATTCAATTTTTTATAATGGTTTCTCCGGGAACAAGATTTGTTTATTTATTTGTTAATTATAAATGATGGGAATGCATGTAATTATTGCGAAGAAACTCGTATTTTGAGTTACTGCTCACTTAAGATGCAAATTTGTAGTTTTAACTAATGCACGAATATGAAAATATTATAGAAATAAAAAGAGAAAAGTTAAGATTATATAAATACACTTCTAATTAGTATATATATTTTTTTTGTTTAGATTTATGAGATATTTCCATTACGAAAATAAAATACGAATTTTATTATTTATAACAAGAAAAAAATGTAGATAATTGGCTTTATTTTTTTTATATAACTAATGAAAAAAAGTCAAGTTATTTAATAAATCAGTAAAAGATGCACGAAAAGTTTAAGTGTAATTAAATTTACATAATAGAAAGGCGCCAAAATTACATATTTTTATAGAATTTTTTGCAATATACAGTTTGAAAACTACTGTTCTAAAAAGTATTTTGTTATTACATAACATTAACAATTCCAATTCCAACAAGTCCAAACGTTTTATTACTTAAATTATAAAGAAAATAATTGTGATATAATATTATTTTATTTATTGTTTTTTTCAGATTTAATTCATAAAATAATGAATATAAAAGATAAGTTTATAATTTTACTTCTAAATAATATAAAACTTAGTTCTTGTAAAATAAATATATTTGCAGATAATATCTTAAAAATTAAATTATTAATAAATATTATTGCAGACAATATCGTAAGGTAAAAACTCTAAAAAGATTTAATAATTTTGTGGTCTAATTAACAATATTTTAGTTGGAATTAATTAAGAAATAAATATATATAAAAGTCAAGTTTATAATTTCTTTTTTAAATAACCTGAAGGTGATAATGATTAATAAATTATTATATAAAAATTACGTTTTATGGTCTAAAAATCGTATTGGTCAAAATATAGTCGATTTAATTCTGTATTACTTTTTTTAGTAAATTATATTTTTGTACTTTGGACTATAAGACGCAGCATATATATGAAACAATTTTTAGTGCAAAAACACAATTTATTTTTTAATTATAGAAGAAATGTAAATAATATCTTGAAATTAGTATAACATTTTTTTTTTATTGATTGGAAACGAAGAGTTTTCTTGGGTATTTCTTTTTTGTGTGTGCGAGGCTGTGTGTATTGTTGTTAGATTTATATTCAAATGAATGCAGTGTAATGGTGGTTATAAGTCAGTGATTTAAGGTGTGTGGTGTGGAGTATGTGAGTTACGGTAAAGTAATCTCGGCTTGCGCAATTGTGGCGTCTGTTTTGTCACGAATTCATGATCGCATAATTTATAATGCGGCATTCCGAGCTCTCATAATTCCTGGATTCAATTGCCTGTCTTCCTTCCCTCGACGTCCCATTTTCTTCTTTTCAACATTTCTTATTTATTTATCCCATTTTCCCCCTAATGCACAATAATAATATATTTATTTTATTGAAAAAAACCGATTTGCAAATGGGGGAAATCGACGAACGCTCATGGGAAAGTATTATGTTTATGGATATATTTAAATATTTTCTTTTTGATAGGTGAATGGTGCAATTTGGATATAATACGTACTATACAATTAGAACAATCGGCAATATTTCGTTTACATAGAATGTTGCTGTAACGGTAAGACAATATTATTGCTCAATACAAACATTTACCACAGTTTATTAGTAACTAAAATACAACAATTTCTGTGAATACAGTTATCACTTTATTATCAGTTAACTTGAAAAAAATATCAAAAACATGTTAATATATCATTTCTTACTTAGCATTGAAGAATTTTTTTAAATTTTTTATCCTGAAACTGAAATTTTGTTACTTTCTGTACAATCAATGACATTACTGTTAAATGATTATTATTACTTTTTGTTAATTTGTTCTTGAATTTAGTTCATCTATATCAGATTTTAATTTGGACAAGAATATTTTTTTTTCAGAAATTCTAATTTAAAGAAATAAATAAAATGAATATATTTTAAACATTGAGGATAAAATATCTACTGAAGCTAGTGAAAAATCTTTCATAAATTGTAGTTTCTAAAAACTTAATTCAAAGATATTTGAAAAAACTTCCAAAAAAAAATATTTATAAACGCAAATAATAATCATGCAAATTTCTATAAAATTATATTTCCCAAATAAATATTAAGATTTGTTTTTCTGAGATCTAATTAAGGTTTTAAAAATAAATAAAAGCGTTTAAAAGAGGATAATTGAGAAAAAAATAGTTTTTCAAACATTTTTTCTTCTAAATAGTATAAATCTTTTTTTTTCGGACTATAAGTCACACCAATTTAATATCTGAAATATCTGCAGTTAAAATTTTACATATAAGATAAATTAATAAAATTTTCTTTTCAATTTATTTTGATTTATTTTTTTTGTCTAATTTTCTTTACAAAATATTAAGGGTAATCTATGTACTAAATCTAATTTTGATTGAAACTCTCAATACATAACTTGTTTATTATTAATTTATTCTTCACTGATAATTCCGATTTATGCTTTAATAACCAGTAGAGTTTTCTAAAAGTATATTTACATTTTCCTTCTTAGCCCGAATGTAATCTTTCCAGGTACGTCTTAGGTCGAGATTTACCAAAGTTAAAGGTTTTTGTTGATTCTTCTGTATTAAGTTTTACTGTTGGACATGTGATATGTAATTTTATCAACTGATTTATTTCCATTTTTTTAAGTCATTCCTGTAATTTATTTCAATTTTATTGCAGATGCTGCAGTGAATGTTGTAATCGTACTATTAGTTTTAAAAAAGTTTACTCTATATAAAAAAAACTTCCCTCTATCACAACTTTTAATTATTTTACGTGAAATTTTCTGTTCTTGAGATACGATTTTAATATTTTATAGTTTTTAATCTAAAAACTATAAAAAAAAACAGTGATTTATATATTGTCAGTTTTTTTTTAAATATTAATTTTATTGTTTATTTATGTATATTTTTGACATATATTTTATATGTAAAATATTTTTTTTATTATATTTCGGTTCGATGAAAGAATATTAGTAACCTATTAATTTGGGATGCGCAGAATTATGTTACAAGGTTGAATAATACGTATTCATCAATAATTTCTTCATTTTGTATCGATTTCTTGTAACCGATTAGTTGGAATAAAAAAAAAATTGTTGGCTTAAGCTGTTTAGGAAATGTACAGAAATCTGATGTCTAAATTGTACGCCGAAGCATGATTAAGTGTATATCCTCGGGGTTATAATTAAAACGAGAAAATTAGGCTGTTCGATCGGTGGTGAGAAAATCCACGCAGAGTAATCTGTGTGGTCAAAAAGCGGCAATTACGAAACTGGAATAAAATGAAATTAATTAATTATTCCACCATTCGGAATTAGAACCGGAGACCGTTCGGAATTAATGACGGCCATTATGAGTATTGGAAATGTGTGTTAATGGAACCGCTTCTCGGACTTGACCGGTTCGACTTTTAGCAGCGAATTCATAAATTACATCGTAATTACCGATTTTTATGCCCCGAAATAAATAATGCAAGAAGATGACGGTGGGAGAGATGGAAGATGCGAGATGAGGATCAGGCAACAGCATCAAGTTTATTAAAAAAAAATACTTATATGAGTTGAGGCACAAGTGTAAACGAAAGATAATTTATGCCGGATCTCGGGAGCAACGGGGTCCATGGAATTGATTCGTTTATCTCTTCGACGATCTGGAATTAATTGTTTTAACAACTAATTTACAACGTGGTTTTCTGGGAATCGGCTACCACATCGTCGTCGTCTTATGATGAGCAGTAAATGGAAGACGCGGATGGTGGAAACAAGAAGACGTTTAAACGACGCTTAAAATTGATGTTAACAAGGTGATAACGATTTGCATAAGCTGCGCTTGCTTTTAATGGTCTTTGATGTGTCTTCCTTTTTTGTATAATATCTTTCACTTTGATGAAATCACACAGCATCGAGTTTAGTTTTTCATTACTCCACCACATTTGCTTATTTCATTTTTAGAAACAGTTTAAAGAAAATCCTAATTAATTATAGTTTTAATTCAGTTTTCAGTCATTATAAATGCTAAAATTAATCCTAAACTAACGTAGTTTCCTTCTAAAGTAAGCTAAAAGTGACATTCATCATGTGTCAAAAGAAGTTGACACAAGTCTTTAAAAACGAACACAACTATTTGTTATAACTGAAATTACTTTTAGTTTTGTCTGTAAAATTGAGAGTTTCATAAAAATGGACAAACTATTTTGATTATAAGATGATGTATTATTTGAAAATCATGAATTAATGGACTTTTCAGATTTTATAACGAGTTCAAATATTTGAAGATGAAATTAGCTAAAATATTTTATTATGAAAATACATCAATATGTAATGCCGTTTTCTCAAACTTTAAATTTTCCAATTTAAAAAAAATATCAAGAAATTACAAAAAATATATTGAAGTTTCATTATTAAATGAAAGAGATTTTCTGGCTATCTTTATCTCTGTAAAAGAAGTAATTCATCCAAATTCGTTAATCGAGGTATGGGTTTATAGTATTAATTCATAGTATGTAGTTTTATTTTTATGCTGTAGCGCTACGAAAACGCAATTTTCCATAGTCTAATGTGTAAATGATATGGCGGATATATCCGCCGACGATTTGCAAAGTGTATAAATTGTTTTGGACATTTTCATTTTTGTTACATATAGATGTTTAATTTTGTACTAAAAAAGTACCTTTAACTTGAATCAATTATTAAGAAATATTAAATATCTTATTTTGTAGCAAATAAATGATTTTAGTTTATTTCTAACAGATTTATTAATATTTTTGTTCAAACAGTAAGTTTTCTTATACTTTGCAAATTGATGTAGCACCCTTTTCGTAACGCAATTTCCATTAGGGTAGTCTCATGTGATATGGCGGATATATCCGCCGACCGTCTGTAAAATGTAAACATTGTTTTGGACTTGCATCAATTAATAAGAAAGTTTACATATCTTATTTTATAGCAAATAAATGATTTTAGTTTATTAATATTTTTGTCCAAACAGTAAGTTTTTTTATGCTTTGCAGAAACTTGTAGTGCCCTTTTCGTAGAGAACGATTTAGTGGGTATAAACGTGAAGAGCTTGTTAAGAAGGATCGTAATGTGAAGAAAAGAATAAAATTGCTTCAACGATTTTAAGCTTCAATTTGTTCCTGCACTAAAGTAGCATCGCGAATTGCGAGTGTGGGAAAATAAAGCGCAGCCTTCCAAACGTTTCCCATTTATATTTACTTTATATTATTATGAGGAGGTACGTTGTGCAAGAGAGTATCAAATGTGCATGCATGTATACCCATAGACGTATACAACGTATAAGAAGATTGCGTAGTAAAGTTGGCGAGCGTACGCATATTATGGTATGTATCAGTTCATAAATCATAGGATTTACAGCCAATTATTGGCTTTATTTTCGTTCTTGCATTCTGCGATCATTCCTTCCATCCTCTCCATCGGACATATGCTGCAATCACCATTACACGACTATAAACTAAATCCTCCTGCGCTGAATCGAAGGATGGATGGATGGATGATCCGAGCGTTGTTAATCTGCAAGGTATCTGGTATCGGAAAGTGAAGACCAGTTCATCGAAATTATATGAATCCGATGCGGCTTTATCGCCTTTAATTGATTTTATAATTAAGATACGTTAATTGAGTATCGTGCACACAAATGTTATTTAGTCCGGCTCAAATTAATTAGATTCATTAAAGATAAATCTGCAGTTCGCATGTATTATATAGTAGTATTACATGGCGCTTGAGTAATTGTAATTTTAATTATAAATTATTTCCCATTCCAGTTTTGCACAATTACCGGGCTTTACGAGACCACGGCTCATTTACTTATTTATACTTAATATGCTTGCTTGTGGACCTTTTAATTACACCCATTTTATACGCGCCGCGACCGCAAAAGATAAACCTCATGCAATCCCATTTAATTAATATATCCATATTCTCATTTCTAAAATATTAATTATTATTCCAATACAAATTATTATCTTCTCGCTACCCTTAACATACTTTAAGAATTTTTGAAAAACTGTATAAATATTTTCATAGTTATACAAATAATTAAGAAAAGTAATGTGAAATAAATTTTATTAATTGTCTTGGCAGACGGACTTTTGTCAACTGTCAAAATTGTTGTAGCTATTTAGTCAAAACTTTATGTCAAAGAAAGATTCATGACCTCAATATCAATGACATTTGACATCTCTATCTGAAAATGACAAGTGGCGCCTCATTAAGAACTACCGTTGAACTAAGATTCGATGACTGCAATTTTCCATTAGGGAAAACTCATGTGTAAATGATATGGCGGATATATCCGCCGATTGTCCGTAATGTGTTAAAAAATAGAAAACCATCTTCTTTGCAAATAAATATGTATAATTTCATATACTTTCAGTAGTCTTTAAAAATGCCTTATTTAAAAAAGTCAATTACTTGTTTTCACTTCTTGAACTACCGTCGAACTAAGATTCGATGACTGCAATGTTCTAGTAGACTCCTCTGTTAAGGATATGGCGGATATATCCGCCGACGATTAAATATAAAACAATATTCTTTGCAAATAATTATGTATAATAATATATAATTTCATATACTTTCAGTAGTCTCTAAAAAATGCTTTATTTAAAAAAGTCAATTACTTGTTTTCATTTCTTTTTATACATTTCCATCTGAAAATGATGATTGACCGACTCACTAAGAACTAAAATTTGATGTTCCATTATAGAGGTCTAATGTGTACATGATATGGCGGATATATCCGCCGACGTTCCGCAAAGTCTTAAAAAATGAATTAAATAGAAAACAATTTTGCAAATAATAATTTCATATACTTTCAGTAGTTTCTAAAAAATGCCTTATTTAAAAAAAATCAATTACTTCTTTTCATTCCTTATTATAGTAGAGTATTTATTAATAAGGCTTTTTAATCTTTTCATTTTTTAATTAACATAACATATTGATAAAATAGTATTTGAAAGAAAAATTTACATTTTTTATTTTTGTTACATTTATTTAATTGTTTCCGTTTGTAGTCAAAAATGATTCAATTATATTAAATTTCTTATTTTATAGCAAATAAATGATTTTAGTTAATTTCTAACAGATTCATTAAAATTTTTGTCCAGAAAGTAATTTCCAATATGAGTTTCTTTTATCCAAAAAATAAATTATCAATTTGTCGAGAAGCAATTAGAATTGAACAAATATGTAAATTCCAATTATTAAAATTATGCTCACTTAATTTAATATAATTCAGCTTTTGGTAATATTTTCTATAAACATAAAACTAATAAAGTAAAAAAATGAAAATATATATTTTTGAATAAATTGTGTAAAATATTAAGAACTTAGCTTAAAGTAATCTTATTAGTATGACACAATAAAAATTGAGTCCAAACGTAATTGCGTTAACAAAGTGATTGCAATTGCGAAACCTAAAGACGCGCATTAAAAATTATAAATATTTTCTGGTTTCGTCGAATCGCGTAATTGAATTACGCAATTTCCTTCAGTAATTCGGCAATTTCGCAGCGCTTAAACGGCGATAAACAAGGAGAAATTATATTTTTCAGTCACGCATAATAAACGTTCTTCGTTAATTTTTCCGAGGATACAAAAAAAATAATAATAAAAGAGCAACAACAAAAATAGCACTAAAGAAAGAAAGAGTTTAACGAGCGACGCAAGGATTCGTGGCCCGGGCCGTAATTTTTTATGCACTTTTTCCTTTTTCATTCGAGAGGCCATAAATTCCCATTGTTTATGATCCGAGAAGTGTGTTATTATGAAATTAAGAGAAGATTTGTGCGTTTTCATACGTTTATACTTGAAATGAAGCGATTCGTATTCGATTTTCACATGGAAAGTGACAAAGAGATGCGCTATTTGTTTTCTTTCTTTTTCTTCTCTTAATTTTATTATTATTTTGTCGGATATTTCGAAAGCGGCTGGAAATAATCTGAGGATCGATTGACGAGATGATTAAATTTTTGCCTTAGGCGAATAATTCGCTGAAATCATTATCCTTCTTCTCTTTCTTTATTGAAATTTATTTATTGCTGTTCTTTTTCGTGCATATATTAATTTCGTGAATTAAATTTATAAAAAAAAATTAATAATGCTCCTTTTTCTTCCTTAGTCCGCGTCGCGTTTCTCTCAGTCTTCGCTTTTGAAAGAGGTTTGCTCATCTTGCAAGGACGACTCGGTCGTTTTTGTTTTCTTCATTACCTACGGTTATGTTAACGGATTACGCTGATAAAGTCACGGACTTTGGGAAGGATCCCATTCAGGAAATTCACTTCTCGTTTTTTTTTCTCTCCTTGCAACATATTGTTATAATTATTACCTTCGATCATTTCTCTCTCGCTCTTCGCATCAACCAATTTGGTAGACGATACAAAACTGGTTTGGATTTATACTAAACTGCTGTGGATACAATTCAATGTCAATAAATATGATCTAAAACCAATCATATTTTATTAACAGAAATTGATCAAAAATATTACATGTTATTTAATTTTCTTATAAAAATAAACTTTTACATAAATAAAAAAATATTTTGGTTAAAAATTTTTCTATAAAAATTAAAAATCTATTGAAAATATGTGCAAGATTTATAAATGAATAAAATGTAGTTTTGTAAAAAAAAAATATTTGATCTATTAAAAAATAGTAAACTACAATTTATTGAATGTTAATAAACGTGATTTAAAACCAATCACATTTCAATGACAAAAATTGATAAAAATGTTATTTAATTTTATTAAATAAATTCACATAAAAAACACATGAATTATTTTCTATAAAAAATAAAAATCTATTGAAAATGTATGCAAAATCACATTAAAATGTAGCTTTGTTCAAGATTTTTTTTAAAGAAGTAAAACATTTTAGTGATTTTTTAATTATTTAGTTTTAAAGAGTTGATAAAAAGTTTAGATTACAAATTAAAAATCTTACTAGTATTTTTATTTGAATCATTTTCACTAATTAATTTCAATGTTTTGTATAAAAAATGCACTGAAATCTCTGAAACTAAGATTCGATTCGTTCCATTAGGGTAGTTTCATGTGTAAATGATATGGCGGATATATCCGCCGACGTTCCGCAAAGTGTTAAAAAAACGTATTAAATAGAAAATAATTTTCTTTGCAAATAATAATTTCATATACTTTCAGTAGTCTCAAAAAATGACTTATTTAAAAAAAAAACTCAATTACTTTTTTTCATTCCTTATTATAGTAAACTATTTATTAATAGAGCCTTTTAATCTTCTCTTCTTCTAACTAATATAACATATTGATAAAATAGGAATTGAAAGAAAAATTACAATTTTTATTTTTGTATATATGAAAAGAGACTTTACTTTGTAAAGAGAAAGCAGATTTACATTTTGTTAAATAAAATTTTAGTTTTTGTTTGAAATTTTCAAAGTGGACTATAGTGAATTTGAAACCGGAAATGCGGAATATTGTTATATAAGTTATTTATTTAAATAATGATTATCAAAAACTAATTATTGATATAAGCAATTTACTATTTCAGCTTTGTGAGTAAAATAAAAAGTAAATCAATTAAAAGTTTTTAAGAAATAAGAAACTAATATATTATTACTGAAACAACGTAAAGCCATATAAAGTTAAACCAAATTAATTTTCGTTCTATCTATCGGTGTAACGGCGCAGCGTATATTCATGCATGCATTTTACTTCCATTACAGCTTTAATGGAAATAATGATTATGTTGGTCCATAATCTACATTGTGCAAAAAAAATAAATAAAAAGTACTTTTGCAAGTCAAACGCATTTAGGTTCAAAGTAACTGGGTCAATGAAAAAACGGAACAACTTTACAAGGATATTTTAAAATTTATAAATTATTATTGTTTCACGAAAATAATCGATGTAATTTTTCGAAAAAAAAATTACTTAATTAATATAAAAATAAATTTACATAAATCATTGATTTAAATTAATTAGTTGAAAAATATGATTATTTTTTATATTATAATTAATGTGGGTACAGTTTTAGTTTTGAAGCCGAAAGTTTAAAATTATATTTTATTTATACCTAATCATACCAAAACGGGTCAAAAAGACTGATAAAAAAGTAAGACAAATATAAAAGTTATGTAATAGTTTTTTCTTTGAGAATTTGTAAACCAAGTACTTTTATTGTAAAAGCCATATAAAAATAAACTAAACAAGAATAATTTGAAAAAAATAAAAAACGACTATTCATGTTTAGAAACTTATTGATATTGAAGTTTTTGATTTGTTTTTGTTGTAAAGCTGTTTTGAGTTGTTGACGGATTTGAATATTTTAATTGCGGAAGAACGAAAGTTGAAAGAGAGAAATAATAAAAACAGGAAGGATAAATATGTAAAATTAGTGTCCAGAGTTGAGATAAGATCGGGCGTCGCAAAGGACCAAAAACTATCCGACAACGCGCTGTGGCATTTGCGAAGTGGAACAATTAAGTTGTGCAACGTTGTACCATTACATATTAATTTGATTTATGGCAACATTAAAAAGAGTAAACAAACATTTTTCGGACGCTCGTTTAATTTTTCTCTTTTATTATTATTTTTCTTAATTCCTCCTTTGCATAACGCCAAAATGGAGAATAAAACGGACTCTGTGTGTGTAAATATATATATATATATATACACGTCTTAAGGTAACGTAATTAAATTAGCGTCTCGCATATCTGCATAATAAATGCAGCGCATTTAAATCAAAACTCCAGATACATATCTTCAGCATTAATTAAGAAAAATATATAAAAAAAGTAAATAAAAATTCGTGCTTTTATTTAAGTTTTTTTTTTCATGGGTGCGAGATGGATTGACGTGTCCCGTGATTGCATAAGACCTTGGCACCGTCATCGTCGCCCTTGTCTGTCAAAAATAATTGCACTTAAAGCCATCCGGGCGATCGAAACAACAGGCTTTAATCCAAGATTATTCAAATCTCCTCGAGGACCAAATCTATTGATTTAAATAATATTACGACATTCAAATCATTGGGACTAATTAATTTCATAAAAAGAAAGAAAGCAATTTGCCAAAAATAGCTTTACGTTCGTCGCAATAAAAAAGACTTATTAAATTTAATTGCCAATTTTTATGGTCAACTGCTTCTTTTTCTTCTTTTCTTCTTTCTTTCTCTAAGTGCGGTCTTCTAATGAGCCATACCATTTTTATAGCTAATGGAATCCTTTCCATAACGAATAAACGCATTAAATGTAGTAAATCACGAATATGCGTGGAATACGGGCGAAGTATTATTAGAAAAGCAATTTCGCATTTTATTCGTTTCTTTTTTTTTTAAATTTTATTAGTCAGAATCCGAAGCATTTCAGCAATTCTCACAACATGCAATACAATTTCTTGCATCATTAAATATAGTAATTATTTTCATCTTCATAATTATTTACATTAAAATTTTTGATGATTTTCGTATAAATTTTAACTTAATTTTTGAGTAAATTAAATAATAAAATTAAATTATTTAAACTTTTCATGTTTTTTTCTTCTACTTATTTTAATGTTTTGAAGTAAGATTTTAAATGTATTTTTCGATTTTATATATATTCAAAAATGTGGAAGTTTTTATTAAATTTAAATAATTTATTTGAGAAATTCCAAATTAAATTATTAAAATTTTTCATAAATTAATTATTGCAATATTTTCAAACCCTTGAAAACTGAACTTATTTTTTTTAATTTACATTTTTTTTAATATTTATTTTACGTTTTTTTTTTGAAGATTTTGGTTTAACTTTCAGCGTAAATTGATATAAATTCAAAATAAAATTATTCAAAGTTTGTCTTGAACAAAACGTAATAATTTCATTTTTTTTCTTTTACAAAACATAATTATTTCAAAACTTAATTTTTATTGATAACAAGTTTTTCCATAATTAAAAATTTGTAAATTTTAATTAAGATAAAATATATTTCTGTTTCCTGTCCAAAAATTAAATTTGATTATTTTAATGTTGGAAATTCATTTTTGGAGATAAATACAATTCTGGTTTTACATCGTTTTAATATTCGTGCAGTGTACTTAATTTAAAATTCTTGTTTTGCAACGTATACGTACGTTATATAATTATTTTGTATACCGAAATGATATGAGTTTCATAATGTCCATTAATAAAATATAATCAGTTTAAAGCAAAATAATGTTTAATTTATTTGAGAACGTTCAAACCGAAGGAAAAGAAGTTTAATTATCTTCATTATACGAATACTTAAGTGGCATTGCGAATAATTACGTTATGGAAGGTAAATTGGTATAATTATATTCATTAGACAAATATTGTGTATCTACATAGTGGAAACGTTCCGAATAAACCCGCATAATCTTAATTAATTATTAGCGCGATTAATCAACTCGATAATTATGCAAGAGATGTGCATTCTTTATTAATTTTCATGATAAAATCAATGCATTTTTATAAATAAATGAAATTTTCCACTGATGGTATTTTATTTACAGAAATTTGCTTTTACGTATTAAAATCTAATATTTTATATTATAGAATGGTGTATTATTCGTGAATTAATAACAAATCTTTCAGCATTTTTCAATTTTAATTAATTACAAAAAAAAAATAATTTTCTACCTGTATTTATTTAGAATTTAGTCACCAATTTTTAATTATTCTAAAAATTCAAATGAAAACTGAATTATAGATTAAATTCATATTATTATATAATTTATAAGATTTTTAGATGGTTTTTGCTATTTTAAAATTATTATTATTCGTGAATCAATAAAAATCTTTCAGCATTTTTTAATTTTAATTAATTACAAAAAAATGGATTTTATACCTGTATTTATTTATAATTTAGTCACCAATTTATAATTATTCTAAAAATGAAAATAGAAACTGATTTATAGAATAAATTCATATTTTTATATAATTTATAAGATTGTTTGAACGTTTTTGCTATTTCAAAATGTTTATAAAATATATATTTAAAAAATTAAGCATGAAGCAATTATTCGTTCTAATAATAATAATAACGTTATGATCGGAAAATAGTAGAGATTAGTATATTATTTGTATTAAAGCTTCGGATTATATCTGTCACGTTTAACTAATTTCTTTCCTTATTGGTTTTACGAGTTAAGTAATTTATTTATTGCATAATTCATTGTGTATTTAACATATTGTTTTTATATATAAATTATTTACAATTATTGCATTTAGTTGATTGTATCAGTATTTTTTTTTCGGAGGTCGTCGAGGTCTTTCAGCTATGTGAATGTGTCTTGTTACTTAATCAAATCGTAACTTAATCGTGACTTTTTTTTAAATGTTTATTAACTAAATACTTTTATAAAATTTATAGTTTATTGAATGTGAAATAAATTTAAAATTTAATTTAATTATTTGAAGAAATTTGTATATATTTGAAGATTCTATAGTTTTTGCCTTTAAAAATTTATTTACGTTTCTCATTGATGAAATTGAATATTTCATTACGTTATTTTTTAACTTCATTAATTAATGAAAGAAATTTGTACATATTTTAAGAATTTGTGGTATTTTTTCATTAAAAATAGATGAAAAATGTTATAATTTATTGAATGTCAATTATTTTATTTACATTTTTATTTAAGAAAGTTTATCAAAAATTTCTGTAGAAAAACAGTGTTATAAATTCTGAATTTCTTAAAAGTTCTTGCTTTTGATAAAAACTTACTCTAAGTTATTTTTAAAATAAAATTGTGTGAAATTATCTAAAAAAATAAATGTGCAGTAATTTAATCAATTTACAGACATTAATTGAAACTCACTTTCGATTTTATATAAAAACAAACTTCTAATTGCTTTTTTTGAGGAATTCTGAAAGACAGATGAGACATCTTAATTGTGGAATTGCAAGATTGTTTACAAAAAAAATATCTAACAAAAACAACAATTTCCAAAATTGTCGGTTCAAGCGGAGATTTTAAGGTAATTTACTTAATTACGTAATTAATTACGTCGGACCATTTGATAACTCACGATTTCGATGCACGCTATTCTCAGCGTGATTCGTTGCGTTCCTTTTTTTTCTAACTATTATTTTTTTTCTTGTTGTTTTCTTTTCTTACCTTATTATGTCTGTTTCCATGCATCGTGTTCGCACTCGGATTCGTGAAAAGGTGTAAATTATATGAATTTTGAAATAGGCGAAAAGTAAAAGTTAAGTAATTAATTTCGTTTCGTCGAAGCCAATTAAACCAATAAATTATTTATCATTATTAAATATTTTTTTTGTTATTTTTTTTTCATATTATATAATGTTGAAAATAATTGTAAAAATATATATAATTTTTATATGAAGATTTGAAAAATGACATGCAATTATAATTTCCTTACAATTTTCTGGATTTTTTAAATTTTGAATTTGTAAATGAAATTATGTTAGAATAAATCTTCTGAAAGAAAGATACGTTATTAGTATTTTCGAAAAAAACTGAAATTATTTAAAATGTATTGAAATATTAAAGTTTTTTATTACATATTTTGTAATTAATGATTAAATCAAATATTTTTTTGTAATAATAAATAGTTTCCATGTTATTATAAGAAGGTTTCATGCATGGTATATTTGGTAATTTTATGTTCTTAGCGGGTTTTGTTAGAATTTTTTGGAAAGTGCTATAAGATCTTCCAGTTTAAAAATGAAAATATCGAGTTTGTAAACCTATTAATGTTATGAGAAATCTTCTGTAAAAATATGTTAATAATCATTTATTAATAAAAAAACAAGTATTTTGGAGGAAAACTGAAATTATTAAAAATGTATTGAAAAAATAATGTTTTTTATTATGTATTTTGTAAATAATTATTGAATGTCAGATTGAAAATTGTTTTTAGTAAATTAATAATCAAATATTTTTTTTTGTAATAAGAAATAGTTTCCAATTTTTCATGTTTACAGCGTGTTTTCTTGCAATTTTCTGAAAAGTTTGTAAATCTAAGAATGGTATGAGAAATCTTCTGTAAAGATACGTTAATAATCCTTTATTAGTAAATATTTAAGTATTTCATTAGATATTTTGTAAAAAATGATTGAAATAAAATATGTCTATATGTCTATGTGTCTATGTGTCTATGTGTCTATATGTCTATATGTCTATATGTCTATATGTCTATATGTCTATATGTCTATATGTCTATATGTCTATATGTCTATATGTCTATATGTCTATATGTCTATATGTCTATATGTCTATATGTCTATATGTCTATATGTCTATATGTCTATATGTCTATATGTCTATATGTCTATATGTCTATATGTCTATATGTCTATATGTCTATATGTCTATATGTCTATATGTCTATATGTCTATATGTCTATATGTCTATATGTCTATATGTCTATATGTCTATATGTCTATATGTCTATATGTCTATATGTCTATATGTCTATATGTCTATATGTCTATATGTCTATATGTCTATATGTCTATATGTCTATATGTCTATATGTCTATATGTCTATATGTCTATATGTCTATATGTCTATATGTCTATATGTCTATATGTCTATATGTCTATATGTCTATATGTCTACTTACAAAGTTCGCAGTCTTTCAGCTATGACTTTAAAACTCAATTCATAGAGTTTGGAATATAAAAAATAGCTAATTTCCCTTTCAGTAAATCCTGGAAAGCAAATACTAATTATATCCTTTTGTAAGATGTAGTCTTTTTTTCAAACTACATGTCTAATTTCTAAGTCTTTCAACCATAACTTAAGGATATTTTATAGAAGATTTGTATACAAATCCTTTTATAATTAAATTCATATTAAATAATACTATGCTATTTTTTAATCTATTATGAATATAAATATATTATTTTCTTCCCTAAAATGTTATAAACTATAGGAATGGAGAATATCAGTTAACGAAATAAAATCTGTGGATTTCGCATGTCGAATTCCAACTGTAAATTTTAATGGACAAAATCTGCCCAAATCAACGAAAGTCAAATATTTAGATATTATTTGATTACGAGCGAATACAGTTTAAAAAATCTATTAGTTATTAGGAAAAAGGTCTGAATTATCATCGGATAATAAATTAATAATGTACAAGATATTAATAAAACCAGAAAATCAATTTCTAAGAAATATTTTCAGAACAACACAAATATTTCCAAATTTATCTCATTGAGGATACAATACCAATTTTTAGTATTAAATACGAATATAGACTGAAATCATATAATAATGTTTTCGCTTATAATTTGCTTGATAACAGAAAAACAAGTGTTATAGTCCGTTAGATTTAGCATATAGATTTAAGTAAGTTATGAATGTTCATAAATGTTAAACATCTACGGGGAAAGTTTAGATTGTTAATAAAATTATTACGACATAAAAATGATACATAATATACTTTATATAAGTAAGTCCATTTACATACAAGTATAACTCCATTTTGTTGAATTAATATTGAAATTGCATATAATATTTTTTTGTATATGCATTGAGTGAGGAAATCAAGTTACGCGTTTATGGAAATTTTGTATATTTAATCGAGGTGAGAGGGAAACAAATCTGTAAAAAGTAAACAAATAAGTATGTAGAAAGAAACGGCTCCATTGCCAGATGTCATTTGTCTTCCATGTCATCCAGGCAGGATAAATAAATAAATGATGATCGTCCCTCGAGGAGGTATCCTCTCCTATAAAACACGTGGATTCTGTGTGCTGCTGCTGCTGCTTTTGCTGCGGCTTTTCTTTATCGCCGGTAAACGTATCCTGGCCGGGACGATGATTTATTGTAATTGCTAGATAAATATCAATTACAAGTGAACTTATTGAAAACTTATCAAGACTTACATGAATAATGTAATTTAAATGTGTGCATTGTAAAATATGGCTCAATAATATTGTACACACAGGTGCATACTTTCCAAAGCAACCAACACACACATTTTATCATACATATATACACACACACACATGGAGAAACACATCAGGTAACTAATGAGCACATAAATTAGACGGATATTTTTCCATGAAACTCGAAAACCTGAATGGGACAGCTTTTGTACTGCAGACGCTGAACCTCGCGCTATTTATAAACGCACGTTATGTTATGTAACTATCGGGTAAATGAAAGATGTAGGAGAGAAGAAAATAAATGAAATAAAATGCGTTTCAATGTTTTATGTAAATCGAGTTGGGGAAAAGGGCATTCTTGTGCATGGATCATAACGCAATGATTAGAGTTATTAAGGCCGGCCTCTAAATCGCCGCCCCGCTTGTGCCAAATAGACCAAATCCGACTCAGACCTCGTGATTGATAGGCTCATTCATCTCAGAAATGCACCATTATTGTGAAACGCAGCAAAGCGTGGACAGTTTCCCATATTTATTTATCGACGTCGGAAATGCAACGGTAACGCACGTTTCAAAATAATAAAGAAATAAATAAATAAATAAATCAAATGGATCAGATTAATCCTTTGTGAAATACTTTTACGTTGAAGATTAAGTGGTCCGCAGCAATATCCTTGGATTGATTAATCCATTTACCATGCATGAAACCTTCTTTTAATAACTTTGAAACTCATTTTTTTTTACTCCTATTTACATATATAATTTCAAATTAATATCATTGACATTTATCACTACAAAAAATATTTGATTATTAATTCACTTACAATTTGACTTTCAATCATTAATTACAAAATATTGAATTAAAAAAAATAAATATTTCAATACTCCAAACTATTTGATTTTTTTTATTAATAAAGGATTATTAACGTATCTTTACAGAAGTTTTCTTATAACATTATTTGGTTTACAAACTTGACACGTTCAGACTTTTCAGAAAATTGTAAGGAAACATAAAATTACCAAATATTTTATTTATGAAACTTTCTTTGAATAACTTGGAAACTATTGTTTTTTACTCCTAATTACATATATAATTGATATTTATCACTACAAAAAATATTTGATTATTAATTCACTTACAATTTGACTTTCAATCATTAATTACAAAATATTTAATAAAAAACTTAAATATTTCAATACTCCAAACTATTTGATTTTTTATTAGGAAAGGATTATTAACGTATCTTTACAGAAGTTTTCTTATAACATTATTAGGTTTACAAACTTGACATTTTCATTTTTAATCTGGAAATTCTTATAGCCACACGTTCAGACTTTTCAGAAAATTGTAAGGAAACATAAAATTACCAAATATTTTATTTATGAAACTTTCTTTTAATAACTTGGAAACTATTTAGTTTTTTACTCCTAATTACATATATAATTGATATATATCACTACAAAAAATATTTGATTATTAATTTACTTACAATTTGACTTTCAATCATTAATTACAAAATATTTAATTAAAAATCTTAAATATTTCAATACTCCAAACTATTTGATTTTTTTATTAATAAAGGATTATTAATGTATCTTTATAGAAGTTTTCTTATAACATTGTTAGGTTTACAAACTTGACATTTTCATTTTTAGACTGGAAATTCTTATAGCCACACGTTCAGACTTTTCAGAAAATTGTAAGGAAACATAAAATTACCAAATATTTTATTTATGAAATTTTCTTTTAATAACTTGAAAACTATTTAGTTTTTTACTCCTAATTACATATAAAATTGATATTTATCACTACAAAAAATATTTGATTATTTATTTACTTAAAATTGGACTTTCAATCATTAATTACAAAATATTTAATTAAAAAAAATAAATATTTCAATACTCCAAACTATTTGATTTTTTTATTAATAAAGGATTATTAACGTATCTTTACAGAAGTTTTCTTATAACATTGTTAGGTTTACAAACTTGACATTTTCATTTTTAGCCTGGAAATTCTTATAGCCACACGTTCAGACTTTTCAGAAAATTGTAAGGAACATAATTTTATATTTAATTTATGAAACTTTTTTTTTAATAATTTGGAAACTATATAATTTCAAATTAATATCATTGACATTTATCATTACAAAAAATATTTGATTATTAATTTACTTACAACAATTTTCAATCTAACTTTCAATCATTATTTATAATTTTAATTTTCCTCAGATATATTTTATAAATTCCTAAAATATAATATTTTTTTATTTATATATTTATTGAAGTGCAGCATTTATCAAATTAAAAAGCAATGAATAATTCAAGTCTCAAATAATTTATTAAATTCCACAGTTAAAACTGAAGAAATTGCAGTTTAAAAGACAAACTTCATCTTCGAGATTTCCCGGGAAATTAGCTGATTCTTATAATCCCTACTACCGGAATTGATATTATAAATCATTATTGGATTTTGTAAAAATTGGTTTAATATTAAATGCAAATCAAATATTCAATATGTATTACATTTCAGTTTTCAAGATTATGTGTTATAAAATTGTCGATTATTAATCAAAAGTAGAATTTTAAACTTAAACATCTCGTCTTCGGATAAGATTAATTTAGTAATTAACTCGGAATGATCGAAATGAATTGATTGCTTACACGTATTGATAGATACAACTCTAAATATTTTCAAAAATTAAATTCAAATTTTTCCTGATAGCTCAATAGCAATTTGCATACGTAATGTTTTGAGTGCATCTAAAGCGGTAAACGACATTCCCTATGATCTAGATTATGTGCGTTCTGTATGTTACAATTCAATCGCAAGATCAGAGATGAACCAGACACGATGATTTTAATTGGGGATAAATGGAAGTGGACCGTTCAATATTCAAATTAGACGTGGTTTAATTTAATTACCTGCACCGTGGAACAATTAGGAGATTGATCGGTCTTTCTGAGATGATCTTATCAATGGATATATTCGGAGACGCTGATTCAATTAACTTTCTAAGATTCCCATCGTACGCACCACAAATGATTTAAAGTTCTATATTCATAAATATTAAATGCAGTTATGTAATAGATATGGAAATTATCTGTTCGTAAATAGAAAATTGAGATCATATTTTTATTAGCATTAAAATTATGTAAGTTTAAATATTTAAAATATAGGTAGAAATGTATCTGAAAAAAAAAATTAATAATAAAATTCATTTAATTTTAATTAGGAAAAACTAGTTTAATTTATATAAGAAATTATAGAATTAATAGTATTATTCTAATAAATAATTTCGAAATGAAAATGAAAAAAAAATCATATTGATTAATTTTCTAAATTACTATAGAAAAAATATTAACTTTTAGTGACAATACAATTAAATAGTTTTAAAATGTTTGGAAACCTCTGGTCTAAGAGGGTCAAGAAATTTTATTATAATTGATGCACTTGACAAAGTGTATACGTGGCATTTTAGATAAAATGATGTTTTTTGCTAAATGGACTGAATGAAACAAGTTTATGTTTTTAATAGTTTTCCTGTAAAATTGAAATGGAAACTGCAGTTGAGTAAATGAAAATATTTTGTAGTATAATTAATTGATTCGATGATTGCGATCATGCCAAGACGATGATTATGACGGTTAGCATGTCAGGAACGATAATGGGACTGTTTGTCCGAGCATCAGAATTATCTGGTCTCTCCTCTTGATTAGTAATTAGCGGAACGCAATTAGCGGGTCTCGTTTAAATGAGCTGACGAGCTTAGGATAGGAAAAATGGAAAGGGTGTCAGCCGGTCGTGATCTGAGGGGCGTCGTAATGGATCAGGAAGCGCCGGGTCGTGACCCCAGATCCGAGAACAAGAGGATGATGTTGATGATGATGAAGAGGTGACCGACTGAAGCAGAAGAAGATGAGAATGAAGTGGAGGAGGAAACGGCGCTGAAGAGCCGTGTGAAGAACTCAGTTTATCTCCGATCATTACACAATTTTCATCTTCTCTCTCCTTCAGTCTTTATCAGATCCAAACTACTTTTTATTCCCTCCGACCATAAATTCTAAACGATAGAGAAAAAATACAGGCATTTACTTTGGAAACAAATACAGCTGTTATCTGAGCATCAGTAAAAGAAACTCACAATCTTTGGTTTTACTGTAATGCTTTTCGAACGTGCAATTAGGACTCGCAATTAGACTTAGTCTTAGATGCAGCGAAACCAAACAATTACCATCCATTAATTTTTTTTTCGTGAAGTTTATCGAAGATCTGACTTTCTTAATTTCAATATCTGATTCAGGAGAACTGTTACGTTTTTTCTTGTACCAATATCTCACAAAACAATTATCATAGACAAATTGAGTAAGACTTAAGATTTTTATATCAATTTAAGAGAAAAAAAATAGGCTGAAAGAATTTATAATACAAATGATTTTTTTTATATTATTAAAATTTTTATAACTGTGTCGAAATTATCGATATTAATTTAAAATAATAAAAAAATAATAAAAGTGGAGAAAACAGTGTTATTTTGTGTTTTTTTTTTTAGGAGATTGGATTTTTAAGTTAAGGGAGGAAATAAGAGATTTTTCTTTAATTTTTCGCTATTAATTAATTAAATTTTATCAATATTAAATGCTAATAAATTAAAAATTATTTCGTTCTGAAAATCTATTTTTTATTAAATATATTTGTTATTAAGTAATAATATTTTTTATTCTTTTTATTAAAGCAAATTTTACGTAACAATAAAATAACAGGACGTAAAAAGTACGTAAACACCACGCAACAATTTTATTTTCGTAAATGATTGTTGATTTAAAAGATATAGGAAGTGAATGCGGTTCGGAAAGAAAGTTTTTATTTTTCTTTCAGATTCAGACATCGGAAGAAGGCAATATGGTTAATGCTTTAACACCAGTTATGCAACGAAACTGGTCCAATTACGCCCACGTGCGACGATCGCAGATTTTATTTTACTTCATATATATTATTTTTTTTTAATTGAATCCAAAATTAAGACCGCTTTCAACGGTTTTAATTGTTTCGCGTCGCTGAAAAAAAGAGTAAAGTGAAAGAGCCGGAAAACCTCGTCCATGTAATAATGCAACGCGAAGAGAAAAGTTGTCTCATCTTCTTATCCTGCGCGATCTGCGAAAGTTTCTGCTGCGTGCAATTTTATTTTCGAAAATTAATTTGCGTGTAAATTCAATCAGGTGAATAAATATTCGTTATTCAATCGAAAAGAGAGTGGATCTTGTCGACGAATCTCGATTTCAGCTTTTCAATTAAGATTCATTCACTTCTGAATATATTTATTTTTATTTTCTATACAACACATACAAAAATAAATTAATTACTAAATATTTCATTAATTCTAAAATTTACTAAGAATTTGAAATTATGTAATTAAAAAGTATTATAGCTGTTGCCATGTTATTTAGTAGGAAATTTTTGATTAATTGAGTTTTAATTTAGGTATAAACATTATTTGTAATAGAAAATAATAAAAAAATATTTTTTCTCTTCGTGTTAATAGAATTATAATTGAATAACTAGATAGTAAAAATTAAAGAAAAAAATTGTCTTAAAAAACAATTTTCTCATATTAATTCATTAAAATATAATTATTTAAGTATTTTTTCTATAAATATAATAAAATGTTTTTATGATTAAGTATTAAAAAGTGAAAAAAAAAAAATTATATATGGAAATTTTTCGTTTTTAAAAAAATATAATTTATTTACTAACAATATAAATTGAATAAATTTTATGTAATTTTCATTTTACAATTATTTAATACATTTACAAATTATATTAATGCAATAATTTTAATATTGCAGATGTATTATTAAATGGAATGCACACTGCGTAGGCTCACATTCTAACACGACGTAACTGAAAAACTTGTTAAAATAAACATAAAAAGGCTTTTAATCATACTTAGGATTTGTAATAAATACATTATAATTACTGATAATTGGCAATAAAAATGTGTTGCATAATCGTTTTCATTCCTTCCTATTTTTTTTTCTCCTCTCTTCATTTCTTTTATTTTATGCATGTACGTATGTATATATATTTTTTTTTTCTTATTTCTTTCAGATTGGCGTGGTGCATACATAATATCTCCTACAAGTGAGATCGTGATTGGGATTTGCATAAGCTCAGTAAAGCGGTAAATAAATAAGATTTATACACAATAATAATGCGCGCATATTGTTAAAATTATGACAGTAATTAATCGACGTAAGTTTTTCTCTTTTTCTTTCTTCGGTAATGCATCTTTGGAACATTCGCAAATTCCTCATCCTCCTCATACTCATGACAGAGCGATTATAATATAATTATGCAATGTTATTATTGTTGTGTGTCCCGTGTATTTGAGATCTTCCTGTCGGCGTCGAGGCTTAATTACAAGAGAAACACACGCGCGGCTCATTCAATAATGAAATCTCCATTTGCCATCTATGCCATCATCATTTATCCGCTAACTACAAAAGAAAGTTTTTCACATCGTTTCGAATTCACTATTTCAATACAGATTTTTGTTTTTTGTTTACTTCACAAAGAAACACCGCATTATTATATTTATATATAAACATATTTAAGTACAGTACCGACAATATTTACGACTATTTAAAACCGGACTAATCGAGGAACTAAACATAAGCAAGAGTTTATTTTGAAAATTTAAACTCGATTATTATTAATCGAAATATTTTTAAAATAATTTTGGAAATTAATTTAAACGTATGTTCATTATATAATTATTTGTTTATTTTATTTATGACTAAAAGAAAGTTTTAGTTTTTATTTTTAATATGTTATAAATAATGATCAAAATTATATTTGAAAAAATCTGCTGAAAACATATATAAATCTTGAACATCTGTCATGATTTCACTTATTTATAAAATACTTTTTAGAGGATGGAAAGAAAAAGCAATTAAATATAATCTATAGTAGTTATAATTAGAAATTAAGAAAGTGTGAAATTTAAATAATCACAAGAATTATTCTTTGCATCTTATTTATTAAAATTTCAGATTTTTAAGATATAATATTGATACTTTGAAGATCAGTTGATCTTTTCTTCTATTTATTACACTTTTTGAAGTATTTTAAAGTTGTATGTAATATTTAATTCAATGTATTTAATTATAATATAAGGAAGTGGCAAATAAATGTAAAAGATTTTTAGTTAAATAATTAATATTATCGTATTTTTCGTAGCTTAAGACGCAACTTTTTTTTACATATTAAAGTCGGGTTGTAAATACAATCTTATGGTCTGAAATGATGATTAAAATACAAATATTTATACTTTATATTAATTTCTGAAAATCGCCCAAAAAACTTAATTATAGTTATTTATACAAGTTTTTTTTTTAAATGAATTTCTTCAAAAAGATTAATATTTCTTAAAAATAAAGTATTTCAAAATAAAAGTTAACATTTGTATAATTTTTATAAATTCTATGCTAAGATTATAAGGGAGTGTATATTTGTATGTTTGTTAGGAGATAGAAATCTTAATATAATAAACTAATGAACTTTATTGTATAAGTTGCAAAAAAAGGCAATTCAATACAATTAGCTAACAAGCGAATGTCTCGTTTTTTTGTAATTTAAATGATAATAATAAATAATTAAAGTTTTGCGTTCTCGGAATGAGGCATTCATGAGATCACGACTAACATATAAACTTTGGGAATAAATTAACGTTGTCCTAAAGCGAGTAATAGTAGTAGTAGTAGTTATAATAATAATAATATTGCATCGAACATTATTTTAGCTGTTATAATAAATTAAGCAATAATTTATATCCTCTACCGGATTGTATAGAAATATAAATATAGCGGATTTGTATATGTATAGAAATCGAAGAAGCAAAGCGAGGAAGAACAACAAGACGAAGAAGTTGAAATGGATGTTCTCATAATAAATCGAGAGTCGCGGAGCATTAAATTTATACAGTCCGTTGGTGTTATAAACAATAATATAAGGAATGTATCTTTCGGTGTCGAGGAGGAAAAATATAATCCACGTAGGATTATTTTTTTTTATTATTTTGTATTCGTGTTTTGAATGAATGTACTACGTCTCTTTCTGTTTCGACTCCTGACTGTTTCCTTTTCTCCTCCAGATGGCTTTCAATATATTTTACGAGTTCGTGTCACGGCGCTGCTTTTGTAATGCTTTTTACATGGCATAAACTACCTGATTTCAAATCTCTCATTCCGTTTTATTATTGTTTGCCGGTATTATTATTATTATTGTTATTATTGTTTTCGAAATTTATATTTATTTAATATTATTTTCAGATTGATCGACGGCTCACGACGCCCTCGTTATTTCACAGACCTCCGCACATAAATCTCTACACTTACTTACTTCCTCCCTATATTTTTATGCATACAAATATATTATTCATATAAAAACATCAAATAATTTAAATTTATTCCTCTTTTATCACAATTATATAAAGATCTTATTTCAATTCAATTATCTATCATATTTACAGACGATAATCACAATTAATAAGAAAATAATCAAAGAAATGATGATTTTCAATATTCAAAAAATACGTTAATTAATTCAATTTTAGTCGTAGAAAGGATTTGAATGTGTATTAATGAGAAATGAATGAAATATGCGAATATTAACATTTGGACATAAGAAATCTTCAAAAAAATAATAATGAATTAATAATTTAAACATGTTTAAGTAAAAATAGTTTTTTTTTGCACAAATTAATGTTAGTTGAGCAAAAAGACATAAAATATTATTTTTATTGTTACATTAATTTATATATAAAATACGTATAGGCAAATTTAATTAATTACATTTTTATCTTCGTAACAGTTTTGTATATGTAAATATGAATAAATTCATTAAATACTTAATTTTTAAGAAATACTAATCTTTTTGAAGAAATTCATGTTGTAGAAATATATTAGACAAAATATGTCAATTTTTTTGTTAAAATTATTTATTTATTAAAAAAAACTTGATTAGTATTTTAAAAAAATGTATTTTAGAATGATTCCAAAACTAAGTAAATTTTATAAAAAATAGAAATAAAAATTTCTTAAATATAGAAATAACTACAATTAAATTTACCATAATTTTTCTGATAGTTGATTGAAAAGCTTTTTTTTTCTATAGTTATAAAATGAATAACCGACAAATATTATGTAATATAAGGATACATAAATAATTTGTGAAAAATCTTGTTTCAACAAAAATAAAATCAAAATTTTTATTTGTTAATTTCGGTTCAAAATAATTATTTGGGAGGAAGAAAATTGAAAATTATAATAAAATTATTAATTTATTAATTTCTGATGTTAATATGCAGCAAGTTTTATATTTACAAAACGCTGTTTTTTTTTTAAATAATTTATAGTAAGGAATTTAATTTCAAATTACAGCGAATTATTTTGTTTTTGAAATATTTGTAATTATTTGCATATTTATTTTAAATTCAATTTTTAAACTTTATTTTATATTTTTAGAAATATTTTGTTGTCAAGAAAATCTGTTAAAAATAATTTAATTGATTACATTATTTAAATTAATTTTAAAAAAACATAAAAATGAAAATGAAAATCATAAAAAAAATAGTTTTGTAGAAAATAAATTAAAATTCTATTCTAATATTTGTAAGGACTTTAAGTAAACTTAATGTTAATTAACTTAATGTTAATATGAATTTATACCGTCAAAAAAATATATTTTCACATTATTTACCAAAATTTCTTTTGTAGAATATAAATAAATAAGTTTCATATAGAATTAGTTGACATTTTTAAATATTATCTACAAACTGATCAGGTTTGACCAGATTTTAGTATTTCATCAATGGAAACAGTTATTTCTGAATAACTTTAGAATTACGAATAATTTTCATCCCATCTTTCGGTTTCATTTGCAGACTTTGTTTATCGAAACTTCTATATTAGAATAACTTCAAATCTATGAATTATTTTTAGGCCATCTTATGGTTTAAATTATAGACTTTGTTAATCGAAGCTTCGGTATCAGATGTAATGTTAGCCGAAGTATTACTGTACTAAAAATTGTTTATTAAAAATTATGTAAATTTGGAAATAATGAAATAATAATTTTGGAGAAAATAAATTTAGATTTATTATCGTCAAGAAAACTTTTTTCAATTATAAATATTTCAAATTTTCGTTCAAAAATTTAAATTTCTTCTGTTGACTATATAAAATTAAGTTTTTTATGGGATTAGTGGAAATTTTTAAATATTATTTGCAATTTAATAAGATTTTAATTAAATTATTAGATAATTGAAATTACTTTTATTTCAATTATGAGAAGTGAAAAAGCATATATTGAAACAAGAATTCTTCAATTAACTCTTATATGGAAGTAAAGATCAAAGCACTTTACAAGGCCTTAAGAATAAGTTGTCCAAAGTGGTAACAGACAATAAACGTTAATTTAATGAGATTTTACCACCACGATCTTCAACCTCTCTTTAAATTTACTATCTAGTAATAAGACATTCTTAAAAGACATAGAGTTAATTTCAAATATAAATATGAGAAATAATAAAAGAAAAATAATTATCTTGTTTACCCATTACCACGCATAAACCAATTTGCATACACCTAGTTAAAAACGATTAGAACACAAGCTAATTTAAAAAAAAAATTATAAGAAAATAAATAAAAAAAAATAATTGGATATTGAAGCAATCCCAATAATAATAGTTTTAATGATACACTCTCTTTGCGCAGCAATAATAACACATAAGTATATCAAAGAGTCTCTTGTTGCAGTGTTTGACCACGTTAAACTTGCAATTGCGGTGCGAGCGAATTAAATTACGAGAGCTTTCAATTAACCGAGAGTTCTCCTTTCACTTCTCCTGCGCCCTTTTGGCACGATTATATTCCGTTCAATCATCGCCAAAGATGACTCTCGCGTTCATTACGTTTGGAACAATTGGAAAAGAGGAATAAAAGTCGAAGCGAGAGAAAATTCCTTCGATAATGTATGCCTTAACAAGATGCCCATAAATCTCGAACGTATTATTAACCGTTCATTTATATTTATTTATTATTGGAGTCGTTTTTATTTTCGCTCTTACAATAAAGAGGAGTTTATTGTTGCAATTTGAAAATATTTCAATTTATATGTATGCTTCGTTTTTCGTGTTTTCTTGCTGCAGTCGTGTTTTCTTTAAGTGCCCCGATCGAAATGATTCGCGTTAAAAGCATCGGCGAAGACAAGGATAAATAATTTAGAGTTGTGAGGGAAGGAGCGAGATGGAGGAGAATGCGAGAGACGGAGCGAACAAAGAATTCTCTTTAAAGAGGTCAATTTACCTGTCGCATAAAGTAAATGCACATAATGAGTTGCACAATGCTGAATAAATGGATTCCACTCGTTACAAAAACATAATTAATCAAATGGGGAAATTAATGATTAAGGAAAAAACTAATTTTATAGAAAAAATATTGCAGAATTAAATTATTAGTTTGTGGAAGAAACGATTTCTTTCTGTAGCTAATGAGAACGTTAAAATTGTTGTTAATATTCGAAGGTTGTTAATTTTATGTCGAATCGCAGCGGGTCTTCTATCTCAGCGAAATCATCTGAAAATACCATTTTACGATGCCCCCAAGAATGTTTCAAAGTCTTAAAAAGTAAAAAAAAAATAGTATTTAATACTTTGATTCCATGAGAAAGCAAACTTTTACACTTCAATTCTTATACAAATTAATAAATAAAATTAATTTACATTAATTATTTCAACAGAAATTAATTAATTTTTTTATTGAATTTACATTTCCAAATTCCAAAATATGTAAAGGAAACAAAAATATTAATTATAAAATTAAAATATTGCAGTTTTTCAATCATTTTAATTTTGCTTAAAGTGTAATAAGTTTCAAACAAATTTCATTCATATTTCCAAATTAAATGATTTGCATTTCTTAGTTTATGAAGAAATAAAATTAATTTACTTATCAGTTGAAATTCATTAAAATTATTTGTATTTAGTTCGAAATATTTTTTATACATTTTTAAAAGATTTATTTAGATTTAATTTTCTTGGATTTTTTTTTAACTTTTTTACTTATGATTTTCTTCATTTTATTTTTTATTCTATTCTATTTATATAATTTTTGGGGGTTTCTTATATAATTTTCAATTTCAAAATGAGATTTTTTCTATTGAGAAATATTGTTTTATGGTTTAAAAAAATTATATATTATTATATTTTATCAATTAATTTTTACACAAATATTAGCTGGTTAATTACGTTTAAAAATTATATAACTAATTTTTATATTGATTCAAAACTTAGAATATTAAAAAACTAAAGAATTTATAATGATTATATCACAAATTTCAATACCTGTAATTAATATTTTTTCTCTATATAATTGTGTTTTTAAAAAAGTTTATTATATCTGTTTTGCATAAAACATTTTAATTAATTACCTTAATTAAAACTGGATTCCATTCAAAAATAAATTTCTTGCATATATCGAATCAATTATTAATAATACGGATACAATTTTTTATTCCATTTTTCAACTTATGTAATCAAACAAAAAAAATAGGTCCTTATGCAATAACGTGTTAACAAATATGGTATAGTATTACTCAATTAAAATATTTTAATTATATTTTTATTTTTAAATGAAAGATTTATATTTTTTTCGTGAGTATTTTTCAGTTTTTAGTGTTAGAAAATATAAAAATTTAAATGTTATTATTGTATTTTCATTAAAAATATATATAATAAATAATATTACAGAAGTTTATTCTTAAAATTAACATTTTTGTGCAGAGACTTCAATGCTCAGTTAAGCGACGAACCCGATAAACGTGTTAGGTTTCATATTTTTTTTTTGTTTCATAAAATTAAATAAACGTTTTTTTTATTATATTTGTTTAATAAATATGAAATATTTCAATGAAAAGTATATTTTATTAACCTTGCTTTAATGGAATTGAACATACACATGTAATTCATCATACTTTCAATTTCATCGTTCTCCGTGAGTTCGATTACATTTTTTTTTAATCCATCTCTTTCTCTTTTCCTCCGAATTCTCAATGATGAATTTCCAAAACGTTAAACCCTATCCATTATCCGAAGACAGGTCTGCATTAAAGTGTATTTAGATATGTAATACATTCCGAGTCAAAGATCAAATTGATATTTTGATTAATTAACAGCCGGGCTCCCGTTCGATGAAACGCTTCAGTATCTTCGAGGTAATTCAAAAATTTTAAGACTTGCTCAACCTTAAAAACCGGACCTCACGCCGTTTGCACGAGTGTTTATTTCTTATATATATATTTTTGTTTGCTTCAAGAACGCGCGAGTTCCTCGTCCAATCCATCACCAATAATCTTAATGGGTTTTAACGTTAATCATGACTTTAATAAGTGACACCGAACGATCGGTCATAGTTAAATCTCTTTGTGTCATTGTACAACTTATGAAATTTTAATCTCAAGACAGTAATCTTTGTGCAACTTATTTTCATTCATTATTTATGTTGAAATCAATACAATATATCTGATAGAATATTTTCTACAATTTCAGATTAAATGTAAGAAAGTAAGACAAAAATTACATTAAAATTAATACAATTCCAATCTTTATTTATATATAAAAATCTCTGAAGATATACAAAAATGTTTTCTACTTTGGGTAAATTTAAATGAAAGAAATTATAAATATTTTATTTTTTTGTTGATATTGTTATATAATTTTTTGCGGTCAGTTGAAGGAAATAGACGATTATTGGTTATATATTTCCGTGTTTGTTTTCATTACAGTTGGAGAATTCAATTAGATTTGTAATAAAATAAATGGGAATTTGCGGTTTACTGTAGAAATCTATTAATTCGAAAAATAAACTAATAATAATTTATTCACAATGAATCAACAATATTAATTCTTCTACTTTGTGTGCATTTTGTTGCAATTTTAATTATATAACTTTATTTGTAAATTTAAGTTTAATAAACATTTTTTGTACATTTTTAAGAAATTAAAAAGAGATGAAAAATTTTATGTATTAAATTATTTGTTAAATTTTCATAAATATTTTTTTTGTTACACAACAAATTTTTATCTATTGATATTTCGGATTTGTAATAAAAAAATTACTGAACCAAAGTTAATTAGGACGGATTTTTCTTTTCAATTGACCGAAGAACAACAATTACTTTACAAGTACTTTCACAAGTATCACATGAATCCTTCAACATATACTTTGTAATAGTAGATGCTAAAAGTATAAAAAAAATGGAAAGTTTATAACTTGTGAAAAGTACTTTGACAAGTATCAATCTATTTTTAATCAAATATAGTAAGTAGGTGGAAAAAGTAAACAGTATAAAATTTGTAAAGTACATAATTTTTGTTAATGTAAAAAGTAAAGTACTTGGACAAGTACTTTGAAAGTATCATGAGGATTCTTCATACGTTTTTAATCAAAGAGTATGTGTAAAAAGTAAATACTGTAATAATAATTGCAAAAAAATTAGGAGTTAATCTGAAAGGATTTTCGTTTTCAATTGGTCGAACAATTATGAAGAACATAAAATGTGTTAATCTATTTATAACTTATTTGACAAGTACTTTTACAAGTAACACGTGAATCCATCAACCATTTTTAATGAAACTTTGTAATAGCTAAAAGATATATACTTTAAAAAATGAAAAATTTATAACTTGAGGAAACTACTTTAACAAGTATCTATTTTTAATCAAGTTTAGTAAGTAGGTGGAAAAAGTAAATAGTATAATATTTAAAAAGTACGTAATTTGTGTTAATGTAAAAAGTAAAGTACTTGGACAAGTACTTTGAAAGTATCATGAGGATTCTTCATACGTTTTTAATCAAAGAATATGTGGAAAAAGTAAATACTGTAATTACAATTGCAAAAAGAAATGACAAGTTATTTCTTTTTCAATTGGTCAAAGAATTTTCTGTTAATATAATAAATGTATATAAAATTTATCTCATAGTTGATTTATAATTTAATAGTGTATAATTATTGGAAATAGTTATATAATAAATGTTTGTAATTCTTGTGTTAATTGATAAAAATAATTGTGATATTTTAGAAATTAATTATTTTATATAAAATATATATTTGTAGATAAAAATCAACCTGTTGGTTTCAATGATGATTTTTTTTTTAAGTTTTGCTCTTAAAGAGAGGAAGAATGCGACGTGAGTGGTTGAGGTTCGTCCATTGTCTGTGAAGAATGTGTTGAAATATTTGAGTCGCAGTTGGGAGTTGTGGATAACGTGAGGTTTATTTATGGGAGAAATACGCTATTAATATTTATTAGTATAAATTACATGCGGCGAGAGAGAGAATTTTTTCCCCTCGTGCGGTCGGAAAATGGTTGGTTTGGTTGCATAAAGACCGTCATTGAAATAATTATTCGAAGTACGGAATCGGAACGGGTAAAATATTATTGCACACACATTATTATAATCTGCAAGAACAAAATGAAAGAAAATATTGGAATTGGAAAGGACAATAGGATAAGTGCAAAAAAAAAATATTAAGGAATGAGAAAAGGTTAAATGGAAATTCTTCATATTTTACCCAATTTGTCTTAAACCTCTTTTCGTGTCTTATGAGAGTGTCTCGGTGTATGCAATATAATCGAGTCTAGGCGCGGCTCTCGCGGATTTGTGTGAACTTTAACCTCGTCCATCCCCGCTAAAAACGAGAGGCCATCCATCCACATCCTTTCACTGTTGTTGCCGTTTGCTGTTGCTGTTATGTCTTTCGCAGCCGAACGCGAAAATTTATTGAAATTTAAACAAACATAGGTATGGGTGGAGGAGATGAAGTAGAGGAAGAAGAGGAGGAGGAGGACTGAGAGAAGGAGGAGTCCAGGTGGTAGGAAAATCGGAGCTGCGAAAGGAGAAAAACATCAATTAGATCACAATCGTTCGGCGACAATTCGCAATCTTAATTACGCTCGTAATTCCACTAAACTTTAATTATCCTTAAAAGCATATTTTGCATATCTACCTCAACACCGCATTTCCATCGAATTCAACAAATTCTTTTAAAATACGCCATCAATAAAACTATTTAATAACGGTTACAATATTTAAATTATTAAGAATTTTCAATTTATTTTTTGAAAAATTTTCATAATTTATGAAACACCAAAAATAATTGTTTTTTATACTAATATTTAAGAAAATAATTTTATAATAGAAATATTTAAAAAATGTGTGAAATTTTTTTGTATGATTAATTTACATTTCATTGTGGAGTTGATAAATATATAAGTGTGAGATTCATATATTCGCATACATGAAAATTATTACAATTTATCTTTTTTAATTGAAGCATGTTATGACTTTCAAATGCAAAGGTGTGGAAATTACAGGTGTATTAATATTTCCTGTCACGTTACAACATTTTCATGAGAATACGATTTGTGGAGAATTCCGCATTGGTAAAAGTACATATAAAAAAAATTCAACAATTATATTCTTAATCCGTTTACAATCAAACATTACAAAAAAAAAGTAGAAAGAAAAAGTAATTAAGTAGATAACTTGTGTTGTATGAGTTCAACTTAATTCACAAGTATCATTCATTTTTTTAATACATGCTAAAGTAGACGGAAAAAGTAAATATTTAAAAAATTTAAAAATACATAACTTTTGGAATAAGTATAAAGTATTATAACAGTAGCTGAAATGTATTTAAAAAGTATATAATTTGTGTTAATAAATGTATAACTTAATTGACAAGTACTTTGACAAGTATCGTGAGGATTTTTCATCCATTTCTAATCAAACTTTGTAATAGTAGATGCTACAAGTATATATATAAAAAATGTATAACTTGTGGAAAGTACTTTGACAAGTATTACAAATATTCTCAATCGGTATTTAATCAAGTATGGTGGCTGGAAGAAGTAAATATTATAAAATTTGAAAAGTACAAGTACTTTGAAAGTATTATTTTTAATCAAACAGTATGTGGAGAAAATAAAAATACATAACTTGCATTAATATAAGTATAACATAATTGACAAGTACTTTAACAAGTATCATGAGTATTCTTCATTCATTTTGAATCAAAGATTTTAAAAGTATATGGCTAAAAATGTTAATGATAATTGAAATAAATTAGAATAGTATATATTTTTTGTTAATATAAGTACAATGTAATTGACAAGTATCATGACAATGCAACAAAATTGAAAAGTACATAAGGTTTTATTAATGTAAGAATAACATAATTGACAAGTTTTGCAAAAACCCTTAACGAATTTAATCATATATTGCAATACTTGATGAAACAAGTAAATACTCTAATAATATTTGGAACAAAAAAGAACAGTATAAAACTTGTTGAATTATAAGTACAGCATAGTTTTCAAGTACTTGGACAAGTACCACGAGGATCCTTAATCCGTTTTTAAAGAGACATTGTAATAGTAAATGAAAAAGTAATGATAATTGAATCAAAGTTGAAAAGTACATTGCTTGTATTAATATAAGTACTTCATAATTGACAAGTACTTTGACATATAACACGAGTATTTTTAATCTGTTTTTAATCAATATATAACTTGTGTAAAGTAAGTACAATGTAATTAAAAAGTACTTGGACAAGTATCACAATATGCGCATTTAAATCAATATTGTTATAGTAATATAAAAATACATTATGCAAATGCAACGTAATTATACAAGTACTTTGACAAGTAATACGAAAATATATTACATAACAAGCAAATTCGTATTTCTCATTTTATGAAAATTTTTTTTTTTATTAAATTTATAAACGCATTATATAATAATCACACTGTCAAAATGTTTAGTATTCAAGATATTAGTATATTATAAATCATGCAGAGTGAAGCTTCTAACCTATGCATTATATAATTTGTACATCTACACAATTTAATTGAAAATAGGTATGGAAAAACGATGCAAACTGTAAATGCGAATTGAGCCTATTTAAGTTTATGATGGATTGCCGTGTCGGTGGATGCAAAATATTCAATCTCTGTAAGCAATTAGACGCACGCGAAATGCATTTGCTGAAATCGTTTTACGTGCAACCACCCCGTAAGTTTCGCAATAGAAATCGTTTGGAAACCGATTGAAATATTAGAATTAATCAATCGATCAACAATAATAATAATAAGTATAAGAATAATAACATTCATAATAATTCACGCGCCATACGAATCGTGATCGAGATTGAGTGGATGTGAAATTCGTAATTGAAAGTCAATCAAAATGACAAAAGAGATTGCGGATCTCCGAAACGCCTTCAACAACGTCGACTAACATTTTAAGAGAAAAAAATAAAATAAAATCTTTTACTACCACTTTGTTGCACCCAGATATTTCCGCATTCAATTTTCAATAACATTCAATTAATTTTATTCTTTATTAGATCATTTTTGTAGGACTGTTTGAAACCGGACTAAACGAGGAACTAATTACAAAAAGATAATTTCCATTTTTTTTTCTATTTCTCGATATAATTATATAAACCTATAAATAGAAACATAATTGATTGTAAACATTCACTTTCATTAATTTCATAATATACACAGATTTAAAATAAGAGGTAATATATTGAAATTGAAAGTATATTTATTTCTATTTAATTTTAAGTCTATTTAAATCTGTAACTTTTTGTTAATTATTTCTCTTTTTACGTTTCGAGATCTAAAATTTCTTGGATTTTAAGAATAAATTTTATTAATTTTAAATATTTTTTAGTTACAAATAATTATATAAATTAAATGAAAATAAATTAAATACATACTTTGTATAACATGAGATATGTTTTAATTCTATTTGAACTTGCCACGTATACAAAATGAAAATTATTAGTTATGATCAGTTTTTTTTATGGTAAAGATCTAAGAAAGAAAAATTGATATTTTTTCTTACAAAGAACGAATGAAATTGTGTTCAATATGATGAGGTGATGTTCTGAGTTCCAAGAAGATTGCGCAACCGAAATGTTTGTTGAATGTTTATTTTTTTTTTATATATATAAATTTAGTTTGTTGTTGTAATTTTGTGAATGTGAAATTTGAGAAGGTGGAAGAGGTATTATTGCGGTTGTCGGAGGCGCGCGTTCTTGTATTACAATATTACCGGCTCCGGTCAGAAAGGAATTTCCTGTTGGGAAATTCATGGAATTGGGGCAGGATTTAATAATAATAAAATAGAATGAATGTAGGTGTAGAGGATGAAACGGTTGCTGCACCTTTACTAGGTGTATTCTCTCTCGAGCGAACCAAACAATGGCCGGCCATCACATAAATCACCGGCCGTGTGCAGGAAGAGAAAGAGCCACCAAGAATGGGAAGAGGTGCAAGACGAGAGAGCAACAATCGGCGGCGAGACCAGATCGAGAAGAGAATTCCGAGCGAACGGAGCTCTCCGTTGACGTTGAACAGGTTGAAGAAGGCAGCAGCAGCAGCAGCAGTCCGAGGTGACACACACTCGCATATTGCTCATCGCGGATGGATGATTATTTGTTGGTGGTAGTTGGTTCTGGTTCTTCGCGTTGGGCGATCCTCTTGCATCCTCCAACGTAGCGTGGAGATGCTTTAATGGCTTGACTTGCAAATTAGACGGATTTCACTCGATAAAGATGTGTCTATTATTTATGCTAATCGCGCATATTCATTCCTCCTATAATCATCGCATCCATGAGAACATGACACTTCTTCGAGCACAAAATCGACAGATTCTTCCTTTCTATCTAACCAATTTTTGCATCGGCGGCAAACGCATGTGTATCGCCACTACAGTCGAGGAAGTACTTACTATTAACTTTAGAACCCATCAGTATGACAACATTCCAGCGTGTGATTGGATTATTATCATTATGCTTTTAACGAACATCAACTTAACAGCCTCCATTTCCTTCTACGTACGCATATTCTACACCGTTCCGTAAATACTTTTTTCCTAGTTTAGACATAGCTTAAGTACAAATGGAATAAATACCTTATTATAAGTACGGTATTTTAAAATAACAAATTATTTCCATAGAATCACGTCGATTTACGCAGAAGAAAGCAACTATTGCATTCTTTTCTTTTGTGATTATTTTCAAAAAAAAACACATAGTTTATAACTGTATCTAAAGTACTGCGCCACTTATTTTAACTCTCAATTATAGAAATTAGTTTGATGACTCACCAAACACATTTTACTGACTTAACAATAAAAACGCATACAATAATAGAAGAAATGTTTTATTCTCTTAACTTCAATAAAAAATAATTCATTATTATTTCACTAATCATATTTTATCTAAAAACTTTATTTTTTATTTTGAAATATTTAACAATAAATTAAATTTATACAATTTTCAGCAATGGATTAGTAAAAAGTAGATTTTGGAAAACACGAAATAAATTGATTTCAGAAAGAAAGGCAAAAACAATACTGAAAGAAGTCGAGACAATTCGGAACTGTAATAAATTTTGTTTGCAACTAATTTCGTAATAAGTGGAAAACAATTCCGAAAAAGGATGAAAATAATTCCAAAACAAGACGAAAAAAGCCGAAAATAATTCCGAATCAAAACGAAAACAATTCCAGAACATGTACGAAAGTAATTCCGAAACAAGACGAAAAAAATTACAAAAATAGACGATACTAATTCCGAAACAAGACGATACTAATTCCGAAACAAGACGAAAAAAGCCGAAAATAATTCCGAAACAAGACGAAAAAAGCCGAAAATAATTCCGAAACAAGACGAAAATAAGTACGAAAACAAGTACGAAAACAGACGAAAATTATTCCGAAAAGACAAAAATAATTCCGAAAAACGACGAAAACATTTTCCTTAAAATCCATATTCAAAATTAATTGATGTTAATACAAAAATATGTAAAGGATTTGTATTTTCTAAGCATTTTTCTCAGAAGTTTTTAAAATTTATTTAATTGGATTTTAAAGTATTCAGGATAAAATTTATATTTATATTTTTAAATCTAAAATTTGATATAAACCACTATTAAATGATGTAAATCAAGTTTCTAATAAAGCACAATTTACAGTACATTTTCTTTTAATTATGATTAATTTACTATTAAAATTTCAAATGAGAAATAGTAATTGCATGTGTAGAAGCGTCTACGAGGAAATGACTTCTCTCTTAAGGAATTCCTACTTTGAGAAAGAGGGATGGGAGCGAATTAATTCGTAAAGGCGTGAACTACCTGTATATCATTAAAATTCCTAGCTAATTATGCCTTCTGTGTCAAAGAAAGTCCAATCAATCTTTTTATTTAAATATTTGTTTTTATTTTATTATTATTTTTTTATAATTGAGATGAGCAAGGATTAATTTGGATTTTGAGATTGAGCGATGTTTCTTGTATTGCGCGATTGTAAAATAATCTCTGTTTGAAGTGAAGGAACGGTACACGTACGGTGGCTTTCTTATGTAACGCGAAATGGTGTGGCGCGATTAATGTTCTGGCGCATATTTGTTTAACACCGGTTCAAGTGAGTAAGTAACATAATATTATTCGATATTAATTGTTGTTTTATTAGATTCATTCATTATTTACAATCGGATCGCGCCTTTTAAGTTCAATTGTTTCATAACACAGACACACGCAGCTCGGTATCCTGCTGGTTCGTAAAACTGTTGCACAAATCATTGCCGCCTTCAAAGAACACACATATATACATATACAACATTCGTATGCCTTTATGTAATAATGATAATAGTAATATATTCAATTACACCTCGACTCGCAGGGCGTAAAACTCACGACATACACTTATAACTCATCGCCATAGGATTACAATGACTTCGCTGGTATTCCCTGCTATTCTTTACTAAGACTTGCAGAAGAATAGAGCAACTTTGGATAACTTTTAACAACTTCAATCATTTTGAAAGAATCAACTATTTCTATCCTTAAAAACATCATTTATTTTGCACGAAGCATCTTGTGCTTTTATAAAAAAAATAATTATTTTATAGCTTCGAAACATCTTTAAATAAAGTTCAGTACTTGTATGAAAAATGTAAATTACTTTCAGAAATATAGTTTTACTCCAAAAAAATAATTACTTTGCAATAAAGTTCTCCATTTTTATAAAAAAAAAACATTGAGTTTTCAAAATTAAAACATTTTTGGATGTTGTCCTTTAATCAAAATTTCATTAACTTTGTACAATTAAAACATCTTTAGATGATGTACTTTCATCAAAAACTTCAATAGATTTTGAAGAGTTTTCCACAAAAGCTTCAATTTCTTTAAAACAATGAATTCTTTATAGATATAGTCCTGTGGTTCTATCAAAAACTTCAATTAATTTGCATTATTGAAACATAATAAATTACTTTATAAAACATTTCATTTTCAATGGCTTTCGAACAGTTTTTCAAAAAAACTTCATTTACTTTACAAAAATAAAAAATCTTTGGATAATGTTCTGTGCTGCTATTAAAAACATCATTAACTTCACAAAAATAAAAATTCTCTGGATAAAGTTATATCCTTTTATCAAAAACATGAATATTTCAAGTACTTTACAAAAATGAATTATTTTTAGATAAAGTTCTGTGCTTCTATCAAAAACTTCAATTAATTTGCATTATTGAAACATAATCAATCACTTTATAAAACATTTCATTTTCAATGGCTTTCGAACAGTTTTTCAAAAAAACTTCATTAACTTTACAAAAATGAAAAATCTGTGAATGAAGTTCTGTGCTTCTATTAAAAAAATCATTAACTTCACAAAAATTACAAATTTCTGGATGAAGTTATGTCCTTTTATCAAAAGCATGAATGTATTATAGTATTGAAGAGATTTTTACACATACTTCAAGTACTTTACGAAAATGATTTATTTTTAGATAAAGTTCTGTGCTTCTATCAAAAACTTAAATTACTTGCATTATTTAAACATACTCAATTACTTTAAAAAAATGAAACCTAAAATGCCTTTTGAAGAGTTTTTTCAAAAAAACTTTATGAAAATGACAAATTTTTTATAAAGTTCTGCGCTTGTATAAAAACTTCATTTACATTGGTATAATTGAAACATTGGTGGACAAATTGATTAACTTTACAAAAATGAAAATTTTTTGGATGAAGTTCTGTACTATTAATTTTTTTTAAGAGTTTTTTATTGAAACTTCAATTACTTTACATTAATTATCTCTAGATAAAATCTAGTATTTCCATTTAAAACTTATATGCTTATACATACTTTGCAGAAATTGAATATCTTTGGATTCTGTGCGTTCATCAAGTAATAAAGTTTATAATAATAAAGAGTCTTTGAAGTCCTGAATTCTTCTTAATAACTTCATTTACTATACACGATGAAGTATTTTAAGATTCAAGAATTACTGAAGAATTTTTGTATGAAGCACTCAGATTAACATACTTTTTATGAATGAAACATCTTTTGATTAATTAATTTAATTAATAAGTTATAAAATAAATTGATTTAAATTATATAATATGATTTATTTTAGCCCTGAAATATTATAATATAGTTCATTCAAAAAAAAACTTCAATTAAAGCACAAGCTGTTTTAATTGCATTTGCGGTACGTGCGATTACAAATTGTTCTTGTTTCTGTAATTGCATCCACTTCTAATTATTAATAATTGTATGCAATTACATTGAACACGGCGAAATTTATGTGGCTCGCATAAATTACCGCCGAGAATTATTGTTCTTCGTTAACATTTTATTAGGAAAACGTTATGCGCTTTACGTGTTCTTAATACGCTGAGCACATTTCATTGCATCTAATTTATTAACAATTACACTTCGTTTCTTTGTGCTAAACTAACTGTATATTTATTATTGCATAAAATTGTTTGCTAAAATTAATTTATGTTTATGTACTTTTTTTTTTATTATATATTTGAACTTGTAATTATTGCATTCGTTTTTTATTATCTTTCAGACAAAAGAAATTTTATATTGGAATTATTAATGCAGTTAAAATAAAAATAATTACATTTTTTAATACAATATAAAAGCTGAAATTCAATGCAATTTAATTTTAGAATTTTAATAACTAAAGAATGATTTTAATTACTTTTTAGAAAATAAATATTAAATTTAAACTTATTTAAATATACAAAAAAAAATAAGGAAATTATTTAAAAAATCTCACTTAGATAGAAAAATTGAATAATTACAAAATCATAAATATATTCCTTGAAAACGTTAAAAATAGATTGCTTTTATATAAAACTTCAATTAATTTGTGCGAATAAAGCATCTTCAGATAAAGTCCTGATAATATCTCGTAAAATTAAATAAGTCATCAGAATTGGAATATTTTAATTTTTTCTAAAAAAAAATATTAAAATATACGATTATTTTTATTAGTTATAGATTTTTATTAAAACGTTAAAATTAATGTATTAATGTAAAAGTTTTCAGTGATTTAAATTATTTAAAATAAATATGAATATTATTTATGTTTTGAAATTTGTAAGACTAATGGCATTCAATAATGGAATTTTGGAAAGTAATAAATGTTAGTGAAATATTAAAAGTGTAAATGTGATATTTGAAATGATGTAAACGAAAAATGCTGTAGTATTTTCCGAAAGATGTTTGGAAATCAAAGAGATGGTAAAAAAATTGACACCGGAGAACGGTGTCCGTGCATAATTTATGGGCGCGACTATCCGCAGAAAGGAATTCCGGAGTATATCCTTAACACGACACAATAAATTGTTCGGATTTCCAGTCGTGATTCCCATTCGGCTTCATAAAACTGAAATGTAAAATATTTCTAATGCGAGAAGGACGATAAATCCTTTCCCCCCGATTGGTAATTGGATAGAAAACACATGCACAGATGCGCACGTCAAAGAGTGAGGAAGATTGTGGATGAAGAGAGATGATGAAGAAACTTTCCTTGGTTTCGATTTTTGAAAGACACCTTTCTTGGCTGCATCCTCGACTAATCTCATCTCATCTCATCTCCACTCGACTCGACTCGCATGCGATAAGGAAAATCGATTAGTTTTGCAATCTTCTCATCGACGATTTATTGCATTTTATTGAGATCGGGTCTGTCTCAATTGATATTACATATGATTTCTTGCTTTATTTTTGCATTTCCTGCATCCAAACATTAACAAATCCATTTATTTCAAACATAATTTAAATGATTTTTTTAAAATATATTTTGATATAAATACATTTTAAAATTAACAAAGATTGATTTATATAATAATTTAGTCAATAATTTAGGATGAGGATTATTTGGATGTCCAATTTTGGTGAGGATACGAAAGGCACAAAGTTTAGAACTGGATCTTTAGATAAAGTATTGTATTTTATTTAAAAAAAAAAACTTCATTTACTTTACATTATTGAATCATCATCTAATGAAAACTTCAGTTACTTAATAAAAATGAAATATCTTTAATTACTTTATAAAAATGAAACAACTTTGTATAAAGTTCTGTTCTTTTATGCTAAATTTCTATGAATTTTGAAGAGTTTTTCAGAAAAACTTTGATTTACTACAATTCATTATTTTTGGATAAAGTCCTGTTTTTTTCTATCAAAAACTTCATTTTCTTTACATTATTGAAACATCTTTTGAGCTATGCTTCTACCAAAAACTTCAGTTACTTTACAAAAATGAAACATTTTTCGATGAAGTCCTGTGTTTTTATCAAAAACTTCATTTTATTTACATCTTTTCAGCAATACTTCCTTCGAAAACTTCAATTACTTAACAAAAATGAAAAAACTCCAATTAATTTATAAAAATGAAACATTTTTCTATGAAGTTCTGAGCTTCTATCAAAAACTTCATATACGTTGCATTATTGAAAGATCATTGGAAGAATTGTTTTATTTACTTTACAAAAATGAATAATATTTGCTTTTATCAAAAACATTAATAGATTTTTCACAAAAACTTCAATTAATTTACATTTTTAGAGAAAGAAAATAAAAACCTTTACTTCGGTTTTTAGTGGAATATTTGGAAAAATTCGATAGAGATGCGATAAGTATTTCCTAATAATTAATTTTTTTATTAAGCTAAAAAATATTATATTATTAGATTAACCCTGATTATTCATATTAAATCTGAGATTAATATCTATAAAAGTCCAAAAATTTATTTGAAACTTTTCTAGACTAAAAAAGTAATAAATGAAAAAGATTTTGTTGAACAAATCTTAAATAGTAAAGAGATAAATTAAGAGCAATTTTTTAGCAGCATTTGAAGAAGCGTTAAACGAGGTATTTCATATTTCAGGTATTTTTGAACACACGTTTTCTTTCACATAATGAAAAAATAAACATAATCAAAATGAAGACACTTTTTTACTAAGAAATAATTTATATTATAAAATATTTGATAATAATCCAACCTTTATTTATTTTATAGAATAAATATATTTAATGACTGAAAATCGTTTACTTTCTTTATTAATGTAAGGAATTTGCTTAAATTTTAAAATAACAAATTCTTAGTTTACGTTCTTAATTTATTTTGAAAGATGTTTTGTTTTAATGCATTTAAGATTATTTATATTTCTGGCAAATGAAAGAAAAAAAGTATAATTTGAGAATGTTCGTCCGTCAGTGGACTTTCAGCATAATTAAGTTGAAGGTAAATAAGATTTTAATTATGACCAAAGTAATTAAGTCTTTTGTAACCGCTCCCATTCCGCCATACACAATGGCGGTCGGAACTGAAGAGAATAAATAAATGCGAATTACAAGAAAAAAAAAAGGAGATATGCGAAATAAGAGCAAGATAAATCTGCAGTCCTTATTAATTATTAATCGATTACGCAAAGAGACACCCATTCGGAACGGAATCGAAATGCATGTGTGTACGGTATATAAATCAGAAAATCGGGCACGCATGCAAAACGCACCTGCGTTTCTGACGTTGGAAAATTGCATTGTAATTACACATATGTACGAGTTATGCAAAATGAAATCGTAAATTTTCCTACTGAAATTTTTTGTCCTAACGTGCGTACCATTCTTTCAATTACTATTTATTTTTTTGTGTATTTGTTCCTGGTATTTTCTCACTTCACTCCTCGATGGAGTGAGAGAGCGTTCCTGCAAAATCGATTACAAAATGATCGAGCTGAATTATGATTGCGCAAAACACGAAAGTCTAAATGTACGTGTACCGTGCATAATCCGCGCATTTGAGTGGCGTGGAAAATGTGGCATTTAAAGCATCACTCAAAAATGCGCAAAAACAACAACAGATGAACATTATTTTATAATAACTACTACGACATTTCAATTACATTCAAACACTAAATAGATCCACTTTACGATTTGATTGAAGCACATATTTTATCATTAAACTAAAGTGTCGTACATTTTACCATCATCATTTATCTTGTTATTTTGATTGATTTAAAGAAATTAATTTAAAATTGTTACATTTAACAATCACTTAAATATTTGCAAATAGAACAGTAAAAAAATAATAATTTACATTTTAACACTAACGCTTCTTCAATAATTGCTAAAAAATTACTTCCTAAAAACTTCTCTTAATTTATCTATTTACTATTTAATATTTTGTTGAACGTAAACAGTAACAAGGTTTTATTGTACATCCACGTATTATTTGATTGATGCAAATATTTTATATTTTTTTCCTTTACTTAAAAAAAATATTAGATAAAAATTAGCAATTATAATATTATGTATTAAAGTCAATATTCAAGTAATCAAGATATTTATTTTTAAATTTGATTACTATTTTGTTAAAGTGATAATTATCTACATTTTATAAAGTAAATCTCTTTAAAGTTATAATAAATTTAATTTACTTGATATATTCATTGAATTTTTTCAATAATTTTTAATAGTATCATTTTTATAAATTATTTTATTATGTTATTCTTTTAGAATTATGCAATGATACATATGGACATTCTATTCATATTCCAAGTGATGAGTAAAAAGAACTTGAAAAGTTTCTTTACTTTGGATATTCAAGTTCCATTCTAAAATTAGTAGTTTTCGACTAATTAAGCAAAACGTGCAGACTGTTCATTTTTTAAAATCGGATCAGTAGAACTGTAGTTACAGCGCAGAAATTTGCGTGCAAAATGCGTTTATTTTTGGCTGAAACGTTCATATCCGGAGACTTTGAATTTATTGCTCAAAAAATAATTTTATCTTTTGAATGCGTGGAGCGATTTCGATGAAACTTTAGCTGGATACTTCTAGGCGTAATCCAAGCATTATGGCGAAGAAAGAATATTTTTATCTCGCTTGGTTCAAGAAATAATTAATAAAAATAACAAATAATTCTTGATTAAAATTTAATTATTTTCTTCACAAGGAATGATCCTAAAAATTATCTGAGTTCACCATGTAGCTTTATAGAAGCTAAGCGTTAATATGAATGTTCATTTTTTAAAATCGGATCAGTAGAACTGTAGTTACAGCGCAGAAATTTGCGTGCAAAATGCGTTTATTTTTGGCTGAAACGTTCATATCCGGAGACTTTGAATTTATTGCTCACAAATTAATTTTATCTTTTGAATGCGTGGAGCGATTTTGATGAAACTTTAACTGGATACTTCTAGGAGTAATCCAAGCATTATGGCGAAGAAAGAATTTTTTTATCTCGCTTGGTTCAAGAAATAATTAATAAAAATAACAAATAATTCTTGATTAAAATTTAATTATTTTCTTCACAAGGAATGATCCTAAAAATTATTTGAGTTCACCATGTAGCTTTATAGAAGCTAAGCGTTAATATGAATGTTCATTTTTTTAAAATCGGATCAGTAGAACTGTAGTTACAGCGCAGAAGTTTGCGTGCAAAATGCGTTTATTTTTTATTTATTTTTTTTTGAGACGAGAGTTAATTTCTTTAAATTTTAAAGCTTATTACGCGTAACTAACTAAATCCAAAAAAATAATTATAACTCACTATATTCTTTGTACTTTATTATTTATTAATCGTATTGAATAAATCTTTATAAATCATCGAATTATTAAGTAAAATATGAAGACGCAACTGACTCGAGTGATAAAAGTATTGTCTTTAAATTTCGTAAAAAATTACAAATACTTCGAAAAACAATAATAACTCATTGTATTCTTTGTAGTTTATTCTTTAATATCCGTATTCAAGATATATTTAAAATTTATTGATCATCGAGTAATTAAGTGAAATATGAAGACAATCCTTAATCGAGGGATAAAAATAATATCTTTCAATTTGATAGTTTATTACACAAAATTAGTTAAAAGTACAAAAAAAAACTTACGAAATACGAAAAACACAAGAGCATTTTTTTCTATATTATAATATATCTTGAAATTTATTATTCATCAATTAATTAAAACTTGAAGACGATACTTACTCGAGGGATAAAAATAATGACTTAAAATTTGATAGTTAATTACACAAATATAGCTAAAAGTACCAAAAAAAAACTTATAACTCATATTATTCTTTGTAGTTTATTCTTTAATATCCGTATTCAATATATCTTTAAAATTTATTGTTCATCGATTAATTAAGGAAAAATAGATAATAGTACAAAATAAATTGATGTCATTGTTTTATGTGTAGTTTATTCTATAATATCCCTATTAAATATGTTTTTCAAATTTATTGATCAATCGAATAATTAAGGACGCAAGGACACTACTTATTCGAGGGATAAAAATAATATCTATAAATTTGACGAAAAAATTGCAATTTCTAAAAGAAAACTTATTGTTTTTCATATTCTTTAATATCCGTATTTAAGAAATTATTAAGTAAAACGTGAGGGATAAAAATAAAGACAAAATGCTAATACTACAAAAAAAATTATAACTCATTGTATTCTTTGTAGTTAATTCTTTATTTAAATTATAACATGTTATTGCAAAAAAAAAAACATTAATATACACAGTTTATGAGCATTTTTGTTGGCAAACGCGAAACAAATTGTTAAAAATCGGAATTGTCTTGTATAGAATTGAGATGAATTAAAAGAAATGTAATATTTATTGAAGGTGAACGACCCCATTCAATTATTTATGCTATTGGTAAATTCTTTGCGCTAGAATGAACTGTAGTAGGTGTAGGATAATGACAGATTGATACGGAGACTGGGTTAAAGATGGTAACCTCCTCCTTTCGCAGCTCGAGCCTCCTCCAACCTAAGATGAGTTACGAACCGTTCTTTCTTTCTTTCTTTCGTTCGTTACCAGGAAACAAAACAATTTGACACAATCCTTTTTAGGGATCCATCGAGGAGGAATCCTCTCACTTTATAAATGACCAATAAATCTTCTCGCAGCGTTAGCGTCTTTCAATTAACGCTCGCTCGGCATTGTATTCTTATTATAATTTTCTTCCGTTGTTCTCCAATTCCTTCCATCCACGATTCCGAGCAACCATCCAGGACCGTTGCTTTCTCGGGCGATCTTTTGTTTCGGAAAACGGCAACAATGATGTTATCGGCCCACGGGCGTTATGCAAATCGGCAAAAGTGCGATACTAATCGAATTTTCGCCCGAGGATAATCTTCGGTGCTCCGGCACCCACGTCCCATGGAAATCGAGGCGGTACCCTCCATCTTAATGGTACCCTCATACTCTCGCAGACCAACAGCAACAACCAGAACACTCTTTTCTTCCTGCCATTCACAATTCGATGTATTTCTTCACGCTTTCAACACTCTCGTCATCATCATCATGATCATCAACATCCTTAAGCAAGGATTAAACATCATCCAGATCGAGAAAAGGAAATCTATCAAAGTTTGTACAAGATTTGCTCCTTCCGTTCCGTACGACTCCCATTGACATCGTAAATACCCAACTAATGAATATTACTGCTCACGTCCATTAATCCGGAATTTACATCGGCCATATCCAATCGCTTCGATTACTACAAGCCCATATACATATAATATACACATGCGGTCTGGAGAAATACGGAGACGGCGTGCGCGTTGCATAACTCTCGCTTAAGATGCTCCACGCCTGTCCCATTCATTTGCATTCCATCCAGTTTTATGTAATTTATTGAAACAAAAAGCAATCCAAAATATTAAAAACGATTACGAAAAGTCTTTATAAATAGACATGTTGCTAAGGAAATAGCTTTTTTTCTTATGCAGTTGTTGTTTTAAAGCGATTTCGCCTTAATCGTATTTTACGAATAATTAATTAATTAATTACTTTAATAGCCCGTTTGCACGGCATTATGCATCGAGCAAAAAGCAAACACAAAACTTATTAATCTCTAAGCTTCTTATTGATAATTATGGGTTTGGATGTATGCACGGAAGGGCCATCAAAGTTTTACTTGTTTCATAATTAAAACCGCATACTTATATGGAATAAAGACTGTTATTATTTACTTTTTTCGTGCATCCGCGAAAGCAAGTTTACCGAGCGGTTTTATCTGAATTGTAGCACTTATTACATTGAATTGATCTCATTTCGAAACTATAATTAATGAATATCATAAATATAATTATTAAAAAGAAATGATAATTATGCTTAACTATCAATTATCTTTTAATTAAAAGTGATTATAACATAAGTTAATGTTATAACTTTAAGATAATGAAAATACGATTTATTAAAGTAAAAATGTAACTAAATATTATTGATTTATTTACCAAAATTTAGGAATTTAATTTTTTTTTTAATTCTTATTACAGTTTATACTGTTTTGTAACATAAAGTGAAAATGCTACGTGGCAATAAATTTAAATTCTAAACTTGTAAATTTTTAAATTTGGATTTAAATAATGAGTCGCTAGATGGGAAAATGTCTTAAGAGAAGAAGGAAATTATATTTTTAATGAATATTGATTTTATGTTAAGAAATTATAAAGTTTTTTTAAAGATCAAAAATAATGGATTTCTTTTCGAATTTACAATGATAATCAAATATTAATGTGATTTAATCAAAATGAAGAAATTTCATAAGTTGTAACTTTAAGTAAATTTTATAAAAATGGGAAATAGTCTTAAGAGAAAAAAGGAAATTATATTTTTAATCAATATTTTTTTTCAAATCAAAAATAATTGTTTTTTTTATTTTATGATACAAATCCTAATGTAATTTCATTAAAATGTAGAAGTTTCATAATGATACAAATTAAGATTTTTAAGATGCAACAAGTCAATTTTAGAAAAATTTGAAATAGTCTTAAGAGAAGAAGGAAATTATAATTTTAATCAATATTATTTTTTTTTTATAAAATTATAATTTTTTTCTTAAGATCAAAATAATTGATTTTTTTTTCGGATTTATATAATAATCATGATAATCAAATCTTAACATAATTTAATCAAAATGTAGAAATTTCATAACGATACAAATTTAGATTTTTAAAACGCAAGAAGTAAAATTAATTTATAAATATTTTAAATCACAAAACTTTTAAATTTAAATTCCGGAATAAAATATAAAAGTATATTTTTCATAATTAAACAATAAATTAGAATAATAAGTTATTTTATAAATAAATCAGCGTTCTTAAAACTTTTTACGCCAGCGGAACAACAAAAATATGAAAAATATTTCGCAGACGTTTAAAGGTTTTTGAAAATTAAATTTTAATTAATCAAAATAATTAATACACAAATTAGTATACATAAATAGAGTCAAGTATCTTTTTGTGCTATTTTTTTATGCGGTTTTTAAATCGTCGATTAGTCCGGTTTAAAACTACCCGGAATATTGTGAGTTGTTATTTTATTTATTAAATAATTTAATATTTTAAACTTATATTTTTGGCAAAAAAAAATACAAATATTATATAACATCTCTATAATAGAATTTCCACTCGGAGTACTCTACTTACTAATAAAAAACTATTTCGGGTATTTGTAAGAATGAAGCAATTATTAATATTATTTTCTCTTTGAAAAAGTTGCAAATAAAAATAAAGTTTTTAATGTTGAAAAAAATTATTGCGAGTTATTTTATTTATTACATAATTTAATATTTTAAATATATAACATCTTTCTAGTAGAATTTCCATTCTGTGTACTCTACTTACCAAAAAAAAACTATTTCGGGTATTTATAAGTATGATGCAATTATTAATGTTATTTTCTCTTTTAAAAGATGCAGTTTTTTTTTCGGTTGTAAAAAGAAAGATTTTTATGTTACAACATAGTTTAATTTAAAATAATAAAATAAAAAAGGAATGTTCCTAGTGGCGAATTAAACTTTGACATATTTATTATAGATATAAATTTCATGATTGAATTGTTATTATATATTTAAATATTTTATTATATAAAATATTTTATTATATAAATAAATAATGTATTTTTAAGTAATGTCTTGTTTCGGGTGTTTATATAAGATGTAGTAGGTTCCCAATCGAAAAGCATACTTTCCTATTTAACATGTTGTCATCTGCTGTTGATAATTAATGGATGAATCATTAAATAGTTTTTCATGTCGGCTGTCAAAAAGTATCGCCCACAGAGGTTGTGTGCAAAAAAAAAAATATGTGAGACTGAGAAAAGAGTTGTCGCGCGTTCTGACCCAGATCCGTTTGCAGATCATTGCTCAACAACAATATTGGATGCAAATGCGCTTATGATTTCGCTAATTGTTGGAGATGAAGAAGAGAGAAGAAAGAGAATGAAGAAGAGAGATCTGTGCTGCACATTCGAAAATCCGCGGCGATAAAAATTCGCCTAACATTTGCGAGGCTCGAAGCGCGCATAAATAATATTTAATTAACTTACATAACATCGAAATTTATATAAATATATATGATAAAACGAGCGGTTTTACGTATTCAGGAATGAAGATATGTATTATAGACGGACATATTTGTGCATGGAATCCATTGGCGGCGCAGCAATAAACATTTATTTTCTTCGTTCCTTTTCTCTCTTTCCCATCATCATCATAGTTGCATTCCCAATGCGTCTCGCTCTTATTGTGAATAATAATAGAAAGACACAAACTGAACGATTACAGTTTTATTATAACTAAATCATTTATATGCTAATTCGCTAATGAACCAAGGCTAAAAGCTGCATGAAATTTGGATTAACCTTGGTTCGCGAGTTACCTTTTTTTTCTTCTCTCTTCTCTTCTATTCTCTTCACCTAGACAGTTTTTAGTTTGCATCCGAAACCTGCAATCAAGATAAAACGGATTGTAATAAGTTTCTCGTTTAAGAGGTGACGGACATGTAGTAGAAGAATACGCAGATCGAAGTGGATGGATTGAAAGAACGTGGGCCGCGATTATGCAACTTTTTGACGCACGATTGCTTCCAAACCCGGAACCCGGAAAATTCGATGACTGTTTGAAATATATTCATTTCGTTGTTAACTGATTGAATGCATGCAAAAATTAATATTTAAAAAAAAAATAACAACAATAAACACGAGTACACGAATTTTAATTATTTCGTGGAATTGAGATTTTCGGGGATTTTTTAAGTTGCAGAAGATTCCAATAAGCCATAATTATTATTTAAAATGTTCGATAATTTACAAACCACAATCTGTCTACTAAATTAAGACACGTATTATTCGGTGTATTCATGAATTGTATTTTTATTATTATCTTCCTATTAATAACTTACCCAAAAATATTTACAAAATATTTATAAATTTAATTCGAAAAATGGTACTTCTACTTTTTTTTTTCCTATAATTTTTTCCTAAATATTTAGTATAAATTATAGATTTATTAAATTAATTTATGAATAAACTATGATATAAAAACATAAGGTTATAAGTAAATTATTGATTAATACATTTGTTTATTCGATTAGACATGAATTGAATGAATCATATTTTCAGTGTATTTCTTCAAGTTCGTTTATGTAATCTGTTTGGCAAAGGAATCAATTGATTTTTAATGGTTCATTTGCATTTCATATGGTAAAAATAAGGGGAAACTGCTGCTAATGGTCAATTATAATTCTTTTAATGCCTCTTATGCAAGCGAGACTGCGTGATTTGATGAAGTCATGTGTTTATACGCTTTTTTCCCATTTGCATTTTCTTCTTTCTCGTTACGCAATGCACTAAAATATCCGACTACAAAAACAATACCATTATAATTATATAAAAAAAAAGAAAAATATGAACAAAACAAGTCATTAAATTTAATAAAATTTCTAATAATTATCAAAAATTATTTTTTTGCTTATTTGTAAAATATTATTTTAATTTATTAATTTTTATTTTGATTTTAGTAAAAAAATCTTAAAAATTGTATGTAAATTTATTGTAGAATTTGTCTAATAAAACTCTTCAAAATTAATTGAAATAATTTTAATTTTTTAAAACTTAAATTTTATGCATAAGCAAAATATATAAAAGAAAAAATAATTTAATAATATTGTTTAACCGTCAAAATGATTAAATTTACATTATTTGTAATTAGTTCAATTAATTAGTTTATTTTAAAGAATTTTATTACAATTATAAAAATGATTTAATTGTAGTTAAAAAACTGTTGTAATTATTTGCACGAGAATATTAATATTAGATTTGGGATAATCGTTAATCTTAAATCGTTGATTTATGATGGACTTTCGTGCGATTCCGTTTGATCATTTCACTTCCATAACATTTTATATGCGATTGCGTTGTTATTTGATTAATTCCCGGTGTGTGCAAGCCATCAAAGTCCGAAGGAACGATTATTACATCAAACTCGAATCGTGAGTGCATATCTCTGCTCATGTACGTTCCATCAATTATCATTTGTGCGTGCACGAGGAATCATTTTTTTGCCGCATTCTCTCGTCTACATATATATTTTTTTTGTTGTTATTTGTCGATGCTCATCAACAATAGCAAATATCATCTATCTATGATAGATATCAATGTAATCTTTACATTCGATCTGCATGCATTATTAGTTCAACAATTGTTCTTGATTATTAATCCATCCTTGTTATTTATAGAACAATGATTTATCATAATAATATCACAGTGGAAAATTGTAAAACAATCATTTATCATCAATTTTCATCAAAATACAGTTAAGATTTATTGATTTATCTGTATATAAAATTAGTGTTATACAAATAACTTGTGATTAACAAAATAATCATCATAGAAATAATTATTTTCTACTTAAATTATATGGAAAACGCGTTATAAAATCACAAAATTAGTAGTGAATCTTATAATTATTATATCTCTTATAACGTGACTATCATAGAACAATATTTCTTCATCATAATAGAAATAGTTATTGAACACGGTTATTTTTTACCGCGTTATAAGAAAATCAAAATTACTACAGTTCACTTTTGTATTATTAAGTAACGACAATTTTTTTATAATTTAAATTTTATGATTGATTTTTAATTAATTTTCTTATAACGCCAAATAATTGTTATCCCGTTATTTTGAAACCGTGTTATAAGAATATCAAAATCAATACTATTAACCATTTGGTAACGCTAATAGCATAAAACAATTTTTTAGAACTATAATTTTTCATTATTTTCATTTAAATTTGAATAATTGTCTTTTTACTTAATTTACAGTAAATTATCTTACAACACGATTAATTTGTATAGTGTTTTATGGAACCGTGCAATACAAATCTCAAAATTATTACATTTATCATTCCTATAAACGTGATCATCATAGAACTATATTTTTTCATAATTTTTAATTTTTAAAGTTAATTCTTCTACAACACGATTATTTGGTATAGCATTATATGGAAACCGTGTTATAAAAATCTCCAAATTTGTACAATTCACCTTTCTATAATGCAATTATCAAGTACTATAATTTTTCAAAATTTTCTTTCAAATAATTGTCTTTATGGTTAGTTTTCAATCAATTCTCCTACAACGCGTTTAATTTGTATAGCATTTTATTAAAACCGTATTATAATAATCTCAAAAATAGTACAGTTAATTTTTCTATAACGCAATTATTACATAACTACTATTTTTTATAATTTTCATCTAAATATAAATAGTTGTCTTTTTACTTAATTTACAGTAAATCTTTTACAACACGATTAATTTGTTATATGGAAACCGTGTTATAAAAATCTCCAAATGTGTACAGTTAATGTTTCTATAATGCAATTATCAAAAACTATAATTATACATAATTTTCCTACAAATAGAAATCGTTTTTTTTTTTATTAAAACCGTATTATAAGAATCTCAAAATTATTACAGTCAAATCTTCTATAACTCAATTATTATAGAACTATAATTTTTGATAATTTTGATCATTTTAGAAATTGTTGTTCTTAAATTAATCATAATTTTAAGTAAATTAAAATATCGTAATTTTAGATAATTCAATAATATTTACTATTAAAAATGTATTAATTAATACCTAGGATTGAAGAGAAATTTTATACATTTTTTGTAATTATGAGTTAAATATTTGTGGTTTCTTAAAAGAAAATCAAAATGTAATTTATATAAGTACTTAGAAACGCAATTAATTCATATATAATTATATGGGAACCGTGCTTTAAAAAATTGTACAGGTTCTATAACTTAAAGATCAAAAACTATATTTTTTATAATTTTTATTAAAATAAAAATATTTGCCTTTATGGTTAATTTTCAATCAATTCCGCGTTATAAGAATCATAATTATTGCAGTTATCACTTCTAGAATATAACATTTTTGATAATTTTTATAATAATAATTTACAGTCAATCTTCCTATAATTCGAATAATATCGATCATTATAAGGAAAGCGCGTTATTTTTTTTTATTAATAATTCAGTACGTTTATGCAAAATTAAGAAATATGTTGTAATAACAACATTTGTTGTTCTTTCTTATCGAGATACTTAATTAAGTTAACACGAGAAATTGCATACTCGAATAAATATGAAGATCTTGTCGTGGAAGATGTTCATGTAGACCCGCTTCTACCAATAAGGAAATGGGCTTTTGCAACAAACCGATGTCCGATGATTTGTAAACGGCAAATGCTAATTCGAAATCAGACGCGATTATAAATTACGTAATCGTCGGTTCTATTTTCGCCTGTTATGCAGGCAGTGATTACAGATTCGGTCGATTTATTGTCTTCCGGCCTACTTAACGACCCGCTTGCTGCCATTCAGACCACTTCCAGAACCATCCGAAGCAAGAAGCCTCTTTACAACTAACAGTTCAGCTCTCTTCATCAGATTTACTGCTCGATATCGGCTCGCAATTAATAACTTTACATACATAAAACATTAAAATTAATTGAGCCATTATTAAAGCACACATTCGCATCTCTAATAGCGATTCGCGGCGGCTTCCGGTCTTCATCGTGCATGCAACTACGACGCATTTAGTAATTACCAACGTTTGTCTTTCATATTTGCATTTTCACTAAGATAATTAGTTAAATACATTTAAATTTTTTCATTAGTCAATTTTAATTAATTTAATTGGAAGAAATATTAATCCTGTCACATTTCAATTAAAGAATTAAATATTAGATAAAAACATTCCTAGTAGTAAAATTACGTATATTTGTAAAATTAATTAAATATTTTATTAATTAGATAAAATTTGAAATGTAATTGCTGTAATTACTACATAATTTATACAATTTATCTACTAAAAATATGATGTCTTCGGAATGAAGTGTTGCTTTATTTGATTTTATTTCCATGAAATTAATGGAAGAATGTATATTGAATATGAATTGAAGCTGAAGCTGTACATCATGTATTCATCATACGTCGTGTTCAAGTAATTCGTTCTCGAGATTGAAATTATGAAATTTTATGTCGGTGATTTTACATAATAATATATTTCATGAGAACTGTAAATGATGGATTATTTCTTTTACATTAAAAATTATAGAAAATGTAAGAATTTTTTTTATTAAATTAGAAATAATTTTAATTGGGAAATGAATAAAAAAAATGTTTTTCTATAAAAGTTTTGTAATGTTAACTTAAATTGAAGTTTTTTTAATTATTTGAAATATGATTTACAGGACAAAAAAATATATAAGTAAATTTCAAAGAAAAATAATATACAAAATCATAAGTAAATTATTTTAAGTTGATTTTTATTAGAAAAAAAAAACGTCTTATGGTACGAAAATTACTGTAGTTCATTACAAAAAAGGTATGTCTTATATAAAATATAAATTTTTCTTTTAAGTGATTAAAAATATATTAAAAATATTTAAGAGGATTGTTTTATGAAATTTTCAAAATTGCAATAAGTTCTTCTAAATCAGAAATTTAAAATATCCTAAATTTTCGGAAAATACTTTAAAAATTATATTTGATTTTATATAGAGAAAAATCAATAAACTAATAAATATATAATAGTTTTACTGAAACTTTAAAAATAAGTCTAAAAACTGAATTTCAGAAATATTATTTTTGTACTTTAATGTAAGAGACAATATTCTTATTATTAAAACTTACTGTTTTTAATGTAAAATACAGTATATTTGTGGTAGTAAATAAATTAGTATCAAAAATTAAATTCTAGTACTTTTAGAAAGAACAATTATTAATTTATTAAATATTTCAGTGATGTTTGACAAAAACTGTGGAATTTACAAATAAGAACGTTATGTTTACGATGAGTTTGCAGAAATTTATGAATTATTATAAAAATTGTATTTAAAAATTTGTATGTTTTCAAAAAGTAGAATTCATTTTGAAAACTATAAATAATATAGTAATTATATTTCAGTTTGAAAATTATAAAATTGTAAGTTTTAATTAAATAATAAAAATAAATTTGTTAGTTAATTAATGGAAATGTTTTTATTAATAGTATTGAAAATATTAATGAAAATATATGAAAAATAATTAATCCTAGTTTTTTTCTTTAATTTATTTCTAAATTAGTTTATTTTTTATCTTTTTACTAGTAAAATCTGTATTCAATTAATATCACATTTTGGCACTAAAAGTGCAGAACTATAAATAATATAATTTATTAGAATCAATTCTAAAATACTTATTTTTCCATAATAAAAAATAAAAATTTAGGTTTTCTATAATTTATTTCTAAATTAGTGTATTTTTTTTAATCTTTTTACTATAAAAATCTTTAGTTTCAATCAAGATGTTAACAGATTGCACGACCTTTCGTAACCACCTTTTGAATATTACCATCCCTCGTGTACTTAATTCTTCTGCAAGAGGAAATTTTTAACGGTAAGCGAATTTGGCGTATTATTACGTAACTAAAGCTAGGATTAACACTTGCATTTATTTAGTGAGCTTTACGATTCGAACACGAACTCCAAAAAGTGCAAGACTAATGTTAATGGCTCGCAGAGTCCATCCCATTTGAGAGATAGGAATTTTTCCGTCTCGGATGCAAAATAAAATAAAGAGAAAGAAAGAAGTGCGGCCTAGGGAATTTTGCATAATCCGCTTTATATTGGAGGAGAGTAAGTGAATGTTGGCGCGACCTTCGAAACACACGTAAATATGTGCAGACATCGAGAGATTCAGATTGCAAGAGATTCTCTTTCGTTCTAATCCAAATCAAAATCAATTCAATGAAAATTTAGGAATTACGTGATTAAATAAATTTATATTTTAACTAAGGTTTTACGTATAGATTACACCATGTGATTGAATCCCGTTTTACGGCCATCCACCCATGCATTCATCCATCAACGATGTATACCTTCGCCTTCCATTTTACTATTCTAATAATCCACTTAGAAAGTGCAGACCGTGATCTCAACTATCAAATCATCTAAAGTAATAAATTGAATCCTCTAAAGCTAATTATTAAATTACTTATATCATTACAGCAAATCATTTCTGAAAAAAATCAATATTACTCACAATTCATTTCAATCCTGTAGCATCCTCGTTTCTCTACAATTATTCGGAGTATTATTTTTTTTCCTTAAAATGTATTATTTTCATTATGAACTGTTAAGTATAAATAAATAGGAAATGTGGTTATTTAATGTTTTCTATAAATATTATTTTCTTTAGGAAATTTCCTATTGACTTTTAAAGAAACAACAAAATAAAAATATTTTTTTTTTACAAATTTTGATTAAAAAAAATGAAAATTTAATGTATTATTATTAAAAGTATAATATTATATAATAAACGAATAGATTTTAATCTTAAAAAATTGTTTTTTTTTTCAAATTGAAATATTTCAGGAACTAAGTCTGAACAAGATTGAAGCTAAGATTGTCGCTAATCCCTATGAGTGGGTATAATTTATCATCGTTTATGCGGTAAATGTAGGGAATTGTAAGCTGAAAGATTCAGGTCAATGGCCAATTATAGATACAATAAAGATGTTGTTTGTTGTTGTTCGGAATTGTTGATTAATACAAACACGAAGAGAAGACTAACAAGACGTAGGATGCACGCTGAATGCATTTCGTATCTAAGCTCATAGCATAATATTTATCTTTAATTTCACAATTATTGCAACAAACAAAAATAAATTTTCTTCATTAATACGAGTATATAATTATTATCGAATCCATTCATCATTGTTTCACAGTTATTCGCGACTCGTAGGAAGAGATCGATTATAAAATTTGATAATAATACATCTGTATTTGGTAACATGAATAATTTTTAGTAAAAATTGTTATATAATTAGAATAAAAAAGTTACAATAAAATAATTTTTTTTGTAAAGCTTGTGCAGATTATAAGTAAATAATGTAGATGGAAAAAGCAATCGTTAAAAAAGGATAGCATAGCACGATGATGCTGCCACACGATGTGTACGAGGAAGATTTACAGCCGTGCCTGCGTGCCATTATAAAATCATCAAATAAATCATCCTCAAGTTAATTGTGGCCGCAACAATTCATCACCGTTATACAATATGCAAAGATGTAATTGTAATAAGTTGCATCTCAATAGCGCAAGATTAATTTGGCTCTAAACTCAGCTCAGCACTTTCCACCAAAAAATAATTTAGATTTCTTAAGGCATATTTTAATTAAATCGTATTTGATTTAATTTATATATCAATTTTTCAATTAATGTTGCAATTTATGTAACTAGCAGTTTTTGTTAGTTAAGCAACGCGCTTGGTGGATTTTCTTAATTAATTATTTATTTATATCAAAAATATATAATATTATTTGCAGTTAATAGAAAATAAAAATAAATTTGAACCACAATTATCTACAGTTGATTATGATGTAAATATTTCATAATTTTCAAGCATAATTTTAATACGCCATCTATCATATATATTTTAAATTACGCGTTGACATTTGTTATTCCATTTTAAAAAGTTAATTTCAATAAATCTGTTGCATAAATACTCGCCAATAATAAACCCTTACAAGGGGTGTTTTATTTATAGTTACTATTTACTCATCGGACAGAAATTAAAAGAAAATCATTAATAAAATAAGGTATTATGCACATCAATCTTGCGTCATCTACTGTAAATTATTTAAACTATGATTTTTTTTTATAAAATTTGATATGGCTGTTGCAGGGAAAATTGTGAATTGGTATAAGATTAATTAAGTATAAAAAAAAATATTTCCAAAAAATTGGCAACAATAGACACAATTTGTTTATAAAAATAAGTTGTTTTTGGTTCGTGCAGGTTAAAAATGTCAGATATAATCAAACAAATGTCATTTTAATACGCCATCTATTGGACAAAACTTGAACTACTCTTTGACATATTTTATTCAATGCCATTTCCTATCTGATTCTAATGATCATCATCTACACTTCACATTCTCGTGGGTTTGGTTTCGAGATGATCCTTGATCCGTTACATCGAAACCGAAATATATATATTTTTTTAGAGATGAATAAAAATGAGAGGAACAGAAACCGAAAGATGAACACATTTATCGTGATGTACGTTCCCTAATTTGCATACGCACCGCACACTCTCGTGACATAATAACCCATTGATTCTAAAAGCGAAATCTTTTGTGGTCTTCGATGACGGTCGTGCCGTGCGGCCGTCGTCCTGACTTGATACTCATTTGAATAGATTTGTCGTTACCGTTCGGATTTTCATCGGCACGCAATGCGCGTTATTATTACTTAATCACTTGAAACTGGAACGAATCGCACACGGTCCAGACAATGGCACTGTCCACTCCATCATCAATGCTGCAACGTTTTCTTCAGTAGCAAATCACTCCGACGCCAGACAACCGCATTGTTCGTAATCCTGTCTACGTTTTACGACACTTTAAACTAGGATTATATTTTGATTTACTAACTTAAAACTATTAAAACTTTTTAGTTATTCACAAATTTATGAACACCAATGAACCTGAAATTAATATTTTTATAGTAATTTTTAGATTGAAAATAAATCATAATTAAAAGTTAAAATTACGATTGAATTATAATTATTGATAGAAATAATAAAGTTTTCTGGAAATGAAGTAAGGATAAGTAAATAAATCATGTTCAACTAACAAATCAATTATAAAATGCAAAATCGAACGTCAAAGTAAAACAAAAATGGAGTGAAGTTGTCGCTGATTGGTAATTTCCTTCTGAAATTCTTTATTTTTTGTAAGAAAAGTTGAACACCTTAGAAGGAAACGGTAACGAGGATAGGAAGTCACACTTTTATTCGTCACTAATTGGCGAATATTCAAATCCATTCGGAATGTTTTATTCATGGAAAGCGCGCACCGTCGGATGAGATGCGTGGAGGAATTGTTATTGATGAAAACCATTGAACCTTGTCACATCACATTAATGTAAACACATGCATTTGATCACGCGATCAATTATATTTCTAATTAATCACAATTAAATTACACGAAACATTACTTACCGTTCATTACTTTTAAACGTAATTTGTATGCGAGATTTACAAAAAAAAAATACAATGTTTTTAATCTTAACTTTATAACAATTGAACGATATTTGCATACAATCTGTTTGATTTAAATTAATCAATTCCTGGTTGACGATGAATGGAATTTACTATCCGGTAGTAACAGTTATGAACAGATTACATATTAAATTAGTATTTTTTTTACATTTTTAAATTAATTAATTTTAGTATTGATTCCAAATTTATGATACAATATATTATTAAAAAAAAATCATTTTATTTGTGAAAAAATATTTTTTTTATATCTACATATTGCATAAAATGTATTTTATATTTTTTTTTGTAGGGAAATTATGTAAATTTAATTAGAAAAAATGTTTTTATTTTGAAGATATTTTAAAAATAAAAGGTAAAGCTTCTTTTATGACAACAATTATAAAATTAAAAGAAAAAGCATTTTTATTTCATTTAAAAAAAAATGTTGCTGAAAATGTATTTTTACAATAGAAATTTTTGTTTCATTAAATAGAAAAAATAATTTTTTAATGATATTTAAAAAATAAAACCGTATATGCTGAAATATTGCTGAAAATATTGATAAATTTTAATATTTTATTTAATAATTAGAAAAAAGTAACGCTTCTTTTATGACATTGTCAAATTGAAAAATTGTAAGTTTTTTTATTATTTGTTTAATTTATTAGTAATTTTAATAGTTGATAAAAATAATGTTTAAAGTTATGTAATTCAGAATTGTTAATGAATGATTTTTTATAGAAATTGATTATAAATTTAATTTGAGATACGTTATGGAAATTTTGGTCGTTGAAAAAAAGAGGTAAGTTCCGGTTCTATTTCAATCAAAATGAAAAAAGTGTTCTCGGAATTGGAGACAATAATAGAACGAAAGGAAGAAATGATTGTCTATTGTTGCTTGCAAATGTCTCAAGGAAACAACCATTCATATATTTATTATATGTAACTCCTTCTTTTTGTTGTTGCAGTTGGAGGTCGATGATGGGTTTGATGAGCGATATGTCAACACGTTTTGAGATGAGCATGGGCGTAGAAGCGAAGAATGGAAAGATTGAGTGAGAGAGAAGTTGCATTCTTGGTGAACAAAAAAGTAAAACGTTTTAATTATTTCGTTGGAACTGCATTGGCCATTGAATGACTTCGAAAGGTAAAGAAGATGATGATGATGATGAAGAATAAGATGAAAATAAAAGAAGAGGAGGCCTCAATTGAATTTTGTTCTAGTTTTAGGATGACTGGTCTGAATTGCGGCGCTGCATTCTGCGGTTACGAAAGCGTTCACATTGTTCGCAAAAACCGCACCTCGGGACCCCAAGCTGTGCAAAATAATTCCCGAAGAACAGAGGAATAAAAAATGAATAAATAAATAAAGAAAGGTGAATAAGTAAATGGAAAGAATGCAACAAAAGGTGGATGGAGAGCATTTATTTTTTTGTGTATTTGTAAATGGGACGTAAAGTCGATTTCCTGACAATCTCCGGGGTTTCCTCAGAAATCGAATTATCGACAACACCGAGGTTGAAGATGAAGAGGATGTGATTGAGGAGGAGGAGGAGAAAGAGGTGATGCTCGGTGTGCAGAAGTGGAGAAGGTCAGATCCATCAAAATATTTAGATCCGTTCTTGTTTCGTTCTCTAACACAGCAACGTTCCTTTTCCAATTCCACTTTTATTTGCGGCGATGTGATGCAATTGTGGTCACGACCATAAATCGCTTTCTTTACGATGATCGTTCGCTTATGATATATAAATAAAAGTAAATTGAATATATAAAACCTAACGGTACGCTCGGCTCCGATTTGCATAGAGGAAAACTTGAGGGCATGATTCAGAGACACGGATGAATCAATTACATGTTACATACTCGTTTCTCGACTTCCAGCAAGAATGGAAAACTTCAAATTTACAATTAATTACAGTTTTCATAATATTATACATCATTCTAATAAGAATGCACAAAATTTCGAAATAAGGTAAAGTTTCAGATATAATTTAGGTAAATAATTAATTCAATATTAATTAATTACGAAACTGCAACATCTTCCTTAATTTATCATCTTTTGAAATCTGGTATTAACAAAAAACTATAGCAAATATAATTATATTATTATTTTTTATTTATTGAAAATTTTTGGTGTAATAAATTTATTTCAATTAAGAAAGTATAAAAAATTGTAAAGAATTTTCTATTTTATCATCAAATTTTAGTATAGCAAATATTTTTTACTTATTTAAAACTTTAACTTTATTAAATTATTTATTACATTATTTCACTAAAAAACTGCAGAAAATTCCTAAGTTTTTCCAAATTTATCATCAAAATTTTCACTAAAAATCTAGTATTAATAAAAAACTATGGCAAATTATTTACGTAAAGTTTTAATATAATTAATTTATTTATTACTTAATTCAACTAAGAAAGTGTTGAAAATTCCAAACGTTTTTCATTGTATATCATCAAAATTTTCTTTCAAAATCTGCTATTCAGAGAAAATTATAGCAAATAAAATTTAAATAGTTTTTACGGTTTGAATGCTTTTAGCACAATTAATATATTAAATTATTCAACTAAGAAATTGTAGAAAATTCACAAAAGTTTTTCCTAATTTCTCATCAAAATTTGGTATTAACAGAAAACTATACCAAACCAAATTCAAAGATTTTATTATCTTATTTAAACAAAAAACAGTTTTAGCAAATATTTTTAATTATTTCAAACTTTATCTTTATTAAATTATTATTATATTATTTAACTGAGAAAGTGTAGAAAATTCTAATATTTTATCAATAAATTCTAACATTTTTTACTTATTTAAAGTTTTTGTATAATTAATTAATTTATTAAATTTCTCAACTAAGAAAGTATAGAAAATTCCAAACTTTTCTCAATAAAAATTTTGGTTATTTGTAAATTTTCAAACCGTATATCCACGCTGATTGAAGCAGCACTAAGCGAGGTGTTGCTGTATATCCAAAATTGAGAGTAGATTGAAGCAAGGTGGAAAATCTTGTTAGGTAAATATTTATTTATGTACGGATTTGCATATAATTGGTGCTGGGGAGCCGTGACTCTGTTTCCCATGATAATATTCAAGGCGGAAAATAGTTGCCAGGCATGATTAGGAAAGGCTCTTTCAGCTATCCATCGGCTCCGCACATTCATTTTCTCTCTAAACATTTTTTCCATCCTTTTCTTTTTCGATCTGACTGCATCGTCTCCGTCCTCGTCTCACAAACTCTGTCAAGCTCAACCGGCGGAATATTTCCTATCACGGCCAATTTGCCGCATTGAGACGTTATTATATCTGAAACGCATCGGCTGTAATTAACTAAAAACCATCGTTAACACTCAATTAGCTTTGATCCAATTAACATCAATCCAAAACATTTCACAACCTTTAAAAAAAAATAAACATAAAGTATCAACAATATTGGATTTATTAAATTTGTTAATGTAATCATAATGTTTTTATATTTCTTATAAATTTACAGGTAAAAGTAGAAAATGTCTATATTTAACAGTAATATATATCAGTTAAAAAAAATTATTATTTGTTATTGCAGTTGATCAATATTTACCAATAAAAGTAGAAAATTTCTTATATGTCAATTCCTTCAGAAAAATCAATTTTTGTATTATTTTTACACCCACATGTGAAAAAAAGAATTAAATATATGACAGTCATATCAATTATTACAAATTATAGAAATGTATTATATTTCCTAGTAAATTTATACATTTTCCAGTAAAAGTAGAAATTTTTTTTTTCACAAAAATTAAAATAATTATGTGCTTTTATAGTTTATTATGAAAATAATTGTCTAATAGTGTAGTCACACGTAAAATAAAACAATGAAATGGATGACTTTTATACCAACTATTATATGTAATAGCAAATTTTTGTAAATTCATACATTTACTGGTAAAAGTAGAAAATTTATTTTTTAATCAAATATTTCATAAAAATAAACTTTTACATACATTATATTTATCTTAATACATAAAATAAATTAATCAATTCAACAATAAGTACATAATCTTTTATTTTTGTATTATTAACATAATGAATTTAATAATTCATTTTTGGGATACTAAAGTATACTTTAACTTAATTAAATTAAATTAAATTAAACGAAATTACGAAACTTAAATATAACATAAACTAATTATACTAATTTATTATAACTAGTTTTAATTTAATTTAATTGAACTTATTCTAACCTAAATACTAACTTAAATCATCTTTGTGCTATTTAATTTATCTAAATACAAATAAATTAAATTTCATATAATCTGTTATGAAAATCTAAAAATTGGCTTATATTTAAAACCTATTTTTTTAAATTAATTATGTTTTTGCTAACCTAACCTATAATAATAAAACTTAATTTATTCTAATCTCATTTATCTAAAATTAAAGAAAATATTAATTTATTTCAATATATTTTATAATTTAATCTAATTTTTAATTTTGCGGTGGTTTTAAGTTCTCCTGTTCGTGCACTTAAAATATTGAGACTTAATTCAAGTTGAAATTGCTTAATCTTATTATAAATTTGATACAAACTAATTTATCAATAGCTACTACAACCTAATTAAACTTAATTTAATCTAGAATGATTGTAACCTAAATGTAAGTTAATATTATCACGTAGTTTGTCTAATGCTTGGAACGACTTTGAATAAAGCTTTTTATAAAAGAAATTATGGTCAGTGAATGTTCTCGATATGCAGGCACGTTGCTCAATAATAATTTGCGATTAATTCAGTTGTTGTTGTAGTGAAGTACGAATTACGTTAAAGTAGAACAATAAAAGTAAAACGAAATTGGGTGCAATCATTAGAAGGATCAAAGCAGCGTGCATTCCCACACGCGGCTATAATTTCGTTTTTTTGCCGCAAAACCTATAGGTGTGTTGCTCAACACTAATTCCCTCTATTAATTAATTTATTGTAATGAGAAAAAGCCCACATGCGTGAAATGACAGCAGGACTGCAGGGATAGTTTACAAGTGAAAAAAGCAATGGAGAAGAGAATGCAGAGAGAAAGAGACACGTGTAAAAATGCCTGCTACAGATATTACAATAATGATAACAGTAATAATGAAATAGTCTAAATTGTTGTCGGGCCTTAATTTATGGGATTCTGTCACGACGCGGAAAAATGGCAATAAATAAATAAGTATCAGAAGTATATGAAACGCATTGACAAGCTATGGTGTGGGTGCAGTAAATATCGGGAATGCTTCGCGCTTTGCGTCTCGGTTATTATGCAAAAGCTCTGCGCGAAACGTTTCCATTAAGATTTTTTTTTGAATCGTTTCCTCGCTTATTGCAAATCTGTATTATTTTTGTTGTTGTTGTTGTTGTTTGTTTTCGGATAATTCAGAGTGGAAGTGTCTAGGGAGTCCAATTAACATTTCAATTAGCTGCGACTTCAAGAATAAGGAGAAATCCACGCAGACTTCTGACATTTTAGTTGCCGCAATTTATTTGTTGTTACCTGTTCCCAGATTTTGTTGTTTTGTTCCAGTGTTTTACCGAAAAGCAATACCTTCTACATGCTCTACGATCCTTTCCATTCTACGTGCAGAATTCTATCACGATTATAATGAAACGCGCAAATCCACTAAATTGCCTTTTGCATAATGCTGCTGCTGCTCCTCCTCTTCCTCCTCCCTGCTTCAAAATCCACCACCTTTTCTCTTTTCTCTTTCTTCGTTGATTCCTTTCCTCTTTCAAACCTCCTCCTGCGCAACGCCACGCGATTTACGATTATTAAACAATTAACATTTCGCGGTTTGCATCATGCGCGAATTCAAAACAAATTATTTAGCTTGTGTCCATTATTACATAGAAACTAAATTTGCAAAACAGTCTTTAAAATAGTATAAATTAGTATTTAGAAATACAATTTCAATGTAATAACCAGAATATTGAATAGATAATTCTAAAAATATGTATACAGTTTTTTTTATGAATGAAACAATCATACCTCGATTAACATTCCACAAATTTACTTCGTTAAGCAAAACTTTGTTATTACAGTAAAAAATACTAAAGCTATAATAAGAAAACGAGAAAAATATTATGCGTTTTTACTCATTTTCTTAAAGCATTTCGATATGAATTTCTCTAATTTCGTTTTCATTTTCTTTAACTTCTTTGCTAAAATTATTTTCTAAAATTTCCATTGAAAAAACATCATCTTATGAATTGAATATATTTCTAAAATTTTGTATAATTGTTCTCGGGAGTTGAGCTTAAATTGGATTTATTTCTATTGAAATTGAGGACTTTATTATATATAAGCAGAAGTAAATCTCTATGTAAAATGATATTTTTTATTATATTTTATAATTAGTATATACTAAAATGTAGACTTAATATTATTATTTACTTGATAATTATAATTATTATATTCAAGTAAAAAATACTGATTTTTCTTTATAAGAAAGAAGTAATATAACAAAAATATCAAAAATATAAGAATATAAACTTCTTAAAGTATTTATTTTTGTAAAATTCAGTAGTTGTTTACTGATAAATTTTAACTGAATAAAATTTGAATATATCTAGATTTTGAAAAATATTTAACAATATGTCAAAATAAATCTAGAAATTTTGAAAGTTTTTATTACCAATGAATACAAAAATTATGAAGAATTTGATTGTCTCATTATAAACTGGACTATTATTTTAAAATTATTTATATTTTATAAATTATGTAACTTGTACAAACAATATTTAATTTAATTATGTATTATAAATGAAAAAATATATAATTAAGAATTAGTTTAAATTTAAATCGTCAGTTTTTGATATTCAAAACTTATAAATAACTCATATAAAATTTAACCTTACTTAATACAAACTTATTAAATAAAACGTAAACTAACCTAACCTAATTTACCAGTCTGTCAAAAACAACTTAACTTAACCTATGCAAAGATAAACCTAACCTGTTTTTTCTTATTTGGTATTTCATATTCCGACCGCAGACAAAGCATGTCATCCAAAAAGTCCAGGCGTAAACCTAACCTATATCTAAACCTGTCAAAACAACTTAACCTAACCTAACCTTTTCTTATTAGATCATGGAGATTATTGATGTAATTGAACATAACCTAATCAAACTTTAACCTGACTAAGCAAAACCAAGTTTAAAAATCTTACTCAAAATAAACTGTAAATCCAATATAACGTTACATTTGATTCAAATAAAATAAAAAAGTAATAAATAATAAATGTCAAAAAATACAGTTAAAAATTATTACTGATTTTTTAAAAAATAATAAAATTAAGTATTATTAAAAATTGTTAATATTTACATTTTGATATAAAATTCTCCCAGCTACGATTAATAAAGTTTTGTTTTTTATTTTTTGTCTTGAATTTAATTTTATTAGCTTCTGTAAAGTAATTTTTATTAAATAGAATTAACTTCATGAATAATGCAACTACTTTTATTATTGAAAAGCGATGCAAGTGCTTCATTGTAGGTCGTCGGTTTTCAATTAAGAATAATTAACTGGCGTTTGATTAATTCGATTAAATCGACGTGGCACGATTCCGTTTGCTGTCCGTTTCTCTCTGGATGTAATTTTTTTTTGTTCTATCGATTTTAATTCCCTTCTTCTTTCTTATTCCGCGCTGCGAAACAATAAACAACTGAATACTCTTTGCAACAAATAGACACACACATATTCATGATGACGATAATGGTGGTATGCGCGTTCGTTCATTGATTTATGCCTCTCGTGAGCGGCTTCAATTAGAAACGGACAGACAATGAAGAATAAGAAAAGTTTGTTTTTTTTTCAAATGAGACGAAGCACAGAGACGACGCAAATGAAAAATGGGAACGATGGGAACGAAAAATCCGCAATCGATTAAATCACGATATGATCACGTAATGATCTATTGGATATGCGTCTAAAGAGACACACAATTTATTACGCTACTAAAGCTATATAATAAATAATGAATATATTAAGTGCAATTATGGAAATCGACGTATTTCCATTTGCATTGCTCGAATTACTCGGTTTGCCACAAAAAAAAATAATATAGAAAAATTATGCTTTGCTATTTCTGATCGATTTTTATAATGAACTTTTGCTCCATTCTTTATAATTACTATATCTTATAAAAATAACTTTTTGTTAAGATTTTTCCTTGTGTTAATTTAAATCTTATAAAATTTTACAAAATTAAAGATTTTTGACAATTTACTTAAGCAACAAATGATTTAGAAATATTTATCGAAAGTTTATATTACTAAAAATTATTCTGTAATAGTAATTTTACGAATTTAAATTGTATAAATTCGTAAACGAATAATTTTTAGTAATTTTAACTTTTGATAAATATTTCTATTTTTTTTGGTCGAGAATTTTGCTAGTGTTAATTGAAAACTTTTAATCTTTCACTTATAAATTATACAAAAATATGTTTTCTACAATTTATTAAGCAATACAATTTAAATTCGTAAAATTACAATTACAGAATAATTTTTACAAATATAATTAAAAAAGCAACAATCATATTTTTTCATAATTTTATTGGAGTTTTTGGAATTTCCAGATATAAATTTCAAAAAAAGATGAAATATATATAAGTTTTTGTAAACATAAAATTTTGATTATCACGAAAATTAAATTAAATTTTCTATTCTTGTTATTTCCTGAAAAAATGTGTTTGATTAAATTTGAACATTGTTGTTGTTTTTTTTGTAAAACTTTATAATTTTATGAAAAATAGTATTATATAAAATGCGTGTTTATTATGTAATAAAATATAGATAGAGAGAGTGAGAGTGCATATTTTTACGAGTTAATTAATGTAGTTCTTATCTAAACGGTGTTCTTTCTCCTAAACGGTCTCATTTCGGTGTACAAGTGTTTCACGTCGGAGATTTTTGATTGATGGTCGACATTTTTGGCTACCGTTTCGATTCACTTTCACCGCGTACGAAATAATCCTCGACTTCTTCATACTTGCATCTAACGATCACCATGGCAACGACTTTAACGGTTCGCATTCTGGCGACAGCGCGACGACAATTATCACAATTATCCGGACGCACAAAAACACGTAATTGCTATGCAAAGAAAACGATCCGATTTGCACAAATCATAACTGCAATTGCCGATCGAAACCCGAAAACGCACGAATCATGAAATATTTTAACAAAATAAAAACAATTAATCTTATTAATACTTACATTTATTTAAATATTGCATTAGTATACTTAATTATAATAAACAATTATATTAAATTTAAACTAAATAATGTAAGAGATTACATTTGATAATTATGAATTTCTTTCATAATTACAGTTTATAAATTTTTTAATTTCTAAATAAATAAAATTATTATTAAGATATCGAAAGATATTTAATCAAATTTGAAAACGTTCCAATTGGTGATATTAAATTTTCTTAATAATGTTTTTTTAAACTCTGAAAACGAAGTTTTACTATACGTTTCCAAATTACTTCCTCTAGCTGAAATTTCAACAGTTTTATATTTATATAATTTTAGTTGAGTTACAAATTGAATAATATGAATATTCCAGCTTGGAGAATAAGTCTGGAGTACGAGTTATGGGTAATTCAATATTTTTCACTGCAAGAATTGCTTCAATACTTGGAGTCAAAGATAAAAATTTTACAAATTCTTTGAGCAATAGTTATTTCTACGATTGGTCTCCAGACATCCGTTGTAATCGATTGGAAATTTCAGTCAATACAGTTATTTCCATTTCATATTTATCTGGAAACAAGAAAACTAATCATCTTCATCCGCCTTATGATGTTAAAATAATTTCAAAATTCAAACTTACAGCTCGTAGCTTATTTCCAGCGTTAGTAATTGATATTTGGGCATTTGTGTCTGCATGTAATTCCTTCATCATAAGTCACATCGTCCCAATTTAGAGGATTTTTGCAATGAAGATTCTCACAGTCTGACGTTTTTGATGGTCGGGATGTTCGAATCTCTTCATTGCTAATGCATTTCAATCCATGCGAATGATATTACTTGAAGCAGTTTGCTGCATGTTGATTCCTCGAGCAGCATACTTATGAGCACTTTATAGAGCAGTAGCTTGATGTTCTTGCTGATCATTGGATACAGTATACTCTTTGGTATTAGCTTCGGATTTTCAGGAATACTCGAACATTCAATAAACCTTCTGGACGTTAGTATAGTCACGCTTTTCTTCAGATTTACGCCGATTCACCGCAAACCACATCTTATCTATCAAACCAAACTGTTTGTCATGATTGGTGTTATATTCTCAAAAGTAGCATTTCATCCTAAATAAGATGACATTTTTAACCACTTTATAAACAATTTTGGAATGGCCTCGGCAAATGGAAATGTTTTTGGAAAGTATTGCAGTTCGATTGATCACGCAGCTGAAGCGGAAAACACCAGCGCTGAACCATTGATAAATCTTCATTTTTTGAGTAAGTTTTGGTACTTCATCTTCATTGAGATTGTAGACAAAAATTACTATTTCTTTCAAATGGTATAATTTTTTTTCGGAATAGTAACGTCAAACCTTATTTATTTCTTGCCTAGTTTATCTTTCAGCTCATCATTATCCATCTTGCTGACAGTTAAATTTGAAGACCAAAATCGTGATCTCAAACCATTAAAATTTCGTTAATTCTTCGACTTTTCAAAAATAATCTTATATTTAATGAATTAATGCTAATATAATATTATATAATTTAATAATAATTATTCTTAATTTAATGGATAAACAATGAATATTATTTGAAAATGTAAATCTATGTATCAATTTTCTGATACACTGAATCAACTTCACCTAAAAAAATATTATTATTACGTAAAGTAAAATAAATTGAATCTCACCATCGTCAACATAAGTATATTCATTTGGAACTAAAAAGAGAAAATAGAAAAATACACATTATATTCATGTGGAAAATGTACACTCACCAAGATATCCACTGATTTGATTGTCTGGATATGAAACCAAAAATATTGCTTTAAAATATTGTTAAAAAAAAACTAATTAATCTAAATACTCACCAGGCGATAAATTATTACGTAAATCTACACTGTTTTCCTAAAATAATTGTAATTTAATAAAATAAAGAAAACTGAAATATTCATTATTACCCTGAAATTGACGTTCAGGTGATTTTCAGCCCTCCGTCGTAATGCATTAAATGTTACACAAGTTGATGCGATTATAATTAAAACACCTATTATTCCGACTAGAACATGCAAGATCCATTTTTCCTTTAGCATATTAACATTTAGATCTTTTTCTGAGCAATCGGCGTTGTGTCTAGCAACATGGAGCTCGTTCACATGTGGAAATTCTATTATAAAAAATGACTTCAAACAGTTGTAACGAGTGTCTATTAGCTCTATTTGCGATACATTTGTAAATAAACTACTGGTCATGGTTTTTAATAAATTGTTGCTCAAGTTGATGCGGCGTAAAGAAGGTAAGGAATTGTCTTCCAAATATTCCAATTTGTTGTGCTCCAAATGTAATTGTTGTATAAGTTTAACTCCCTTAAAAGTTTCCCGGCTAAGACTACCCGATATATTATTATAACTTAAATCCAGGATGAGGAAAGATGCTCCTAGGAATACTGCATTTCCAATAATGTGTATATTATTGTGATCCAAATGTAATTGATGTACGAATGTTATGTTGAGGAACATGTCTCCTTTTATTGAGGATATCATATTGTTACTTAGGAAAACGGCAACGGCTCTTGGAATGGATCTCGGCTTAATTGTTTTGATTAAATTATAATCACAATTAAATTGTGTTAAAGTACAGTTTTGTTTGACTAAAGGCATTTGATGCAACTTATTTCGCGCTAAAAGTAATTCATCTAAACATGTGTTATCGAAAGTATCATCAGAAATTAAATCTAAATTATTATTGTTAAGGTTAAGATATCTTAAGTTACTAATGTTTGTAAACATGTTAGCTTCAATAGAACTAATTTGGTTACGATACAGATTAATAATTTTCGAATTTGGTATCGATTTGTTCCCCAATTTCGTGATGATATTGTTCTTCAAAACTAGAACATCTGGTTGTATTCCCATGAATGCCTCAGGATTGATTTCTCGAATATAATTGTTTGATAAATCCAGAGTTGTTACCTTAATATTTGAAAAACTTCTATCGGGAATTTCACTTATATTGTTGAAATTAATATGCAACTCTTGTACACTCTTATTTCTTAAGATATTCAATATATAAAAATGAAGGTTGATATTGTTGAAATGTAGTTTTCCATATGACGTGCAGTTCGTTTTGCCAAAGTTATTACAAATTTGTGATACACATGTTGTTATCAACGCACTTATTATGATCGATACAGTTTCAGTATTCATTTTCTTTACTGCTTCAATTTTTTTTATAATAATTACTAAAGAAATGTTTACGATTGAATAAATAACTCACAACTGGCGTTATTTGCATTTATGATTCCTTATCGTAAAATGCGGTAAGTGCAGTTGATTGTGCGCAAAATGTTGCTATAATTTTCTTGAAACTGTAATTTATTAATATATAGAATTTTAAAATAAAATTATTAAAATTAATTCATTACTCAGAAATCAGTGTCTTTACATTTTTGTTTATATCTCGAAAAGTATGCGAAAATTGATCGTTGAGATACCAAATTAAAGTAAATCTTTAAAATTTTTCTACTGGTATTGTTAATACGTAATTCACTGTCAAACTTGAAGAAACGTTTTTGTAAGCTTTGAAAAAGCAGTCTCTTTACATTTTTGCTTATATGTCGAAAAGTATATGCGACAAATACATCTTTGAGTAACCAAATTAAAGTTAAATGTTCACTCTTTAAAATTTTTATACTGATATAGTTGTATCGATTGTTTTTTTAGACGAAATTTACTGTCAAACTTGAAGAAACGTTTTTGTAAGCTTTGAAAAAGCAGTCTCTTTACATTTTTGCTTATATCTCGAAAAGTATTAGAGATAAATTTATCGTTGAATAACCAAATTAAAGTTAAATGTTCACTCTTTAAAATGTTTATACTGGTATAGTTATATCGATTGTTTTTTAGACGAAATTTACTGTCAAACTTGAAGAAACGTTTTTGTCAGCTTCCAGAATGCAGTGTCTTTACATTTTTGCTTATATCTCGAAAAGTATTAGAGACAAATACATTTTTGAGTAACCAAATTAAAGTTAAATGTTCACTCTTTAAAATGTTTATACTGGTATAGCTGTGTCGATTGTTTTTTAGACGAAATTCACTGTCAAACTTGAAGAAACGTTTTTGTCAGCTTCCAGAATGCAGTGTCTTTACATTTTTGCTTATATCTCGAAAAGTATTAGGGACAAATTCATCGTTGAATAACCAAATTAAAGTAAAATCTTTACTCTTTAAAATGTTTGTACTGGTATAGTTATGTTCATTATTATTTACAAGTAATTCACTGTCAAACTTGAAAAAACGTTTTTGTCAGATTCAAAAATGTAGAGTCTTATATCTCGAAAAGTATTAGCGACAAATTCACCGTTGAGTAACCAAATTAAAGTAAAATGTTTATTCTTTAAAATGTTTTTACTGGTATAGTTGTGTTCATTATTATTTACAAGTAGTTCACTGTCAAACTTGAAAAAACGTTTTTGTCAGCTTCAAAAAAGTAGGGTCTATATTTCGAAAAGTATTAGGGACAAATTAATCGTTGAGTAACCATATTAAAGTAAAATGTTTACTCTTTAAAATGTGTGTACAGGTATAGTTCTGTCCATTATCATTTAGACGAAATTCACTTGAAAAAACTTATGATTTAAAATTTTGTACTTTTTAAAATTTTATGCTTATATAAATTTCAGCGAAATTGTTTATAAAAATAGTCTGTGTTTTATAAATTTTAAATGTGTCATGATATTATCATATGAAATTACATGAATCATTTGAATCACCACAATATTTCCTGTCTAAACGTCGCCTTAATATATTTCTAATATTAAATATTAATATAAAGATATTTATTATCTTGTCAGGTGATTTAATTTAAAAGATTTATTTTTATTACTATACCATTTTTTTAACTTTTTTCAACCATAATTTTGAAAATAAATAAATCAAAACTTATCATACATATTATTATTCTTTGTACTATTTAGCTTTTAATGTGTGCATTGTATTTATTTTATATAATCACTAGGTAAATTATAAATTCTTAGATTATAGACATTTACTTGTAAAAAGAAGGCAGGTTGACATCAGAAAAGGCAAAGCAAGAAAACTGGTAAAGAAAGGAAAAGAGCAAACAGTAACTTTGAGGATGACCAAATACAATGAAGTCAAGATTATCTCGGAGGTGAGGTAATTAAGCGTGCAATAAATTACGAAATGCCGAACATAATTTATTCGAGAGGTTCTAATGCGCGGCTACCCGTTTTTCCGATTTTTACCTGATGTTTCTTCTATGTGCAGTGGATCTTAGAGGATCTGCAAGGTGTATGCCAATTAAGCTGTTACTCCCGCGGAGGCACCATAAATCAGTGTTCGAAAATGGTCAATTTCCGTGCGCTTCATCGTCCTTTTGATGTAACAACAAATGGCGCTGCGCTGTTCACCTTCTTCCTTCCACATCCAGACAATATTTGTTGAGTATTTCGTTGGTCGGCGCCCATCTGGGATCGCGCCAATCCTCGAAATTAGCATACTTTATTTATTGCCATTGTTACATGCATGATTTACGGACTCTCAAAGTGCCCTCGTTTGAGACTTTTGCACGCTCATAACAGCAGAACACGTACAACTCCCACTGTGACGAGTCCTCCTTCTTTGTTTTACGTTTGGTTCTGATCTCCATTTATTGCACAAGGTGGATTCATATCGTACACTTTTTTGGTTTCTGCGTTTTTCTCTGCTCGATCCTCATTCGCCTCGGAGATCTGGGAGTGTGTACGTGGCAAAAAAAAGCACTTGTTAATTGCCTCTGGTAGCTAGCCAAGTGATTTATGCAAGAGGTTTCACTGCATGTACCATATATCATTTACGTGATATGCGATGCGCCCAGGGATTACGCAACACGTTGATAACTCCGGTTTCTAGCTAATTTTTCTCTTCTTCATCTTCGTCCATTATTACAGGCAGCGGGGCACGCACGAAGATAGAAAAGTTTGGCATTTGTGTTATGTAAATATTGGTATAAGTAATAGGGAAAACGTGCGTTCGCTCCTCGGTCGTTGATGGCCTAAAATAATGATAGTGATTCGGTTTCGATTGGGTAAGAGAAAATCGATTTTATGGCCACAATTCTCACACATCTCGCACGGCCAATTATCGGAGGCTTCCGAAGAGGACAAGAGATTTTCATTCAACACAATCGACGAAGATAGAATGAAACTGTGTTATTCTTTATTTTTATTTCTATTTTCCTTTACTTCTTCATAGTTCCATTCATTTTATTTGTAATACCTAATTTAACTAGTGAAAAATAGCTCAATTTATCTAATAAATAACATCCTAAAAAATTTCAGAATTAGTATCTTCTGACCCTGATTTGCTCTAGCATTTAAATTACTTAAAAAAAACATTTTTACACAAATCAAATTTTCACAAAAAATGGATATATAATATTTACAAAAATTATTTATATTAAGATTAAAATAAATTTTGTTATTTATGAATTAATATTTCATATATATTTTTAGAGGTAATAATAGAATAGAATAAAATTTTACGTAAATAAATGAGTAATTTTAATAGTGAAAATTTTGATAAGGAATTATTCAGAAAACATGCATTTTTAATACAAAACAATATTTATTTTCTACTCAGTCCAACGTTCAGAATTTCCTCAATGAACCAAATATCTATTTATAAAATTAATATTTACCAAAGAATTTGTTGCAATAAATTAATAATAGTTTTCCTGTAATTTGTGCAATATTGAATCATTAGCCATAAATATTTGTTAAAAAAATTATTTTTTTTATACGTTAACACTCTTATAATGATATATAAAGCTTAATTAGCATAACAAATATTATTATAAACAAATAAGTTTAGTTGAGGAAGAATTGGCAGGAGAAAATTTGAATTTTTTTTTTATTATTAATAAATGTTAGACTATTGCTGTAGTCATGTTATTAATAAGTTAACGGTATGCGATTGTAACGCCATCTGTTATTTATTTTTTTCTAGAAAATTTCTTATACTTGTCTTCATATTCTGTTACTTATTAAATCGGGTTATCGAAGAAATTAACCAAATATCTATTTATAAAATTAATATTTATCGCCTATTTATAATTTACCAAAGAATTTGTTGCAATAAATTAAAAATAGTTTTCCTGTAATTTGTGCAATATTGAATCATTGTTTTGATGATTTAGCCATAAAAATTTGTTAAAAATTAAATTTAAATATTTTTTTTAATGCGTTAACACTCTTATAATGATATATACAGCTTAATTAGCATAAAAATATTATTATAAACAAATAAATTTAGTTTTTATTATTAATAAATGTATGACTATTGCTGAAGTTGTCTTATTAATAAGTTAACGGTATGCGATTGCAACGCCATCTATTATTTATTTTTTTCTAGAATTTTTTTTATACTTGTCTTCGTATTCGGTTACTTATTAAGTCGGGTTATCGAAGAGATTAACCAAATATATATTTATAAAATTAATATTTATCGCCTATTTATAATTTACCAAAAAATTTGAATATTATTATAAACAAATAAGTTTAGTTTTTATTATTAATAAATGTAAGACTATTGCTGAAGTTGTCTTACTAATAAGTTAACGGTATGCGATTGCAACGCCATCTATTATTCATTTTTTTCTAGAAATTTTCTTATACTTGTCTTCGTATTCGGTTACTTATTAAGTTGGGTTATCGAAGAGATTGGTAATGTAAATTGCATAATATGTATGAGATGCTGCGTGGGATGTACGGGAAACGCGGGAAATTTGAATATGATTAACGTCCGCGTACGGGGTTAAGAGAATAGGAGGAATAACTGTGCGCGTTATTTGTGTGCCTCCTCTTCTTTTCCTTGGTAAGAAATCATATCACGTTCGCGGTTTGCCCACTGATATGGTTAAAAATAGTAATAAGTAAACTTTCCCACACCGCGGAGTTTAATTGGTACGCCGAGAATGTTTGCTCAAGAAAAGTAAAAGGTAAATAATAAATGATTATTTATAAAACTATATTATTATATTAACTGCATAAACGTTTCAGCGTATGCATGTGTGCGAATGCGAATGTTAATGTGTATAAGTGTGTCTTGTATATGTCTATAAGTGTGTATGTGTGTGTATGTGTATAGTGCACATAATAATAAGTAAGATAAGTGCAAATGCAAGAGGCATATTTGGATGAAATGCATGTGCATTCTCCTCTGGCCTTCGGAAAATGGGATGCGAAGCCGTGACTGTCAATATCCCAAGTCCTAACCCCGTTTGTTTTTCTTGTATCCCAGCACCACCTTCCACCATCCAACGGCAAATTGCATTCTGTCTGTGCTCGGATGCGAATTGCACGTCTTTTTACAAATTGTGTACACGACATGTTATACATCACCTCATACCATGATTATGCGCACACACACACACATATAGACTCACACAAAGCACATGAAATATGTACGTAATAAAGGAAAAATATGGCTCTTTACCGTTATTCTCTCCGTCTCCAATCCTACATATTTATTAATAATCTCTAACTGATCATTCACAATTGAAATATAATTAAAACATACTTACTACGTTACTATTTTAAGTTATATGACTTGCTATAATTTGATATCAAATACTACTAAGTGTATAATAATGACATTCTATATAATGTCGCATAGCTTTTCTTAAAAAAAGGAACATACACTTTATTCAGAATTATTTTTTGTACACTTTGAACATTACTTAGGCATTATATAGAATTTCGAATGATACACTATATATTTTGACATAATATAATTTGACATAATGTAATTTGACATAAGAAAATTTGACATAATAAAATTTGACATAATAAAATTTGACATAAGAAAATTGATATAATAAAATTTGACATAATACAATTTGACATAATACAATTTGACATAATGTAATTTGACATAATAAAATTTGACATAATACAATTTGACATATAATGATTTGCCATTTTTTATATACTTTTATGTTTACTATAAATGCTAAATTAGATTAAAATATTTATACAAAATACCTAATATATTCTAAACATTACTTAGGATTTTTATAGAATTTCAAATTACACACTATATTATTTAACGTAATGTAATTTTATATAATATAATTTGACATAGTAAAATTTGACATATATAGTTTGATATAATATGATATAATTTTCTCTGTCATAACAAAATTTGACGTACAATAATGTGACATAATAAAATTTGACACAAAGTAATGTGACATAATAAAATTTGATATAGTTTTATTTGTAACAACTAAATTTGACACAAAATAATAATGACATATATAACTAAATTTGATATTAATAATTTGCAAAAATAAAATTTTAAATAACATGATTTGACATAATTTTATTTGTCATAAAAAAAATTGACGTGTCATTATTTAACATTTTATAACTTAACATTTATAATTCAAACAGCTGTCAAAACATCAAGCTTGAGAAACGCTCTTATAAATTATATAAAAGTTTTATTATATTATAATATTTATTTTTATACTTTTGTAACTGTCACAATAAATATTATTATTCTTCATAATTTAATAATGTTTATAAACAGTAAATCAATAATGTTTAAAATTTTCGCATTGCATTTGTTTGTAGTTGTACTGCGACCTAATTGAGTATATTAAACAAATTTTGACGCTTTGGCAAAATTTGACAGATGTCATATTTGTCAATAAACATCTGTCAAAAATTCAACTTTAAGAAACACGATATTAATACTTTAATTAATATTAATAAAGACATAATTCGGATATTAAATTGTATTTATTACATAATATATTATCATTTATTCTATTTATTATGTAACAAAATATATATTTTTTTTTAATACTTCACTAAAAATTACAAAAAATATTAGACCAAAGAAACCGTCGACAAAAATAATATTTGATTTAAGGGCGTTAGTTGTTATTTTTTGTTAATAATAAATAATTTTTATATGAAACTATTCGGTTTTCTTAAATGAAATTTATTTCAGAAATTTTTCAATAAATATTCTTTATTCAAAAATTTCTCAATCTCCTATAAATTATAATTCAAGCTTAATTAAATAATTATTCAACAAATTAATTGATTTAAATTATAATAATATTTGTTGTAATAATTATAATTCGTGGATGTTCTTTGAGTGAAAATATTTTGAAACATATTTCTTGTTCTTAAACTTAAAGAAAATAATAATAAAAAATAAGATACATCAATAGTAATTGAATCATTAAAATATATTTATAAGTTTAATTAATTGGCTTCTTGAAATTACGTACTTTTAAAAGTGCTGATTAGATTTTGCTATTTCACTACACAGTTTCAAACAGCTTACGCATCTAATCTTATTATACAATGCGTAGGTAGAACAACACCAACCTAGTGATTTGATTACGAACAAAAAAAAATAACCGATCGAGAATCAAGAAGAAAAATGATGATGTTGGCATAATAAACTCTTTTAGAACAGATCAATTGATAGATAATAATAATGATTATTGTGGTACAAGCAAAGTCTTTTTGCTTTTCCTGCAACTATAATTCATTGTGACACACACCTCACATACAAGCACAAATCTATACGTATATAGAAATATGCGTAGTTTATATTTATGTGTGTTTGATTAGAGGTGCCTGATCTACGGCGCCGATCGAACTTTGTAATTTTCTTTCTCCGAGATTTCTCCACATGAGGAATGAATGATTGCTTTTGGCATTGGATTCGATACGCCCACGGAATTCGCAACGCACAAATAATTAATCGAGTCCGGTAAATCTTTGCATTAATCCACCACCTGATTGAAGGGTTTAAAATAGAACGTATTGCATTGCGGTTAATAGTAATAATAAGCGTGGAGAGTACGCGTGATTAATGAATTAACATAACAAGAACCTCGTTTAATGTGGATGCATTATTCTTTCCACGTTTCTTGTTGGAAAGTGCTGTGATCACACCGAAGACACGGATTCTACTACATCCTTTTTTTTCTTCTTTTCAATTACCTTCTATCTTCTTCTCCGATGCAGTCACACAAACATAAATTTAATAAATTGATTTATATTTATGCATAAAGAAACCAAAAAAAAAAAAAATAAAAGAGAAAATAAAAATAGGTATGCAGATAACGGCCGGGACAAGGTGATCGAGATGCAATGGTTTCGCTATCCGTGGCAAGGTCAATCCCAGTTCCTGCATTTCGATAATGTCTCGAGATCTCCCATAAACGGTCATTAATTATATATTCAATTTTGCGGCGACAATAAATTACACAACAATCCAATTTGTTACGTTTTTTGATATTATTTTTTTTTTCAAATTTTATTTTATTTTTCGATCGGCTGCCCACAATTTGTCACTTTGTAAGAGATACCGAAACCTATAAGGAGACACAACGATGATGACAAAACAATTCGTGCTTAGTAGATTCGTGAGGGAGAGCGAGAAAGAATGACTCATTCGAAGGAAGCAGTCTGATTGTTTTGGCTAATAATAAAAAAACACCTACAAGATTTCGGACCGAACATTTTGTTCCATTATTTTTTTTTAAACATCTATTGTTGTCAAACTAAGATACGATGTAGTAATAATAATAATAATCGGTGATATTACAACATTGATTTGATAAATTGGTTATTCTTTAGGAGAAATGCTTACATTTAGATCAACCTATTTTATAGCCTAATTTAAATTTTAAAAAACTAGTCTAATATATTTACTACATCATTTTGAATCAATTTACATATCAAAATCCACAATTTTGATTTACTGAAGAACCTACCTTCACTATAAATATTTCCAATTTTATAAATTGACTGTTATTTTCACGTTTCTTCAAGACATAATACTTTTATTTTGAGTTGAAATAAAAAAAAAACTAAATTATGCACATTTTAATTTGTTTTTTTTTCAATTCACACGGTTTTATGTATCAATATCCAGGATTTTTATTTAAACGGTTTTATTAGGGTGAAAATCAGGTTATAAATGCAAAATTAATATTTGTAATAGCAAAGACCAAAATTATAAAATTTAAAAAAAAACTTATTTCTAATTTAATTTATTTTTAATTTATAGTAAAGATTCATTCTATATATAACGTTAATTAATGGAAAATTAATTTTACTTATATAATAAATATATAAATCCAACTAATTTCACTGAGATGAATCTGGAAATCAAAACATGTAAAGGGCTGGATATGGCCCGCGGGCCTAGGTAATTCCGTTTTATATAATAAGTAGTATTTCAAATATATAATCCTATAGATATTAACTAATAATTATTTTTTTATGATAATATTTTATATTTTTTTATTCATCAGAAATAAATAAAAATAAACTATTATATTTAAAAAAAAATCAAAATTTTATGGAGTTTTATGACAAAGTAGCAAAATTACATATCGGCTTGGTATGTTTATAGTTTTTGAAACCAATTTATTTATGTTTATTCCGTTATGAAAATGTTTATTGGTTTATGTGGAATCAAAGGCTAATACCAAAATCAATTTAAAATGCAGCAAAATTCAATACAAATACATTTTAAGAAATAACTATTTTTAAAAGTTAATGTATATATTTTTAATTAAAGAGAAATTTATTAGATTGCGTTTGGAAGATAAAGAGGTAATCATTAAATTTAATTGAAATTGATGTGAATATTATTACATTTAATTTAGACCCATTCTTGGAATAAATTGCTTAATTTTAAGAGAAAACTAAATCAAGAACTTGAAACATTTGGATCTAAGGAAATTAATTTAATTAAAGAGAAGTTTGTAATCTAAATTAATTAATCATTAAGTTTTATTTAGAGGCGTCTTTAATTTAAATGTGATCATTTAAAAAGTTGATTTACTTGTTATATCTGAATAGAAGTAGTTTTTGGAATCAAAATCAATTAATTTCAAATGCAATTATAGTAATAATTTTTAATCGAGATTTATATAATTATTTTTCCGAGCCGAATGAGGCTCTTTCAATGAGTAATTCAAGCTCACTTAAGTTGAATAAGCAAAATTAGGTTCACTAATAAAAATGAAAATTTTCTTCTAAAAGGTTGTCAATCTCTAGTTTAGCGGAACATATTAATCTTTGGGTTGAATGATTTCATAAACATAATTAATATTAAGTATATACAATGATATTTTTGAAAATTGATTGTATGGTTAATACTTTCCGGACAAGCGGCGGATATATCCGCCCCATATAATTTGCACGTAAAAAATTATATGAATGACATAAATATATGAAAGACTTGTCTTTTTCAAACAAAGCTGTCAAACGTCATTGATATTCATATATATATTCACCCTAAATTAATAATAATATTTAATGAAAATATATTAATTTCAAATTAAATAAATTAAGATAATTAAAAACAATATTGTAATAAACTAAGTCTAAGATTTCACTAAATATAATTGTAAAAAAAATATTTATTTTAAGATGTAATAATATTTATTACAAGATATAAGTATTATTCAAAATGAAATATGTATCGAAATAATAATAATAATAAATAATTATTGTTAAAATGAATTAATATAAGAAAACTTTGAACTCATTGTTTAGATCTTATGACTTTATAAAAATATGCGTCATCTATTGCGTCTTATGTTTTAAGCAATAAGTAATAGTTGATGTCTTGTTCAAATAAATTTCAAATTTGACGGGTGTCATGTGTCACTAAGTGAGGCAATTAAGAAAACGTATGGATGATGTTCCTCTGACCTTTGGCTCTTGACCTCTCAGATTTCCCTGCGTTCACAGATCTCCTGAGGTCATTAAGGCACGAGAAGTCGCGAACGCTCAGCAACGTTTCAAAGTCATTTCTCGCTCACTCACTCTATAAAATATATGCAATTAAAACGGAATTATTACGAAATCCTAACCTAACCTAACGATGATTCAGCCATTAAAGAACATAACCTCATAAATAATTGAAATTCATCGATTTAAAACGGAACATAATAACAAGGATTTATTTATAAGAACAAATCCTGGTTGGTTCATTAGAATGTACATATGATAAGTAAAATTAATCTTCCATTACTTAACCATGATTTAATTTTTTTTTTTTTTTTTGGAGATTGCAATTTAATGTTTTATGCATTCTTTATTAATGCATCGGAGAGTGGATGGAAAAGTTTTGGTTTAAATGGATTCCATCTGGTTCGGAAATATTGTATCCAATCAAAATTCCATGGCCGGAAAGGAAAACGTCTTTGGCTTGTGAAGACGTTGGAAGTGGAGGAGGAGAGACATCAAACGGACCCAAACCGCTTCCTGAATATCTCAATATAATTGCCTTTGCGTAACGCAAATCACTTTTCACAATGAAACCATAAAACAGCGTCAGACAATCGCCATTTGCCTACTCGGAAATATTAAAGGCATCCATCACCGAGCAATTAAAAGGAAAGAAGGATTTGAAGAAAAAAATATACTTAATCGAAAATTGACTCGAGCAAGGACGAAGATTGAATTAGAAAAAATAAAATATAGGCGAAGATTGATCGTTTTCCCATTGTTTCGTAATCGCCCTGTGGTTGTTCGTTATTTTTTTTTTGCTATTAGTTATTCACTACTCCATACTATTATTCTCCTTCTAATTGATGAAAATTGAGTGACGAGGTTCGAGTCGTCACGATCCGTCCTTTACTCTTACTTCTTGCACCGTCTTCATTTGTCTATCCTTCGGCAAAATCGCACAAAAAAACACGTGCATTCCTCGCGACTATTTTTAGATGTATTAGGTTGTTCCTCCTCCTTCTCCTCCTGCTGCTGCGTCGTGTCCTGCAACGCTCGTGGCTGCAAAAAATCCTTCGTCAAGGTTCATTTTGTTACCGGCAGATTCAAATTATTGTTATTATGCGCTTCGCTTCAGGCGCAATTGTTGACACACACACACTTCTTCGGCTTTATGCAAATCTCGATGAATATTTCAAAATTACTCATAGGGTAATGGAAACGAGGGGGAAAATAATGCGATACTATTATTTATCCATCGCTGATGTCAGCACCAATTTCTATTTATTATTTGCTTTGCATTAAATTATATTAAGGCGAATGTTTGTTGAGTGATGGAAGCACTCGAAACCGAGCACGTGGGAAGTGTGCAATTAAATGCGTATTCATTAATTAAAATTCGCTCAAAAACTTAACTCATACTTCTAATTAGCAAATATCCATTGATGTGGGTTGTGCTACAGTATCTCTTTATCATGTTTTGCTCTAAAACTTAACTCATACTTCCAATTAGCAAGTATCCATTAATGTGGGTTGTGCTATGTTATTTATGTAGTAGGAAGTGTCGATGGGAAGCGGAAAGTAAACATTAATTCCATCATTCGGTGCTTCTAGGAATAGATTTGTTTGCAAATCCGAATGAAGGAGAGAAATGATTTATAATTTTCTAACATTTAGTGTTTCAAGGTGTTCGTTCATTCGTTCGTATATGGAAAATGACAAATTCGTTACAATTTACAATAAGTTTTCGTTACCTTCAACATGGAAATGGAAATAATGTGAGGTTTACAATAATAAAAGGAAAATATAATTTATTAATATTAATGATAAAAATAAATACAAAATTTATTTTAAATTACAATTCTTTATCCTTCAACTAGTTGTAACCTTTTTGTATAATTTTAAAAAATTTCAGAAATTATTATATATTTCCAAAGTCGTCTTATTTATTAGAAACATTCACTGCTGTACCTTGGGCCCAAAATAATTTGTAATTCGAAAATATGTGAGCTCCACGAAAATTTTTGGGGCCCACAATAAAAAAAAAATATAATATGCCCCTTACCACTTATTATCCCTCCGTCATCATCTACTTAACTTTATTTCATATTTTTTCTTCTAATGTGCATTTAATAATATTTTTTGCACAGAAATTATAAGACGAAAAAAAAATCATAGTAAACTTTCTTTTATGACACTTCACATTATTTTATTAATTTTAATATTTTATCATTAAAACGTTTGGGGAATTATGAAAAAAAAATCTATGATAGTATTTTAGAATTTAGTTTAAACTATTGTTAATCACAAACTTATATAACTTGAACAGAAATAACGTTTCTTTAATGACAAAATTTTATTTCAAAAATGTATTTAATTTTAATATAATATTTAAAATAGTAATAGTATGTATAGTAATTTTATGTTCTAAATACTAATTTTGACTTCAGAATAATTCAAGTAATTTAAGTTAAAGTAAACAACAAAACTAATATAAAATAAAGTGAAGTTTAAAATAAGCTATAAACCTAATTGATGTAATAATTAACCTAAACCTAAACTATATAGGGTAATTCTGCCTTACTTATTTTCATTATTTAATAGAAGTCACTTTTAGTTTACTTTAGAAGCAAGTTTTTGCTTATTTTTGTTTGCAGCTCCAAACTTTTTGTAACTGCGCCTCCATTAAAAATATAATGTTGTCGCTTAATCTTATTTTAATTTATAAATGTATATATTTTCAGTCATGACATTTTTCATATGCTATGATCGGGGGTTGATTTACATTTTTTTTTTCATAGATTTTTAAATATTTACATTTTCATACCTCCCAGTTTGAAAACTGCAAACATTTTCGACACATTTTTCTATTTCAGAATTTTCAGGAAAACTTGACCAATGTTCTGGTGTTTTGTTTGCTGATAATATTTTAAGTTCCAAATATATAATAATAAAAATATATAATTTATTCAAGTTCAATCTTGAACTTTTTGAGTTTCAAAATTACTTTATTGTTAACTCAAATTAATTAAGTTGCTATAAATAAAGTAATTTTTTGATTGTCTCGAGCTTATATAAAAAAAGTTGTTAATAAGATGACAAAAGGTATAATAAAAATATAATTTATTAAAGTTCAATTTTGAATTTTTTCAGTTTCAAAATTATTTTATTGTTAAATCAAAATAATTAAGTTGCTGAAAATAAAGTAAATTTTTGATTGTCTGAAACTTTTATAAAAACAGTTGTTAATAAGATGACAAAAGATATAATGAAAATATATTTAATTAAAGTTCAATCTTGAACTTTTTGAGTTTCAAAATTACTTTATTGTTAACTCAAAATAATTAAGTTACTAAAAATAAAGTAAATTTTTCATTGTCTAAAGCTAATGTAATAAAAGTTGTTATATATTTTATTAATGTTCAATCTTGAAGTTCAAAATAATTAAGTTGCTAAAAATAAAGTAAATTTTTGATTGTCTAAAGCTAATGTAAAAATTATAGACAAGACTTAATTGAGATGTTTGAATATGTATATGATTATTTTATTATTATAATATTCTTATTTTGGTGAAAGGCTAACCTCTGAACTCGAATCAATGGAAAGGGCCTGAAAGTGTAAAGATTGCAAAATTTATGCAGAACCGACGATGGTAATGCGGCAATTCGCATGCAGGCTGAAATCCTCGAATGGATTTAATTACCGATGGCGAGTAATTAATTTATCTTGGGATTTGATCGACGCGAAAGATATTGCGAAAATTTTACGGACTTGAAAAGGATTTAATTACAATGGAATCGCGGACTGAGAGAAAAGTATGGGGAAGAGAGGACGAAGCGAAGGAATAGACGTAAGGACGAAGAAGGAGGATCTGTTCTTCCCGATAAATAAATATTTTATTGGCATCGTAATTAAATGCTTTCCATTGCGGCTGCAGTAATGACGGTGCACAGGCCGTATATAAATATTAAAATTCTAATTTCGCATCGCATCTCTCTCTACAATTTCTAATAAATCCATGCATTTTATTGTTCCTGTAAAGTTTTTAATGAGCCGTCAGCTTTTAACTCATCTCTCGACTGTTTTTGCCTTCGGTTTTCTTTTCATTTCAAGATTGCACAATGCGACTCCATAATATTTCCACGTCACGTGGTTTCAAACGTGCTTTCCCATTGGCTCGTTTCCATTTTCAATACATTTATACACATGTTTCATTTTTATTTCTCGCAAAGATCAAGGATCAAAGCATATCTCAAATACATAACATAATATTTTCTAAACTTGAGAGAAATATTTGGACTTATTAGTTTTCAAAAAACATTATTTTATTAACACGAAATGAATATTAATATATAATTTTTAAATTGTGTTTTGGTAACTAAGCAAAGATTTATAACGGCATCGACTGAAAAAACTAGTAGCGCCTCTCTAATAATTAAGATTCGATTAAATTGAATGGGCGGATATATCCGCCGCTCGTATTCAAATAGTTAATTATTACATTTTTTATTAACATAACTTTAATAATTAATAATATACGTCAAACACTCGATTAATGCGGTTTTATTGTTAGTATTTTTTTTAATTCATAATAAAAATATTGAAATTTTCATTTATAATATTAGATTAACAGGTTTATTTTTAAGTAAATCCTAACATATAAATTGTTGCAAATATTGGTACAAATCTTGAAAGAAAATTGTAAGAAATTGGGGCAGTGATTTCTTAAGGTGTGAATTTATAAAATAAGATGTAATATTATGTAATAATTTAATTGGAGTATGAACTAAGATTTCCAAACAATTTCATGTTTTAATATCAAGTTTTTTTCCTATTTAGATCTCGTCCTTATTTTTTTTTCTAGGATCCTCGTGAGAATTTGTCGGAGCGGAATTGTCCATGCTCGACTGAGCAACGGAAACAAACGGTCCCATTGTATGAAAACGATTTATCCAAATAAATATATAATAAATATTGCACATTATTATCCATACGTACACACGAACAGAGGTTATTATTGTTTCCATGTATTTAGCATAACTTTTGCATGCACAAACGGCGAGCAAATCACAATTGAATTTATGTCCCATTACGAAATTGGAACTATCTCTCTCCTTCTATTACATGCACTCTCGAAATCCCATTATTGACGTTTGCGCAATTTATCTGATATTATATTTGTGTGTATTGCATGTTTCTATATCTACATATTGTGTATAAATTGAGAAATTGATTTGCATTCAATCCGTCCGGGTTTTATATTGAGTTATCAAGAAGGAGGAGGAAATACGAACGACCGGCCAAATGCGATCCCGAAATGAAGCGATTTCCACGCTTTCACATCACAATGGGTGCCGTTTCGTAACACGTACATACATCCACACACCCGAACAACAATGAGATTAAGTCCAATAATTGCGGATCCACTCTTCAAGAATGTTTACCTCACGTCTAAAAGCTTTGAATTATACCGCCGAGCGTAAGAAATCAATTACTGTAAACACTTTGTAACATGTCTGATATTTCCGTCCCATTTTTTTTGTATATGTCAGAAACATCATTCATGCTATTATATGAAGATTGTTATATTCTTTGTTATATTTTCTTCTATAAGTCACAACTTTTCTCGTTTAGAAATTGTATAATATTTTTTTGTATAATATTTGTTATCTCACAAATTTGGGTAATTCTGTTTTTAACATATTTTTGATTAATGAATTAATAATATTTATGAAATAAATTAACCGGCAATGAAATTGGATAGAATTTCACACAAAATTACAAGAAAATTAAAGATATATATTTTTTTAATTCCATATAGTTTTAACTATAATTTACATGTTTATAATTAATGATGGTATTAAAAGTTAAAGAAATATAGAGGAAAGATCACTTTTCAGACGCTTAAAATTTTACAACAAATTACAAAATAACGATAAGAAAATTCAAGTTTTAATTTATAATCAAATTATTACTAATAGTTTTAGCTTTAATTTGTATACTCAACAATTATAATATTCTTGTTACTAATTGAGACATTCATGAAAATATAAGAAATTTAATTTTCTTACTTTATAATTTTCATGACTTCAATTTTCATTGCTAATTATAAGAAATGTTATACAACTATTGAATTTGTAAACTATTAGAATTTGTAAATTTTATATTAATATTATCGCTATTGGAAATTGAAATATACATGAAAATATAATACAATTAAAATATTCAGAATTGCAATTTCGACTTCCATTTTCATTTTTAATAGTAACAATATTTTCATTTATTCTTGAGAAATGGTGGAAATGTTAACTTTAAATATTATAGTGCGTATAACAAAAAGTGAAAGTTTCAACTAATATTGATACAAACCTTTGAAGCTTTAATTTTAATATGAATATTCATTATTAATAATATATTTATTGGTTATTCATCATTTATTATTAAATTTTACAGAAAGTTACATAAAATTGGGAAGAAGTACAATCCTCAACTTATTTTATTTTTTTCCTAATAGTTTTAGATAAATTTTAATATTCAATATTTATAATACATTTATTTCTTATTGAAATATACATGAAAATATTTTCATCGGCTTAAAATTTCATAACTTCACTTTCTATAGCGAATTTTCTAATCCTTGATATTTTATGACAATTTTATTCCTATTATTTAATAAAGTCTTCATTTTTGCCATTTACAATTTATTTGCTTCAAAAAATTACATGAAACTGGGAAGAAGTACAGCTCTCAACTTATTTCCATTTTGTTTTACTAATAGTTTTATATAAATATTTATGAAAATGTGAAAATACTACTTTTCATTTTATTCCTTTTAATTAATTAATTTTTTAGGTATTTAAAATTAATTTTTTTCAAATTTTTAAGAAATTAGCAAAAAAATGAGAAGAAATGCAACTCTCATTTTTCAATTTTATCATTTTGAAGCATGTGGTATATTAAAAAAAAATCCGTTTTAATTAGTTTTCATTAATGAAATAGAAAATGTAAATATTAATTTACTTTAATTAATTTGCAATTCTAAGTTCTAAAAATGTCATCCCAAACACAAAAGTAACTAAAAAACTGACAACTAATAGTTATTACGTAATTCGTTGTTATTGATTCAATTACTAAGTGCATGGTACAATTATTAATTTAAATTCAAGTTGAAAACAAGCTGAGTTTGCGTGTGTGCATTTGCAGAGGTAATAATTCAAAATATTAATGAATTCGAAATATGAAACTTAGTTTCTGCCAACGATTATTTTATGCATTAGCGGCGTCCAACTAATTGGGTCATAAATACCGAAAGATACTTTGTGTATTAGTGGATATCAATATTAGAAAAAAATGCGAATGCACAAAAGCAAATTCATAATTTGCATAATAAACGTGTCCAATTTTTTTTTTGCTATTAGAAATCGCTTTCCAATTAAAAAATATATTAATTTGCGTAGACAGGAACAACTATGAGAAACTATGATGAAAAAAAAAATGTTAAAAGGCTTTTGACGACCGACGACAAATTGATTTAGATGGATCGGTCTTAAAAGCAAAATGAACGATTTTATGGTTCGCAAATAGTGCAGTTACCGAGACTATGCAAATCCCGATGAATAAATTTCGGGACGGTTCTCAACACCTCCGAATGACCACTTTACTGATATAGCCTAGATGATTTATGCATTGGGTCGTTCGAATGAGCCAATTATTAAATTTGAATTTTTACTGCCTTCGTAAAACTTGCATCATTTACCGATAGTTTCACACGGTCGGAGGAGTGCGTTATTTTTTTTTTGCTGTTGTCGCTGTTATTCTCTCACCTGTTTCGTTATAAATATTAGATAAACGTGTGTGAATAAAAAAAAAATATGAAAAGAGAGAGAAAAAAATAAAAATAAGTTGTAGCACATTTGCGCTGATGAATATTTCATTTTTATGTCAGGAGAAAATACTTGTTTAATCTTGCGAATAATGTTTATAAGGTAATACATGTTTTTTACCTTACTTTTTTTTACTCTTTAATTTATGGAATAGCAAATAAACAGCTTCTTACTTCTAAATATTACATTTTTTTCTTTAAAAAGGTTTTTTTTTTATACAATTATTTCTGTTATTATTTTATATTTAATTATGATAAATGATTGTTTTTTAACTTAAGAACAAAAAAAAATAATAACACATCCCCAAAATTTAAATAAAACAATTAATTAATTATAAAAATGTTAGAATTATATAACAATAATATAATTAGACTATTTTTATTTACATTTTAAAAGTACATATTTTATTTGCATTTTTAGGATTTATTCGTGTATATTTGAAGATTTTTAATAAATTTCAAATTTAAGTTTTATATTTATTTTTGTTATACGTTTTAAAATATTGATTTAATATTTATTAAATATTCTAAATAGTTTTAGCTTGAATTATTATTTCTAATATAATTATGGGCAATCTAGAAATATTTCAAAATGAAATAAAAAATGTTTTTCGTCTGCTTAAAATAACGTGATTACAATTTTAAAGGCGATTTACAGTAAGTTCATATTATTCTTTATAATTATATGTTTAATTTGTACATTTTATATTATTAATCTCATTTTTGGTATATAGATTCAATTTTGAGATATAGATTCAAATATAAAGTTGCTAATTTTCAAACTTTTAAAAATTGATTACTTCAAATTTGATTAAAAATTGCAAGAAAACGACAATATATTAATGAAATTTTATGTTACTTTAAACTATTATTAGTAACCTTCATAATTATTACATAATAAATTAAAATAATGTTAAAAGACACTTTAAAAAAGTCGCTTTTAATTATAAAAAAAAATAGTAGATTTCTAAATAATTTTATAATGTATTTGTCAATATTATTTCGTTCATAAAAATAGGTAAAAAAAATATATAAAACATAGGCTTTGTTATATAATTTCGAATTCAATTTATTTGTAAAAAAATAGTTTAATTAGAAATTGAAGTTCTTTATAACTTTTTCATAAATTAATACATTTTTTTTTCCAATTTCTTGTGTATATTTTTCAATTTTTAATTAATATAAGTATTCAAAATATAAAAAAAATAATAAATAATTGTTATTAACTAATAAAGTAAAATAATTTAAATAACTTTTTCAAATAAAGTCATTTTCCAAATTTTTATTGTCCACTAAGAATACTATGAACTGTTACAGATAATAAATTTAATCCATTTTTCATTTAAATTAATGTTTCTTTCCACAATTTTGGACGTAAGTTGAAATAGTTGTAAGTCGAATTTCAACTAAAAGTAGAAGTCATATTTAATTAATATAAGTATTACAAATAAAAGAGCACTAAATAATTGTTATTAACTAATAAAGTAAATTAATTTAAATAACTTTTTCTTTTTCAAATAGTCATCTTCCAATTTTTTCTTGTCTCTTAAGAATACTAAGAAATGTTATATAGAATATATAGAATCACTTCTCGATTTAGATCGATATTTCATTTCACAATTTTGGACGTAAGTTGAAATAGTTTTAAGTTGAATTTTAATCAAAAAATATTTTAATATTTGACTGTACAAATGATTTTCCAAATTTTTATTGTCCACTAAGAATACTAATAACAGATAATATATTTAATCACTTTTTGATTTCAGTGGATGTTTCATTCTACAATTTTGGACGTAAGTTGAAATAGTTGTAAGTCGAATTTCAAACAATAAATATTTTTATATATTTGACTGTACAAATGAGAAATAATTAATGAGTTTAAAATTGGTTTACAAATTATTTCAGATGAAGAATGATGATAGACATTTTTGTTTAATATTTTTATTTGTATAAATTAGATCGTGTTTCTAACATCGTGTTAAGAATAATTTATTATTTTTGGTAATGTATATGTAAAGATTTAAAGCGTGTAACTTTCATTGAAGTTAAAACTTGTAGTTGTGTTGTTTATGTAGTTTGTAATTGTTTCGCGATTGGGAGTGTCGTTTCGCTTTTCCCCCACACACGAATCACGTTACATTTTGCTTTACATAAGCATCTAATTTACACGGCGTCTTTATGCGGGATCAACGAGAGAGCGAAACAGAGATGAAGATAAAGAGGTACCGACGTAAAAAGTGTTGGAAATATGTCCGTGTCCGTGTAATGAAGCTTTCAAAGTCGGAGCTTTATGTGGCGCTTTGCGAGACGCTCGTGACTCCGGCGACGCAAAACCTATCTGTTTGGGTACATGTAATTACTTCCTTAATATAAACCCGTCCGATGAAATGTTGAAGAAAAATATAAGCAAAAAAATAAAAATTATCAAGAAAGATAGCTAAAAGTCCAGATGAAACCAATTGGAAGTAATAAGAAACTAAGATATAAATATTGGGAACCATTTCAAAGAGGAAACTCGTAATGAGACACGATCTATAATTAATTAGCACGAAAACATTATGCAGAAATAGAAATCCAATATTTATTATTTTAATTCATAAAATTTATTTCTATTAATTTATTTAGGATTTTATGATTCTATTCATTATAAAATATATATAAAAGTCTACATATAAAACATATAAAAAATAGATCTAAAAATAACTGAATTAAAATGAATTAAAAAATGACTCAAAATATGTATAATATAATAAAAATTATTAATAATCTTTAATATTTGTTAGTAAATATATTTTGAAATATAAATTTATTTAATATATTTTCTTCTATCTGATTATTTATTAATGATTTTATGGTTTTTTATACTCATATATAAATAATGGGAAAAATTTGTTAAAAAAAATAAACTGAAACAAATCTATAATAAAATATTAAAATTATTTAAAATTCTATTAAATATGATGAAATTTTTTTATTAAAAATAATAACAAAAATAATAGTGGAAAGCTACTGTTAAAAACTGAATAAAATTGTAAGAAAGGTGGATGAAGTAGATGAAGTTTAGATGAGATGAAAAAAGGAAACGTTGAAATAAATATTGAGAGAGAACGGTGAGATGACAACGAGCTCCATTCATCCCAAAGACTACTCCTAATGAGCCACGATCTCCAATTAATAAAAGCACGAAAGCATTTTGCAGAGCGGTAACCCGATTTTATCGGCTCCTGTTAGCCAAGACCGAGAGTAGAAATAAGGTGGAGGAGATGAATTAGAAGTGAAAGAACTGCGAATTGCATCACCTCTTCTGGAGCACTAATTAACTTGAGATTTTATTGCCCAATCCGAATAAAAAAAAATATATAAATAAATGCAACAGGCATCACCAGAAACAACGGCTAATTAGGACCGGGCATTACCATTTTCGGTATCGATAGATTTTCGAAAGAAAGCGTGCGAGATAAACATGCAAATGATGATGGCTTTCGCCCGAAACAATAACACCTCTTGGCGGTGAACGCAGGAAATTTGTATCATTTGTTGGTAATTCGATACTTCGTTAAATAAAAATAATGGTCATCCAGGGGCGTTGAGTGGCCGAAGATTAATCGTGGTGCGACGAGATCCGAATCTGTGCTGTGGCTGCGCTTTCGAAATTTTCGATGCGCCACGTGGCAAACATTTAAATAGCAAATTAGCCGGTAGTCGACTAGCACTTAGGTACTTAGGTTAATTAGGTTATAAATACGTTGCTTCTTCTTTTACTTCTTTTTCTTACCTTCATTTAAGCGGTGTATGCTCGCTCGCATCAATTAAACTTTATGGTCTCTCGCCTCCGACGTCCATCCTCGACCACCTGATCTCAGCTCACCTACCTACCTACTTACCTACCTACCTACCTTCAATCAAACCGATTTTTATTTTCCGCTGCAAACACATTCCGACATGCATCTCACTCGAACCCCAGGGATTTACGACCCGCCGTGGTTTACCTGGCCGTTGCATAATTCAGACGCCTTTAACGATACGCGTTCACGAAATTCCCGGACTATCCTCGAGTATTTTCATATGTAAATCTTTAATACCGACACACACACACATACTCCAATCCAAACCAAACCTACGTCGACCAGCAACAGCGCTCTTTTATCTAATTTATCGCGGCCGCAATTGGCTATCGACTAAATCTTCTTGAGAAACTTACATAATTACATACCATTCCTGTTGAACCTTAACTATATCACAGTTGGTTTTATTAACATTAACATGATACACATGTATTAATATCATACTTTATTAATGTCTATAATTACACGAACATTAAAAATAATGGCCTGTTGCAACGGTTCCACATACATCTTAATGTATTTTCTAATTTTATTTACTAAATTACATATGTATACATTAAAATAAGTATTACTATAAATATATCACAATTAAACATCATTTAATTATTCTAAATTTTATAAAAAAAAATATTATTTAATTAAGTCTACAAATCAGTATAATAAGAATCTTTATTCTTGTATTCCTCAAAGATATTTTAAAATATAAATTATAATCGAAAAAATAGTAATAATACAAATTTCACATAAACTATTTAATAATTTTTTTTAATAAATAACAATTGTTAGGAATTTATAAGGGAATTCTAAATTAATATATTTGAAATGCAAATTTTTGTAAGTTTTGTAAATTACAACGTTTTAAATGATTATAATACTGAAATTGGAATAATCAAAAGCTATAAAAAATATGTTAAACAATTTTACAACATTATTTGATTGCATATTAGACATATTAGAGCCAATAAAATTAAGAAATAATCGTTAGGAACCTTGAATCTCTTTAAATAACATCTCAGGTTTTCTTTAGTTAAATTTGATGAACTTGGTGAAAATTATGACAGAAAATATTATGGTGTACCGGGATTAAAATATCTCTGGAATATCTAGTTTTACGAATATTAAATACTAAAATTATAAATGGTCTTAGTGATTGATTATAAACTAATAGTAATACTTTCATTTCTTAAGTTATTAATTAGGAAATAATTTCTTTGCACCAACTAAGTTACTTTGACTAAGCGTTGATTAAAAGTAAGAAAATTACTTATTTGTATATGAGCGTCATCTTATTCAGTATTTAAAGTTTTAATTAACAAAAGTGTTGCTTTATAAACTAAAAGAATGGACCAAACAGAATTGCCAAAATGTTTCAATTTTACAATTTTCATTTTTAACATTTACCGCCTTGAAAAGTTTCCAAAATTATGCAACGTTTAATATAGAATTGTATGTATATTAATTATTAATAGTGATCAAAAAGTGGTTAGATTCAACTTTGTCAAGAAATTTGGCAAAAATATCCTAAGTTTAAAATTTACTTTAAGTATAAAATAAATAAATAACTGGAGTTCTAATTGGATGTAAGAATTGTGAGAATAATAATTCAATAATTGTACAAATTATATAAATATACAATGTTTATGTCTTTCATTGATGTCATAAAATATACATGAAACGTTGTCTATTACAAATAAAAATAAATAACAATGAATGTGTAATAGTCCATAACATAATAATTTCTATAATATCGTAAAATATTTCAAAACATTCTGAATTATATATGTAACGAACTGATAAATGTTTAACTTGTTTTTATTAAATAAAAATATGAAAAGTACATAAAGTCTACAAAAAATTGTTTATTTCTTCTGCAATTCTTCAATATTACATTTACACATATTTACAGATTCTTTAAATATGGAAATAAACACATTTTTTTATGTTTTACACGTATCAAAAATACAAGCATTTAGTCGGGAGTGTGAGGGTGAAGCAAGAGTAGCAAAATAGGAGGAATTGGGAGAAACAGTTTAGTTCTTGGCTGTGTCTTATAAAATAGACTCTTTACTAATTTTTTACTAGTCTTTTAATTTTAGATGATTTTTTTTGTATAAATATTATTAAGATTAAATTTCTCGAATGGAAATCGAATGTCGCAATGGAGCAATCACTTGATCCGTCCGTGCATTATTTAACTGATTTTATTGTTCTTGTGAAACGAAATGAAGCCATAAGTATGAGAAGGTGTACACGGAATGATCCGGTTTCGAAGTTTCGCTTTAGTTCTCTCGCCTTTCGTGCCGTGCCAGTGCGTCTTGTTATTCGGAAGGTCCAATTCGCGCCCCCATCCATACTACTAACTGCAACCCAAAAACCAGTTCGATTTCTTTCTTTCTTTTCGCACCGGACGATTTAATGGCTCGGATTGCACAAGAGACGCATGAAATGAACGTAATGAAAACAAAATGAAACAAAAAATAAAACAAATGAAAAACAACGAACTGTGCGATCGCGATTGCGTAAAGCGAGATGTGCAAGACGTAAACAACGAGATCGGAGCCTTCAGCAAGCTCTTTGGATTCGACGTTAATTGTCTTCGTCGTGAAAGCTTCAACATAAAATTGCATTTTATATTATATGATTTCTTTTGGGCAGTTACCATTTTTACAGCACATATTACAAAAGTTGGATTTATAAAATTCACAAATAATTTGAAACTATGGAATTTTTGGACCATAAGACGCATGATTCCCAAAATATGCGCCCTCATAAAGGCGCCGCGTAATCGCTTTTAAAAAGGAAACATTTCTGTTTTTTCAAGAAAGTCAAAAATTTAGACGCAAACCGAAAAAGTTTGGGAACCTCTGGTTTAGGTCATAAGACGCACAACAATTTTAATTCGTTATTATGTAATAAGCACACCAAATATTAGAAAATCCATGTGACAAAAAAATAAGATAATACTATTCTAACAAACTTCTGTCTGAATTCAACTATAAATATTTTTACAATTAATCTAATAATTATTATTATCTTTTTTATAGTTTTCATAATTATTTAGTAAATTTATTCAAAATTTATATTATTTGTATTCTTAAATCCGATATAATCATATTATAAATTAATAGAAGTTATTTTTATAAACCTGAATTGTATTGATTGATTAAATAATAATATTTTGAAAGCTGCATTTCGGATTTCAGTGAAATTGATGTTATCATTAAAATAACAGATCTTTAAAAAATGCATATAAAATTTATATATGAATGTAGAGACTTTTCCCATGTCGATTATATCAAAATGTTATGACATTAATATTCATATCAAGATTGAATTTTATAAATCGATAAATCTAAAACGTAGAAAATTTATTACAAAATATATTTTGAAATAAACATATATTAATTAATATCTGATTTTTTTAAAATTAATATTATAACTTGTTGCTGCTCTAATCTCAAAATCAAATACAATAAGTATTATAACGCAATGATTTACCTAGAAATGAGATGTTTCGAATTAGTTTAAGTTTTTTTTTTTAAGATTAGGACAGTTAAGTTTTGAACTTTTACCATTTTTGGTCTTAGTTATCTTTAGTACTTGTAAAAAACCATTTATATATTTATACGCACTTCATCATACTTCAATTCTAGAAATTTGATGTAACAACTAGAGATAAAAGCAACTTTATATAATTGTGATGTGAAAATGAAGTTGGAAGTAATGTAAATGCAGATTATGCTAAATAAGTAAGTGATTTAATTTAGTGGTAACATTGTGATTCTTTGCAAATCTTGGTCCAAAACCAGAAGAATACACATTGTACATTGTTGCTTTACATGGTTTCGGAGTTTATTGTCAGACAGAAGAATGTGGTTGCGTTTCGATTGTGTTCCACGATGTTAGCAGCGACATTATTTCTTAAAAGGTTTCCTTCCTAATTGATCTAATCTTAGCAGAACTAACGATGATGAAAGCATCGATTAATTAGCTGAGCAGAAAATGTTTTGTTCCTCAGGTGCTCGGCGTTTTCGCGTTGTTGGGAAATTAATGTAGGAAATTGAATGAGATTTGAATGAATGGCCGAACCGCGCGATTTATGCACGTATTGATACGGGATTGGTGTATAAATCGCGGCGCGAAGTCGGTAAGTCTAAAGGCTAATTAGCTCGATTTGGAGGTATAATTTTGCGCGAATGACTGCAGACGAATGTTCAAAGCCTATCCCTCGTCTAATTAAGATAAGTGCGTGTAAGGCAGCAGGACGTGGAAGGTCCTCAGAAGGATGTTACCCACCTCCGGGCAGCATTATACTATTGTGTTTGCACCAGGGAACACCAAAATCGTAAATACCGAACGGGAACAACACAACAACAATCACACAGGGTGTTCTCTCTTTGGAGAAAGAACCGGAGAGCCGCACACGACGTCCCATTGTATTCGGTAATGTCTGGCTCACGATCCTCTTACTTTTCTATCTACGTCTCTAATGTCTCGTGCCCTTTGTGAGCCGCTCCGAACGGATCCCAAACTGTTTCCTCCATTTATTTATTTATTTATTTATTATTCATTTATCGCTTTTACTTCTCTTTTTGGTCCTTCCCTTTATTTATACGGGAATCCACTTTTACATGTTCTCAATCGGTTAAGGATTTGTATGGCGACGTGTTTGCCAATGCCGCTTTGTTTGCTCCTGCATAAAGTCTTGATGCTCTCTTACACCAACCTCTTGCAAACCAGAAATCAACGTTTATATTCTAATATAATAAATACCCTGCTTCTTTATTTTTACTTTGTATTTACACAAAGACAGAAGCTCCACTACAATTCTATGCAAATCCTCTGGACATACCAATCCTCGTCAATCTGTCAACGTTTGCATTTAAACTACATCAGAGAATGGACACTACCTTTTTTCTTAATTTAATATATTCACTGTACTTAATCCTAGAATGTCACTTCATTCTATTATATATTTCTATTTCAAATTCTTATCATCATTATTCTTACTTACATCTTACATAACATTATCAGTAATTTCATTTTATAATAGATTTTTACACATCAATAAATATGTAACAAAATTCCACTTCCAATCTAATGACTTTGTTGTAATTAGACTGCAAGATAATATTTAGTCTTATTTGTGTTCTAATTTAAAGAAAAGGTTCGTCTTGGATTAAATCATACTGTAGAAGAATTATTAAAACGTATCTGTCCTTACTAAATATGGAAATAACAGAAAATAACTTTTCCCGCTTTTTTCCCGAGAAACGGGAAATTATACACGTAATGTCGTTAATTGTAAAATAATTAATGATGTAACATATTTTGATTTTAGTTTTTATGAATTGAAGACTTGAATTTCCACTATTCCCAATTAGTTAAAGTTATATAATTTAATAAAAATAAACATAATTTAACAATTAATTTCTACTAATATGATAGATTTAAGAAGTGTTTAAAAAAAATTATTGTAAAAATATTTCTATTCAATGTACATCATTCATATGTCAAAATGTTATGACATTATTTCAATATCATGATTGGGTTTTATAAATTTATAAATGCATATAATGGAAAGTGTTGTAGATTTTTTTTATAAATAGAAATCTCTTAATTTCTGTGGTTTTTTTTTTATAAAGCTTTTGAACTATAATTTTTTCTGGTGTTAAAAAACATCTGTAACAATCTGTAAGTTGATATATTAATCTGCATAACAAATTGATGAATGCATTATTTACGTTTCTCAGATTTTCGAGTGATACTGATGTGTCGATATTAATGACGACGTGCGGCATTCCCGAGATCTAGTCTAGATTATTTATTTTCTCATTTCTTTTAAGACCTCGCCTTTTAGAATACCGTTTTACCATCCGCATCCAAACGTTGGTTACACCTGTAAGACTATGATCATCATCATCCACGATCATTTACGTAATTAATGAACCCCGAGTGCGCAATAAGTTTACAACGAAATTTATAATTAATAAATCATCTCTTATTACCATACTGATTAATTGCAACGTGTCGTAATTGCGATATTTTCCGCACGGTGAAATGCCCACATTTAGTACTTTTATTTTTCACTCTCCAAGTACAAACTCTTACGATGATTTACAATATACATATACCGTTTTTCTTCAATCGTTCCCTCAAGATTGTTAAATATCAAAGTGCTATTGCGCAACTGCATCTGCACTCACGGATTCTATAACAAACGTCATTGTTATTTTTCATTCGTTTTGTTCTTGCCTTGTTTTAATTTCATGTTTGAGGCTCGAACCGTAATTATAACCGAAATTCGTTTATAACTGTAAATTGAGATATATTATTTAAGGAATTATTAGTTAATGAGTCTCTCTTACACGCTGCTATTTCTTGATTTGTTTCAGTCACGATCGCGCGAATTCTATGACCTAATCTTAATATGGAATCATTATCTGCCTGTATAATTACATCTGTATTTATTGCCAAGAGTTTGAGTTTGTTTTAAGATTTAGATTTATTTCTTACTTATTTGAATTAAAGTAGGATATTTGTATAACTTACAATATTGTTGATTATTCTCGGGAAAACATAGGAAGAAATTTTATATGAAACGAAACTATATATGAAATTGTACAAAAATATCTTTGAAACTAGAAGAAATTTTGAAATAATCTATGAAAATGAATGAAGTTGTAAGAAGATAAAAAAAATAGTATGAAATTATATGTAATTATATCAAACGATGAAACTATATGAAACTATATGAAACTATGTGAAACTGTGTGAAACTATGTGAAACTATGTGAAACTATGTGAAACTATGTGAAACTATGTGAAACTATGTGAAACTATGTGAAACTATGTGAAACTATGTGAAACTATGTGAAACTATGTGAAACTATGTGAAACTATGTGAAACTATGTGAAACTATGTGAAACTATGTGAAACTATGTGAAACTATGTGAAACTATGTGAAACTATGTGAAACTATGTGAAACTATGTGAAACTATGTGAAACTATGTGAAACTATGTGAAACTATATGAGACTATATGAAACTATATCAGACTATTTGAAACTATGTGAAACTATATAAGATTATATGAGACTATATGAGATTATATAAAACTATGTGAAACTATATGAGACTATGTGAGGCTATATGAGACTATATGAGGCTATATGGGACTATATGAGACTATATGAGACTATATGAAACTATATGAGACTAAATGAGACTATATGAGACTATATGAAATTATATTTAGACTATATGAGACTATAAGAGGTTATATGAGACTATATGAGACTAAATGAGACTATATGAAACTATATAAGACTATATAAGATTATATGAAATCATGTGAAACTTTGTGAAACTATGTGAAACTATATGAGAGCATATGAGACTAAATAAAACTATGTGAAATTATGTGAAACTATGTGAGAATATAAGAGACTATATAAAATTATGTGAAACTATGTGAGAATATAAGAGACTATATAAAATTATGTGAAACTATATGAAACTATGTGAAACTATGTGAAACTATGTGAAACTATATGAGACTATATGAAACTATATGAGACTATATGAGACTATATGAGACTATATGAGACTATATGAGACTATATGAGACTATATGAGACTATATGAGACTATATGAGACTATATGAGACTCTATAAGACTATATGAGATTATATAAAACTATATAAGACTATATAAGATTATATGAAATCATGTGAAACTTTGTGAAACTATATGAGAGCATATGAGACTATATAAAACTATGTGAAATGAGACTGTAAGAGGCTATATGAGACTATATGAGACTCTATAAGACTATATGAGATTATATAAAACTATATAAGACTATATAAGATTATATGAAATCATGTGAAACTTTGTGAAACTATATGAGAGCATATGAGACTATATGAGACTATATAAAACTATGTGAAATTATATGAAACTATGTGAGAATATAAGAAACTATATGAGACTATATAAAACTATGTGAAATTATATGAAACTATGTGAGAATATAAGAAACTATATGAGACTATATAAAACTATGTGAAACTATATGAAACTATATAAGACTATATGACAATTTATGAAACTATGTGAAACTGTATGATACTATAGGAAACTATATAAAATTACATAAAACTAAATACAATTGTATAAAACTTCCAAGTAAATTCTGTTAATTTTTTCTGAAAACTTGAAAAAAAAAACCGAATGATTACTACGATTTGCAATGAAACTATATTAAACCTTGAAAATTTGATTAAGATTTAGTAAAGAATGGAATTGAAAGTAGATATGCTGTAAAATGTATGCATTTGGAAATGTACAAATCTGCAATGCAGTTTCATAATTTAAATGTAAAAGCTTGATGAATATAGTGTGTGCTATTACCGTCGGTCAGGCTTCTTGGCAATTAAGAGGACCTCCGACGTTGGTGAAGAGATGAGTGTTTTAGCCAACACACACACAAACACCACGAAATATCAATTTGTTCTCGTTCCCGCAATGAAATAATAATTAAATTCGCTCGGCTCTGTTGTTGCTGATTACTCGGTAATTATTCCATCACATAACACCTCCGTGTGAAAATGCCTCGTGTCAGAGGCAAATGATTTACAATCCCGAAAAATATATAAATTCTAAAATACATCCATTTCCAGACACATCTTTCGAAACAATACTGACAAAATTACATATGGATTCTCTTAAGAGCTCCAAATTACATTATTTCTTTCCTTCTGTTATCTAATCTAAACGCGAGTGGATTTCTCTAAACCCAAATGGAGACAATATATCAAAAAAATTGTAATATTTAGAGCATACAGCTCTCTTGCATAATGATTTATAGTGGAAAAATTGATTCCGAAAAGGTCAAGCAACAAATTAAAAAAAATATATAAAACAACAAACGTATATACAAAACTCTCTCTATCCTCGACCGTAAAACAGTCACAACATTTTGTTAATGATATTTCCTTAACAAAAATAAATTTTCTTAATTTATTTACACATTTTTATTGATAAAATACGGAAAAATTCAAATTATTTTTTGGGTTCGTTTCATAACCGCCCGTTGATATCTCCAATGCTTTACTTTAAAAATCAATAGTTAAAACAATAACATCATATTTTGATAATCATTTAATTATATAATATAGCATATTTTAGCATTTTATGTAAAATAGAAATATTTTAGAAACGTTTTATATAAAAAATTATAATATTAATAATACTATTAATTTTATCTAAACGAACAATATAACTTAAGTAAGATGCAGATTATTTGTGTAAAAAATTGACTTTCATACAATGAATGTAGATTTTAGATAATACTTGAAGAAACTCTTCATGAATAAATAAATACAGTTCAGCTACTATTAAATTGCATGTTATGCAAAATAATAATTGAAACAATGTGATTGAAGATGATTTGAAATTAAATTTCCTACGGTGATTGAATTCTTCCTTTTAATGCATAGTGAGATATGTTTCTTCGCCTTTCTAGCTCCAAGCGACTCGCTGTGTTAAAAGAATGGTAATTACAACTGCAGTGCTTCACATTTTAATTAGGATTAATCGATGAAAGACTTGCACCAATTTGATCTTATCTGTATAGCATAGAAGTAAAACGATTAATTCATACATAGATCATATCAATGTTACAGATTTAATCTTAGATTAAGAGCAAGAAATTTTTGAATATATCATATGGATTTAACAATAATTAATAAATATATATTTTAAAATAATTAATTAATTAAAATTATGAAAAAATTGCAAGAAAATTATTATTTTCAAAATTTATTTTTATTATTTTTATAACTGTACTTAAGTCAAGCTACAATTAGTTAAATAATAATTAGTATTTTTAGACTGAAACTAGGCTATTTTTGTATGAATTAGAAATTGTAATTATTTCACTATAGATTATAAATAAACAATGTAACAAAAAAATCTAATTATAGATTAATTATAATTTCTTTATGTATTTAGAATTAAAATTTCTCTATTAGACGCCGTGATTAATCAATCATCTATTGTCTATGTTGGTTTTCTAAATATACACTACATAATAATACACGTTAAAATGTATTTAATATTGTTTATTCTTTCTACACACTCACCATACAAAATACTATTTTTTGTTGTTTGAATACAATGGGATCCAATAAATCAATAAAATGTAAGCCATAAATCAATTAGAATTTATAATTACTTTTTTTTGTTGTTGTTCGTCCTCTCCTCGATCTTCTCTCATTTCACCTTACGGCTTCCACTTCTTCTGCCCCGGCGCGGTTTTATTTATCGGAGAGAATCAATTTGAATATTTTTTCATAAATCAATTATCGATCCACGGGATTCGTCACGAGGAAAGAAAGCCACTTAATTACATCGTATAAATCAAATGGAAACGATTTTTATTTCGATGGTCGTAATATAAACTCAAAGATACAAATCGATAGATTTATATAGCGTGTTATTTATTGGACATTTGACATTAATTTGTATAATATCATGAAATTGAAGATATAAACTTATGATTTTATGAAATTAAAAATTTTATATTTTGGGTTCGTTTCTTAACAGCTCGTTAATATCTCCAATGCTTTTCAGAAATAAATATAAAATAAATATATTATACGTATAAAAAAATGTTTATCAAAAATTTAACTTGAAAATATTAGATTAAAACTAATTATTTTGAGAAAATCCTCCAATTAATATAAATATTTGTTACAAAGAAAAAAAATATTGTTTCTGGGTTCGTTTCTTAACCGCTTGTTGATATCTCCAATGCTTTATTTAAAATATAAAATAATAAAATTTTCTATTCTGTACATATTTTAATGGTAAAATAATATTTCCACATTACTTGTATTTTTTTTGATATGTTAAGTAGTTTTGTTATATAAAAAAATATATTTTTTAAGGCGATTGAAGATATTACGTAAATAATTCATTTTAAGAAATATTCATCTTAAAAGGACCTCCTAATAAATAGATAAGTTTTGCACAAAACTTTCAATTTAATTTTGGGTTCGTTTTTTGCTCGCTCATTGATATCTCCAATGCTTTACTTTAAAAATAATTTTATGTAACAATAATTATTATATTATATTTGAATGTTATATGTAATTTTTAAATATTTTTGCATTTATTAATTAAAAAAATATAAAATCGTTTTATTTTAATGAAATATAGAATTAAACCAAATAGAATTTCTTAATTAATTTATTGGTTAATAAAATTAATAATTTTATCTAAATTCCTTTAATGACATTCCGAATATATCTATATAGAAACTAAAGAATTAAAAACTATTTGACGAAAAAAAAATGCAATCAAAATGGAAGAAAGCTTAATTAGTGGGCGATTTTAATAAATCACATGTAAATTTCTGTTTGTTCCGAATACATTTTCTATCCGGAAATCGTAACTGTTTGATTTCTTCTAATTCGTATTCGCTTATAATTACAAATTAATTATGTATTTTTTGGAACCGAAAGAAGATGAAAGCCTTGTTTTATGGACGAAAGATAAATAAATACATTAAGGATTAAAGAAAATGAATAAATCATTAAACCTTGATAGTCGCCTCAATATATTTTTTTTCTCTCCTCATCTTCCAAAATCGACTTACCATACGGTTTTTCAATTTAGAATTCCTGTGTTTTTGTATAGAAAAAAAATTAAGAAATTTGTTTGATTAATTTATGGTGTTTCGGTTATCGCCTTGCGTTATCTAGTTATTAATGTTTTTTAATTAAATATCTAATTTACGTAAACCTTGGTTATATTTGTATGTTTTTATCTTACGTTTTGTATTTATTAAAAAGAAAATTTTGATAATTAAGAAATCAGATTTTTAACTACTTTTAATTAGTTAATTACGTTGCACGTTAATTTTTCATTGTTTTGATTATTTTAACTTTTATATTATAAATTGAATTTCGATATATTTTTTATAAATTTTTCAATGGTCCAATTAAGGAAACTTTTACAAACTAAATTTTTTCCACGATAAATAAATTATAATTATTATGTTTATATTATAATATATTAATATTTCTTCACTTTCAAATAAATAACGGATCGAATCGTGTAGAAAAATAAACAAAAAAAACGTATAATTTCATTGTTCTTCTCATTCATAAAAAAAATATTTGTGACCTAAAAATCATCGGTTCAGTTTTAGATTTTTGAATATCATTTGATCCATTGGGGCCGTGATGTATCGATTTCTAAAAGACTTAAAAAAAAATAAGAAATACAAATTGGAACCCGAAAAATCTATTAATAAACGCCGAGGCTGCTCTTTGATTTCTTTAATTCTTCACTGCATTATTTATTTATTTAGTTTCGCTCCGCTCACATTATTTATTTTCATTCCGTACTTTATGTTCAGCGCATTTGCATTTTGACAAATCTACGACTATTAATGGTTTTCGATTTTCGACTCTTGTTCTCTATCTCATTCGACTTATCCTACCGGTCCTTCTGCTTCTTTTTAATTCTTTCTACTCCTTTTTTTTCTATGTTTGTTTCTCGTTTGTCCTGTTGATTTTCTGTCCGTTCTTTTCTTCTGGTCATTTTGTTAAACACGGGCCCAAACAACGAGCCGACATTTCGTGCATGTAACGATTTATCAGAACCGAGACTCGAAATCATTTGTATTATGACCTAATGCATTCGAATGAGTTATATGCGTTTGCTCTGTTGCTGCGCTTAGGAAACCGAGAGGGGAGACGGAAAGAATGAAAGAGAAGAGAAAGAACTAAACTAGTATTATTTATGGTTTATAAATTAACTTATTAAATTCACCGTTGAATTTTTAAATAATTTAGTCATTGAATTTATTATAAACTGTTTTGACAGATCATAATCGTTTCTGGTTTTAGACTGGTGCCACTTGGTCTTGGACACATTTTCATTTTGATTTCAATTAAAATTTTAAATAGAAAAAATACAAAAATAATTAAAATTATTAATTTACTATTTTTTACTGAATAAACAAATCAATTTACATCATTTTAATTATATTTATTAGTAATTATCTAATTTATGTTAAATTACTTCCGTGTAGATTTATATTAATTTAAATTATATTATGTACTGTACATATTTGCTTTTTGGAAATACAATTTATTTGAAACTTAGATTTGGTTAATCTAGTCTAGGTTAGGTTAAATCATCTGTAAATACACAAATTTCAAAATATTTCAACCAAAATTTTTCAAAGTAAAATTATTCTTATTAAACTTTAAGTAAGTAGACTTACTTTCAAAATATATTTTTTCCAATTTCTTTTTCTAACCGATTTTCTAAGTTTGTCAATTTTGAACCAAAATTTTTCAAAAACTGACCATAAAATATAATTTGAATAATTGTACATTTAATGTAGCCAAAATTTTCAGGTATAAAAATTATTTAAATTTTCTTTACTAACTAACAAGTAAGTTATTTTCTTCAAATTGTTAACACATGCTTTTTTCTAAATTTGTCAATTTTTTAAGCAATTTTTTCCATTTTTGAAATTATCTTAAGTCAATTTTGGTTTACATTAGATACATTAAGTTATTAAGTTATGATATTTTTTCTATACTTAGGATTATGTTACTTATTTCAGTAATTATTGCTTATAAAGATAATCCAAATTTCGAAATTTGTTTACCAAAATTATACAAATTGTAGCTTAATTATATAAATTAGACTAGAAGATCACCCTAACCACCTAGCACCAGGGTTAACCGATACAATCAACCTTTGTCGGAGACTGAAGCATTACAAAATCGGTTTCAATTAGTGGATGAAATGAGTGAGAAAAGGGTGTTTGAAATGAGGGATGATTGCTGGACCAATCCTTGAATTATCTTTTGAACATTGCCAGTCCTGTAGTTCATTATCCACAGGGATAGATTTCTGGAATTTAGGAAAAAAAATTATATGAATAGACTGATTTTTAACTGAAGAATTATAATGATTTTTATAATTTATTTTACTAAGCGAATTTGTTAATTTTAAAGTAAAATTGTCCAAAAACTTGACATAAAAAATAGTTCAGATGAATGAGCAAATCATAAAGTATGAAAATATGTGAAATATGTTTAGTAATTGTGGTTTTCTATTTTTATGATAGATTATGAATTTTGAAAAATGTTGAAAATTGATCGCAGATAAATTGAGTATGGAAAATTTAATGTATTTGTTAATAAACTATAATGTTAAGGTACGAATTTAAGTATAGTATAATCATCACTTGCTCATGAAATGCACGTTTCAATAGCTCACTTATTATTATCTACTAAATCTCAGCAGCGATTGCGAAGTGATAAATGTCAGAGCGCAATTTTATGGAGATAAATTTCACGACACCCGAAACTGGTTGAGACGCACGGAATAATGCATGGCTTTACGGCCACATTTTAATGCCATCCGGAAAACAAAAGTTCCGTTTTCAATCTTAAAGATTTAAAGATTTTGGGTAATATGTGTCGTCGAGGACAATTTATTGTATACCTCAAGGGCGTATATCAATACTCTGTGCAGGATTTATTCGCTGTTTCGTTTCGCAGTTTGAAGAGGGTACATCATTAAGGATTTATGGAAGGAGTGAACAAGGATCTGATAAGTTTCGTGAAAGTTGGAATGCGTCACAAAACGTAATTTATACAGCGAAGCCTGAAGAAGACACACACAGAGAAACATACCAAAAAAAAAAGGTATTGGATTCGGATTCGCATCGAAGTTATTGCATCAAAGTTCATTTTACCAAGTGTTGTGTGTGCATTTAATCACGATCAGCATTGATTTATCCCCGTGTCGAGCCACATGCTCGAGATACGTATCTCCAATTTATGTACGAAGCAGAGGTTGAGTGTAAATAGTTCCTAGTGCGAAGGAAACATTGATAAACTGATAAATCATGCTTGGATTTTGTGCGTTTCATAAATATTAATGGAAATCGCGACAATCCGTTGCAAATCACCTATGAGCAAATACGAATACCAGGAAAGAAAAGAAAAGAATAGAAGAAAAATGATATACAGCTGTTTGCTGAACTGGGGGGATCGATGCATGATTGCAATTGTAATTTGCACGTTGCTTTCCATCCTATCTTCGATCTTTATTAAGACGAGGGACAGACAACGGCGAATTCCGTTGAAGACAAAGACGCTGAGGAGAAGAGGAATGGAATGGGAGAGAAAAAACGGTTGATTTTATTGGCGCAACGGGTTTCGTACTTTACGGCTTTCAGATAAGCTCGAAATATAATAGTTTAGTGCATGGCTCATTGCGCAAGCCGCATTCTGCGACTTGCCAATTAATACATCTCTCTTAATATTTCAATCTTAATTTATGTACATCGACGGATGCTTTGAATATTATTGCTTTACTAATGATCGACTCTAACTGGAAGTTATCCCAAAAGGATATTATCATTCAATTAATGTCAGCTGATTTATTTATATTGCTCTCATTTGAATTATTATACTATAACCATTATTAAGTATCAAAATATCCAATTTCGAAATGTTCAATCTCATCTTTAAACCCATTTTATCTTATTAAGAACGTTTTCAATCATTTAGAACTCAATAATAATTGAAAATACGGATGGCGAATATATCCGCCATATCCTTTAAACATTGTCATATAACAAAATAAGTTGAGGTTATGAATCTCTATCAGAAATATTCATATTACGGATCAGTTATATGCTGAACCACCAAGAGAGGGCGCTCCAAGATCCAGAATTTCCAACCAAAACCATTGAGGAAACTTATGTCTAACACATCAACTTTTCCAACTATTAATACAAAAAAATACAAATAAAAATTGTTATTGAGTGAAAATTTGTGTAATTTATAATTGTGTAATGTGCTAAATCCGTTCCTGTGTAAATGCATTATTTAGGTAACGTTTCAATCGATTGAATTGTGTGTGGTATACATGAACATGTCTTTTCTTCATCTCGGAATTATAGATGTGTTTTTTTTTGTTACTTTATTTTTATTTTTGTTTGTTTGTCGTGTTTTGCAGGTAATTTCCAACTTTACGATTGGAAATCAGTACTTACTTACGTACAATAATCTAATACGTATTTATGAATGATATTGTGTGGTCCGATTACATGCAAATTTACAATTCAATGTGTTATACATTTAGACTCCTACTGTTTGATTTGCATTTTACCGTGCCGCATTTGATTATAATAATAATGCGATCTGAATACACGCTAATGGACTCGATAAATCCATTTCGTCATACTCCTTCGACAACTGGCCGAGACGAAGGAAGAAAGAAAGAATAGCCAATCCGCACCGAAAGAGGAGGAGAGAATAACAGATTATAATAAAAAAAATATATACATATATACACACACACAAGACAAGACGTAATAATGAACAATGTGACTCACGTAATCATTAAGGTCCGCACTCTACATTCCGATTTATATAATCTACCTTTTTACATATCGACCGTTTTATAAATAAGTCATTATATAAAAGTGTTCCAATTTGACTGTCAACTTAATAATTGATATTTGCTGTATGAAATAAAGTGGAAACTTATTATTTATATAATGTTTTTTTTTAGTTTATAATAAACTCGATTAGTATAATCATTTTCAGTTTGACATTAATTTTGACATCTGACATTTGGTAGTAACTTTTAATTTATATAATATTTTCTAGTATGTCGTGAGTGCAAATATCTGAATTGCAGTAAAATTTAACCAACTTCAAGTACAGAATTTGATAACTGACATTTGGTGATTGATTTGTTAATGGTGTCTTATTTGATAGTGAATTTAAAACTACTATTTATAGTATAATTTGTCATGTTAAACTAATTATCTCTAGTTTGACATTGAATTTGACAACTGATATTTGGAGTATGACTTGTCAACAGTGTCTTATTTGACGTAATCATTTCTAAAGTGACAAGTGCTATTTGGTGTTTGACTTGTTAACAGTGTCATATTTAAGTAATAATCTCTCATTTGACAGTGAATTTGACAACTGGCATTTGGAGTATGACTTGTCAACAGTGTCTTATTTGACGTAATCGTTTCTAAAGTGACAGGTACCATATGGTGTTTGACTTGTCAATAGTGTTATATTTAAATAATACTCTCTAATTTGATAGTGAATTTGACAACTGACATTTGGAGTTTGACTTGTCAACAGTGCTTTAATTGACGTAATCATTTCTAAAGTGACAAGTGCCATATGGTCAATAGTGTCATATTTAAGTAATAAAATCTAATTTGGCAGTAAATTTGACAACTGACATTTGGAGTTTGGCTAGTCAACAGTGTTTTATTTGACGTAATCATCTTTATTTTGGTAGTGAATTGAATAAACGCCATTTGGTGTTTGACTTGACGGCATTATCTTATTTGAAATAATCATCTATAATTTGACAATAAATATGACAACTGCTTTTTGGTGTTTGACTTGTTAACAGCATCTTATTTAAGCAATCATCTCTAAGTCACCTCTAATTTAGCAGTGTATTTGACAAATGACATTTGGTGCTTGGCTCGTCAACAATATTTTATTTGTTGTAATCATCTTCAATTTGACAGTAAATTTGATAACTTATATTTGGAGTTTGACTTGTTAACTACGTCTTAAGTAATAATTTCTAATTTGACAGTGAATTTGGCAATTGATATTTAATGTATGAGTAGTTTTATTTAAAGTAATCATCACTAATTTGACAACGAATTGGACAACTTACATTTTTTCATGAGTATCTTATTTCCATTTGACACTAAATTTGACATCTGTCATTTAGACAACTGACAACAAAATGTTTAGAAGTTAAGATCCGTAATTATTGCAGACATTGATTTGAATCCAGATTTATAAAGTCTCCGACTTGTTGCGTTGTATTTATATAGAGGATAGACCAATCGAAATAATTAAGACGTTCAAATTAGTGCCGTAGTCGGATTTAACGGTTCGGATTCCATTCCTGGGAAGAGCTCGTTCATGACGATAAAAGGAAATCGAAAAATTGCAGAAATTCCACGGAGATTTTCCTTTACGTGCAGAGCCCATAAATTACGATTCGAATCCAGTTTTCTTAGGACTGATTTTGCTTCTCCTTGTCGTTTCCTTTTTTTTTTGTTCACTAGCATGTGATGATGCACTCTGTCTTTGCCTTTTCCTGTGTGTAATATCTGCACCATTCAATTTTACATATTTGGATTTAAATTATTCAAAATTATTCTCGCCTCTCTTTCTATTACCTCTTCAGACGCATCTTATCATCATTGCTAAATGCGTTCGAGATAAACCATCACGTTCCACATTCGAATATATTTCGTTACTACTAAAGGTGTGTTGCAAAGTTACCACATAAAGACAAACCTCTTCTATTTTCCATAATATTAAATTTAATTGTATAATCTTAGAAAACAATAACTTAAAAAGCCCTTATTACAGTTTTTTTTAATACATAATATATTTATAGTTTCAGTTAACAATTTTGAAAGATTCCTGAAAGGATTTTGATGCATAAAGTATCCAAAAATGTCTATATTAATGTATTTTATATCCTTTTTATACTTACTGAAGAATTGTTATTTTGCTCAACCGATTATGTAACACTAGAAAATTTTCTCATTTTTACATTGAAAATAGGTTTCTCATAAAATCGTGTAAATCGAAATCGTTGATTTTGAAACGTAAAACCTATACACCTAATTTTATAAACCTTATAGGTTTAGATGAAAATAAAAAGTAATTTTACTATAATGTACATTTAAGTTATTAATTTATATCAAATGGTTTAAGTATATAAAAATACTTCTGTAAGAAATTTTGTGTTAAAAAAAAGTATTTTAAATATTAATATTTCCTAATAAAGCAAATTAATTAGCGCGACTCTCATTAATTAAATAACATGCTTTATTTAAAGATAACTAATCTGAAATTTTTTATAAACTATGCATATTTAAGTAAAAATATCTAGGAAACCTTCAAATATTGCAAATAATCCAGCAAATCACAAAACTAAAATTAATTGATTTTTTTTTTGAGTTTAAAACTAAAAGATTAATCTAATCAAAAATCACTTTGCAAATATTTCGGCATCGCAGAAAGCGTTCCTGCATAATTCTTAATTGCAGAAGAACTGCAGGCGACAGCAAAATTTGGAATCAGTGAAGCGAAAAAACGAGATTCAAAGAAACCGAATTAATTTAATTACGTAAGTTCCTAACACAGTAGCCAAATTTAATTAAAGCAAGTAACATTTAAGATCGCTTTCTTTCGTTCTCTTTTTCACGGGGAGGGTCAGAAAGTCATGATTTATTAGGTCCCGCTTTTTATTTCGGTTCTCTACGTGCTACAAATCGATTATTAATTAATAGTGTGGAGAGGCCCCCCTACGGCTCCCCAAAAAAAAATTAAAAATGAATAATAACAGTTTTTTAGTAACGAAAATAATAATAACAACAACAACAAGAAACAGTACTTAATTTAATTAGTAACCGTTCATTTAGAATCCACTCTTTTCGGCATTTCTACTTTTGATAAATGAGCGACCGTGTAAAAGTTTAAAATGCAAATAGAAATAACCACAAGAGAGAAAAAAAATTAAAAATAAACCGAATTCGAGTTGTGTATTTTATATTTATGCATTTGGAATTATAATGTAGGTGATTAATTTTAATTAAAATTTTTACACACGGTTGAAATGGAAATCAATCAAACGTTTATTTCTACTTCTTTTTTTTTTTCTAAACTCAAATGAAGCAATTAAAATTGCGAATGATATTATTTTTATGTAAGCATTTGCATTGGGAGCAAAAATATTTCTCTTTCATTTGAATTAATTGGTGATTGTTCAATGTCCATTTTTTTTTCTCATTAAATTCAAATCCTGATTCTCGAAACAACAACTTGAATTCTTTGCTTTGAACAAAAAGTAAAAGTTAAGTACTCGTACGTGGGATTTTTCAATTAACAAGTCTTTAATTTAAATAAAAAGCAAGTTGAATTTTGTATTATAAAAAAAAGGTGCTAAACGTTTTGGAATAGTTTAAATTTATTTATTTTTTGTTATTGTTTCAAACGAAGTGTCAGAATTATTAATTTGTATTTGTTGTATAACTTTTCCGTGTTCTAAATAAATTGTTGAAAACTTGTTTCTAATAATACATGTTAATACAAATATATCTTACAACATTCTTAAATTTATTAAATAATCTTGTAAATTTTTCATGATTATATAAAATTGTAGCAAATTGTTAAAAATCTATTTTATTAAATAATAATTGTTAATTCTTGATTTTCTTTACATATTTAGATTGGATTTTTTGGTATTTTATAAGATTATATAATAATATTTCTCCTTAGGAAATGGTGAAAATTTATTGAAATTTTTTAAATAATTGTTATTAAAACTCCTTACATTTATTTAAATTTTAAGAATAAGTTAATTATATAAAAAAGTAAAAACATTTAAATTAGTCAATATTGCAGTTTACCAATTAACATTTCATTTCAATGCAAATATCGTTGAATATATAAAAATAGCTTCGGCTTTTGAACAAGATTGTAATCTTACATAAAACGTAATTTCGCATTATCCGTCTTGTGTCTGGCGTCTCGCAGTTTTCAAAGTTTTTCAATGGATTCTGAAGCCCCCCAACTGTGTTCACTTTTACTACGTTTAAAACCGTTCTATACTCATACATAAATACAATCTGAATGTAAATTATGCACGATCTTATAATATAATAAATTTCGTCGGATCTAATGCGTTCCTTATGGTAATTCTCTATAAATTGCATTTTTTTCATACAGTTTTAGCACAAATCGAGTAAAACGAGAATTAATGGTGTTTGAATTTAAGAAATCCCCAATTTAGAAAAAGATATTTATGGGTTAGATTGAAGCATTATAGAAACTGCACATTATGTAATTTTTAACAAATTGAATGATGTAGAAAATAAAAACATAAATTTAATAATAAAATAATAATTCTAATCTTTCATTTTAGAAACTTATTTATTTGCAGTTTTTATAATATACAAATTTTATTAATTTTTAACAAATTGAAAATAAAATTTAAATGTTTTTATTTTATAAAATAATAATTTTAATCTTTTATTTTAGAAATTTATTTTTTTGCAGTATTGCATAATAATTGGAGGTACTTTTGCATATTATATAATCAAATAAATTATTTAAAAATTGTAGATAACAAAAATTTCAAATTTAAATAAATTTATTTAGAAACTAACAGATTAATATCATTCATTCATTAATTTTAGATTCGATTATTTTTTGTGCAGATTTGAATAATTTTAAGATTTTTAACGAATTCAAAATCTCCGAAATTTAGAAAATAGATTTTTAAAACTACGAAGAATAGAAAACAACATTTTATGTAATATACCAATTATTTAAAATAAAACTGTAGAAACGAAAATGTAATTTGTTTTTACCATTTTATTTCAAATATTTATTTTTTCAATAATTTTCAATTCTTAAGTCTACAAATATAATATTTTCATATATCCTCTTTTTTAGTAACTGAAATATTATTATATAAAAATTACTTTTTAAAATTTTCCTAAAATTTAAATTACAAAAAAAATATTTTCAGTATTTATTTATCCTGAGAACAACTTTTCAAAAATTAAGTTCAGAATTGTCGTAGTTTATATAAAAACTATTTTTTTTTAGTAGAAAATGCTGATATAGATTAATTAAATTAGTTAATATTTTCTTATAATTCTTATAAAACGTTGAATCAATTTGAAATGACTTTGAAAAAAAAAACTATTATATTTTTAAATATATGCAATAACAAATAATAGATATGATGGAAGTTTGGAAACTTTCCAAGTTAGAAATAGTACGAAACTGCAGTAAATCATATTGGTCATCAAATCATAAAAGTATTACAAATTGTCTAAAATTCTCATAAAATGCGTTTAAAATCTTTTTTTACTTTCCATGTTTCAAATTGTTGGAAACTGCGTTAAATCATAATGGTCATAAAAGTATTACAAATCGTTTTTATATTATTTTTTTTCAAGTTATTGATTTCGTTATCAAATTGTTCTTAAAACTTTTGCTTAAATAATTAATTGATGTAATAATTATTTGATATGATCTAAGTTTAGAAACTTTCCATTTGCGAAATATTTCGAAACTGCGATTATTTAAGTTTGGCATCAAATTATTACAAATCGTCTTAAATTTTCGTGAAATGCGTTTAAAATAATATTTGTTACTTAATAATTGTAACTTTTATTTGAATAATTGATTCTTGCAACAATTATTAGATATTATGTGAATTTGAAAATTTTTCATAATCATAAAAGTATTACAAATAGTCTTAAATTTTTGTGAAATGCGTTTAAAATATTATTTGTTTGTATCAAAATTTACTTTTTCATGAATTGTTGCAAAAATTATTATCATATGAATTTGAAAATATTCCACGTTTTAATTTTTCTTTTTAAAAAATGCAATTTTTTACTTGAAAAATAATAGTTGTAACAATTATTAGAGTTGATGTAAGTTTGGAAACTTTCCATATTAAATGTAGTTCAAAACTGTTGCATTTTGGTAATAATATTTACTAAAGCAGAGAGAGAAAGAAATAAAAAAGCAGTTAATAATAATTAATGAAAAAAAAAAAGAGAAGCGATCTGAAGGTGAAATCGGCGTCGATTCCTTGAGCCGTCCGCAGATTTATGGTTTTGTGCGAATGATGATGTTTCCGTATCTGGAGAAGCTTATGTAAGCGAAAGCATTGGGTAATTAATTTGAATAAATAAGAGATAAAATTCGAGAGAAGAGACACATTTGTATTCAGAGGAGATAAATAAATAAATAAATGAAACTGATGATGATGATGATGGAATTGATTTGGGTTAATAAAGAGGGTTTTGTAAACCGGTTACTGCAGAAGATAAATTCATGTGATATTATAATCACAGTGGTAATTAAAAATAAATTTATGTTTAATTTCTTCATCCGTTGATCATCCCGAGGTGGTGGACACGTCTAATCCTGCACGGCCATCGGGATTAGTCGCAGCGAGGCGAAATTAGAATCCGAAATACCAAAGCAGCATATGCATGATGTCATAATAATAAGAATAAGAATAACGGTTTTAGAAGTAGGAGAAAACCTTCGGATTCGGTTTCGCGGATGGCGCAATTCTGCAGTTTAATTGGAGGGCATAAACAAACGTCCGGACCACCCATAGACGAAGAGTGTTGAAGATATATACAGTATATTTTCTTTAATTTTTATGCGCGAAAATGCATTCAATCCACCCATTCGGCATTGTGTTGAGTTTCCATTAATCATCCCTTTCACCTCATCTCCTTTGATCTTTAATATCCAGCCTCCTGTGTAATAATAAGTCTATCTCTCATCCTCTTTCTATGCGTTCATATTTATATATCTTTGTTTCGCCTTTGAGCGAATGCAGATCCGAAAACTGGTGCAGAAACGCGATAAATCTCCGGGATCTGGAACAATCAATTATTCCGAGCCATTATTATTTATTACAATATATGCATATAATATTATAATGTAATATAATAAGGATTCTCGTTTTTTTTTTTTCGTGTGTTTTTGTTGTCGAGAATCAATAAAGAAGGATCGTTTCCGCATCTACATGCACATACACAGAGCGATAGGTTCTGAACCCAATAATTCTATTGTTTTCCAGTTGCGTTTGGTTACAATGAGCTGCACTCTCTACGATTGCGATCCGAGAAGACGATAATTGTTGTGTGTGGTGAGGAGGTATGTGCATTAGTTTTGGTCTCTTCGCCCGAGACGAGGATGGACTGCGAAGGCGTCGAGCGTTCGTTCTTGAGGAGAGCAGCCGTTTGGGAAAGTTTTGCTCGCTCGCTCGAAGAGACTCGATCATCATCATCATCAGGAAACACAAACTGGGTCGGAGGAAAGAGGTTCTTCTCTTTCGCGAAGCGCGATCCGTTGTGCAACCGATGAAATTCACCTTCTTCTTCTTCTCACCTCTCTCCACCGACACTCTCAATCTTCATCTCTTTCTCGCGCATTCGAAAACTTTTCTTATTTATTTATATATATTTATTTCCTTTTAATGTTATCTCATTCTTCGGTCGATCATTAAATGCATTATCTTCGCCATTAATATTTTCTTCTTCTTTTACTATTTTTTTTTCTTTATACATTTCGAGCATTATGTATTCGTCACGCTGTTCATAAACATTATGGGTTTCTTCTGAAATCTAGATTGGATTCCGTTCCTTATCCTTTCCATTCAATAGACACACACTCTCACTGTGATCCAACCGTGCATTCCTCTTCGTTCTACGAATTTTTCGGTTCTACTTAATTTTTTTTCACAGCATTCAAACAGGATCCTTTTACTATTCTTACACATAAATCAAATAAAGAACAATTTTGATCACTACAGTTTGAATACACAGCAAAATAAAAATTAATTCTAAGAAAATAATACATAGTTTTTTCTATTTCATTTTTTGACAGCATCCAAACAGAATGCTTTTAATAATCTAACACAAAAAATTTATAATTTTGAACACTAAAGTTTGAATATACAACAAAACTTCGAATAGTCCGAAAACAGCCAAGTACAAATTAATTCTAAGAAAATAATACATGGTTTTTTCTATTTCATTTTTTGAAAGTTTAGAAACAGGACGCTTTTACTAATGTAACAATAAAATAAATTATGTAAAGAATTATTAAAGTTATAATATACAGCAAAACTTCCAATAGTCTGAAATAACAGCAAAATTAAAATGAATTCTAAGTAAATAATGAACAGTTTTTTTACTTAATTTTTTGACAGCTTGCAAGCATTATGCTTTAACTAATTTTACAGTCAAATTTAAAATAATTTTAAGAAAAATAAGACAGTTTTATCTAATATTTTTTTGACAAAATGCTGTTGCGAATCTAAAATTTAAAGAAATTATGTTAAAGATAATTTTGATCACTAAAGTTTGAATATACTGAAAAACTTTGCATAGTCTGAAAACAACAAAATTAAAATTAATTTTAAGAAAAATTATACAGTTTTTTTTTATTTATTTTTTTTGACAGAATATAAATAGGATATTTTTACTAATGTAACAATAAAAGAAATTGTGAAAAAGATAATTCTGGTTACTAAAGTTTGAATATAGTCCGGATTCAATAAAATAAAAATTAATTCTAAAAAAAATAATATACTATTTTTTCTATTTAATTTTTTGACAGCTAAATAGGATATTTTTACTAATTTAACATATAATTAAAGAAATTGAGTAATTGATAATTTTGGTCACTAAAGTTTCAATATACAATAAAACTTTAAATAGTTTGAAACTATCAAAATAAAAATTCATTTTAAGAAAATTAATACATAGTTTTTTTTTTATTTAATTTTTTAGGCAGCATCCAAATAGGATATTTTTACTAATATAACATTTAAAGAAATTATTTAAAGGATAATTTCGGTCACTAAAGTTTGAATGTACACCAATATAATCTGGATTCAACAAAATTAATTCTAAAAAAAATAATACACTGATTTTTTTAATTTAATTTTTTTACAGCATACAAATAGGATATATTTACTAATTAGACACTTAATTAAAGAAATTATATAAGAGATAATTTTTGTCACTAAAGTTTGAATATGTGATAATAACTCGAATTGTCCGAATTCAGCAAAATAAAAAATAATTCGCAGTTTCTTAAACTTATTTTTTTTGACTACATCCAAATATGACGCTTTTACTAATCTTATACTTAAATAAATTATGTAAAGAATAATTTTGATTACTAAAGTTTGAATATACAACAATACCTCGAATAATCCGAATTAAACAAAATGAAAATTAGTTCCCAGAAATTAATTCACCGATTTTTGACTTATTTTTTATCAGCATCCAAACTGGAAGCTTTTTCTAATCTAACGCTTATATAAACTATGTAAAAAATATATAGCAAAACCTCGCATAGTCCGGATTCAAAAAAATAAAAATTAATTCTAAATTAATCCTATTTCAAATAGATAAGAATATTGACGTACAAAATTGTATTTTTTTTAAATTTCATAAAAAAATACTTTACATTTATTATTCTTGAATTCTTTATAAAGAAAACATGGACTGATTAGAATATGTGCGTTTTATAATCCAATTACGAGAAGAGAAACCAAACAAAACTAAAACTACAAACAAATCTAATCCGATTGTTTGAATCCGAGTTGCGAATAGGTCTGGATTAATGTGTGTATGTGTTTGTGTATTGTGCCTCTCTGCATTCGTTTCTCTCGATCCAACTGCGGACATACATAATCCAATAAATTCTTTGTAAACCAATCCTCCGCGTTCGGAACAATCGTTGGGAAAATTATCATATAATCTTATTGTTGTTCAATCTGCGATAGATAAAGCATAAAATAATGGGATCAATGAAGTTGGGGATTTGAAAGCTCGCGTTCTCGAGGTAATAACAGTTTACGTTTATTTGGTATTAATTTTAATTCAAATTCGGATACAAATAATTTTAATAAATTATGTGTATGATTAATAAAATTTGCTCTAAAGCAGCAGTTTCCAAACTGAAATTTCTTATGTTTCCTAAGAAATTTTGGAAATAGATTGTATAATATAATTTAGTCCTAGTTGGACGGTAAAAACTATTTGTTAAATATTAAGAAATTATATGAGTAAAATTAAATATAATAGGCATAAAAAATAATAAATAAAATGATTTAAATACAATTTAAGAAAAGTTGTGTGAAAATAATATTAAAATTTAAAATGTTTAAATAAAAAAGATTTTAAAGAATTAATTTGACACTACTGTATTAAAAATTATATTTATTATTAATTTATATGCATAATTCTGATATTCGTAAACCTTCGTTAATAATAAATAGAATTATATTAATCAGTATTAAAATATTCATAACAAAAACTAATTTTATTTAGTATAAGTTTTTTTTTGGTACATTTGATCCATGTGTTAATTTATTCATAAAAAGCAACCTCAATATGTATAATTTATTCAATTTATGCAGATTTCGTTGACAAAAAAAAAAAATATATTTTGATCATATTTTAATTGCCTTGTTAGTAAAATATGTTCCACGATGTTTGCTTTGAGTTTTATCTACATGTTTGATCTACATATAAAAAAAAACATGATTTAATATTAAATATCAAAATTCTATATGCTTTTTTTAAATGAATATTTCAATTTGAAACTAAATAATATTAAATTAAAAATTTTATTTTTTTATAGACAAACTTTAGTTGCTTTATGCTAATTATTTATATAATCTACAAGTATAAAAAAATGAGAATTAATCTTCATTACTGCAAGATGTAATACTTATTATTAAATAAACATATTTTATTGAATTCATTTCAAGGGAAAAAAATAAAATAAAAATTATTTAAAAAAAAAACTTTATTACAAGTTTTTGTTTTTAAATAATTCAATAAATAATTTAATAATGCGTAGAAATAATCATAAATATTATATAAGTTCATAGCTGAAAAGATGAAATTATTATTTAAATAAAAAAAATAAAAATAAGTTTCATATTTTCAGTCGGTTTCAAGTATTATCCCATCAAATTAGGCTACAAAATCACATCAATAGTATTTTTAAGTGCACAATATTACGACTTAAGCGCATAAATCTTATATAGAAAAAAACTATATATCGTTATGAAAATTTCATTAAACATAAATAAAATATACAAAAATTGGTATTAATTTTATATAAGAAAAAATAAGGTTTTATAACTTAAGAAATTTAATTTTATAGTGATTATATAATTTATATAAAAGATTTTACATTGCAGTTACTAAATTATTGATTTGCAAAACCATTTGTAAAGTAGTGAGGTCGTATGGAATACAGTTATTGGGACTTCAACATTGAAACACTTCAAAGATTTCAATCTAAAACGCTGTAAACAATCATTGACACAGCATGGTATGGTGTATATATATATGTACACATAACATGCTGCAAATGAAAACAATTCAAAACGAAATTGAAAACTTTTTTAAAACTTATACAAAATCAGAAAAAAATTATAAAAATTTACAAAATTAAATTCTAAATATTTTTTTCTATTTAAAGATGAATAAAATAGAAATAATTAAAATACACCATAAGTTAATAAAATAATTATTAGAAAAATTAATTCACATTTATGAATGAATTTGTGAACGTTTTAACAATTACTACAATTACAATCAAATTTTTATAATTTATATAAAAACTACAATTCATTAATAAAAACTTTTTTTTTTCTATAAGAAACCTAAAGATGCACCAAAGTTCTAACTCATAAAAAGTGAAATTCATTACATTTTTTTTAAACTTTTATAATTGCAACCAAATCGAGTAAAAAAATTATAGAATTCAAACATAAATTTAAATTTCATCAAATTATTTTAATTATAATAATTTTTAGATTATGAAATCGATCTGACTACATAAAAATGTATTGCTCCAATGCAAATAATATTTTTAATTGAAAGATTATAAAATTAAAATTAATTTTAACCAAATTTTCAAAGTAAAAAATATATTTGTGAATGAAATAATATTTATTTTTTAGAAAAAAAGTATAAATACACCAAAACCTGGTAAATTACAAATTTTTAATTATTAAATATTATTGTATTATTATGTATACTTTAATTATAATTAAATTATTTCTTTATGTAAAAAGTTGAATTTTTGGTGCAAAAAATATGATTTTACTTACATTTTCATCTAAACTAATAAATTATAATGATTGATTAGACAAAATTGTGGTAATTAATTTAATTTTAATTAGCGATAGTAAATAAAATGAAAATTTCTTATGTAATCATATATGTACCACGATTCCAGGTAAACTATTATGATTAATTTATGGAGGTTTGCAATTAAATAAACCGAAGTGTTTACCTGTGAATCGATCAAAATGTTTGCTTTTTTCCTCATGATTTCTAATGAAATGTAAAGCGAAATAATTATGAGCCGTAGACAAGCGTTAATTAGAAACAACAAAATTGTAATCTAATTGCGATACGGAGCGAAGAAAATACTTACGGATTACGTGTGTGTGGTGCACGAGAAGAAGAAGGAAAGAACAAACAAACTACAAAAAAAAAGTGAAAATAATGAGAAATCTTATGGAAATCTCTCGGCCATTATGCATGATTATTATGAGTAATCGAGATATACATGCATAATTAATATTTACAAATAACTCGAACGCTTATCGCGCTGCATCTACGCTGCAATTTATATTTATATAGGGTATAGAGTATTTTTCTCCGCTCAACATGCATGCGATCACAAGTGGGATGAAGGTAGAGGTGAGTGGGTGGAAAAAGGAGCAGGATTAATAAATGAAAGAAGAAGTAAAAAAAAATATATATGTATATGGTGCACGGTAGAAGATAGAAAATTGCTGATGGCTTGAATGAGAACGAGAGGGAGAAAGAGAGATACGGGAACGGTGTAAAAATTGTTATTTTAAGGTCAGAACCACCCGCGATTTATTCATAAGACAATAAAATTTTACATTATAAATATGTACATTCCTCGACGCAGTTATTTGATTTCTTATTCATGTATGATTCAATGTTTATATATTTTTTTTTGTCAGCTGTATTTCTTGAGTTTAGTTCTTCTTCGGCGATTGGTATCTTTATAGACATCTAATTTACTATTATTACATTTTTTTATTATCCTTTCGACAGACTTTCTGATGACAAAAAAGAAAATTTTGATTACTCCCTGCTAAATTAATCAAGTCCATCAACATCTTTTTTTAAATACATTAAAGTTGATCGCCAGTTCTGCCTTTAGGCTAAATCTTCTTCAATTAATTTATTCAAAATTTAAGTATGATAAATATAACTAATGTAGAAATTGTCAGAAATTGTAGAAAACGTCACTACCAATAATTTTGTGCAAAACATTTTGAAATCAATTTTCATATGTGACACTCATTACTAAAATAGTAGGATGATGTGCACATTGCCCGATAAATGTATAAATTTACTAACAATTCAAGTAAAAGTAGATTATAAATAATGAAATATAAATTGTATCCACATTATCCGAAAAATGTATATCGTAATTCATTGCTTTGGAGAATGTATGAGGAAAATGAATAAGAAAATTAGTGATTAAACATATTTACGTTCAAAGTACTTTTTTTCATTTAAAGGCAAATGTATATGCTGGAAAATGTGTAAATTATTCGAATTTCCACTTTAAGTAAATTGATTTAAAAAATGAACTTTATATAAAAATTATATTTATTTTCTAGAATACTTAATACTATAAATTATGATAACTATATAACTGCTAGAAATTCAGTAAACGATATTCATTAACCGAGTGGCGGATATATCCGCCATATTCAATACAAACAATATGATAACTCTTAATGCGTCCTTGAAAAATCTGGAAAGTTCATTGAATATTTTACAAAAAGAATCTAGTAAAAATAGACAATTTTATTAGAATGTATTTAATGATAAATTCATAAAAAAAACAAATATTATTAATGATGCATTTTTATTAATGCTTTTAGTTTTGTGCATATTTTGAACATCTGCTATATAAAAGCATTAATTTAAATTTATGCATTTTAGTTAAAATTAATGGTAGTTGTAAATCAGGTGAGAAAATGCTAGTAAATTTTAAAATTTTATAGCTTTTGAATAAATATACTTATAATATTAGTATGTGCATATATAATATACTAAATATGTACATTAACCAATTTAACATATATATATATATATAGAACATTCTCAAATTATCACTAGTTATAAAAACTACTTACTTTTATTTATTTTCTTATTTCTTTCTTCATGTTTTAAACATTTGTAATTGAACATTAGAATAAATGCATATGTAAAACGATAATTCTATATTGATGTGCGTGAAATTCGCTCCGTAAATGGAAATTAAAATAAATTCCGCATTCGTATGTTTATAGTGAAAAATATTAAATTGAAAATTATCAGAAATATCTATTAAACTTAATTGCGTTTCCGTTATTGCGTAATTCTGTTGAAAATTATGCTAAAATGTAACAACAAATTATAAAGTCTCATAAATTTAATGAAAAAAATAATAAATTATTAATACTAATTCATACATAATAATTTAAAAAAATATGTTTTGTGCAAAAAGACAATTAAAAAAATATACAACTAAAGAAATTTTTCAGAATAATTTAATATCTTTATTTTTATTTGTATTCTTCTTTATTTATTTTATAATCTATGAAAACAGTTGTTAATTAGTGTTTGCTCATTAAAACTATGATCTTACCACCTCGTTTATCGTTTGAAACAACGTTAAGCAAAGCCACATTAAAATGTAGTAAACATCATTTTAGTGTATTTTATAGACAGCGATAATAATTGTGATCCAATCTTTAAAAGTATTTTACCAGTTTTTCGTTTTGACACAAAGTGACAGCTGTCATTTCGTAATCTATTAATGATGTAACGAGACACAAAGGTAGAGAAACGTTGTTATATAATATCTAGATATTTTCTAAAGAATTATAAAAATATTTCATACTTTCAGTCGCTTTCAGTTATCATCCCATGAGGGTACAAAATTACATCAATAGTCTTCCAAACTGCACAAAATCACTAGACGACTTAAGTGCATAAAGACGTTTTAACTTATTAATTGACAATTCACTTTAATATCTGAAAAATATCTTAGTTTTAGTATTTTTTTTTATTACTTTGTTCTTTTAAACTAATCTTAAAACGAAGCCACATTAACATATAGAAAATAGGTAAATGTAGATATTTTTTATTCTTCTGTGTTATTAATTCAGCGTTAATCAGAGCTAAACATCATTTTAGTGCATTTTATAGAATTGCGACAAGAATTGTGTCACTTTGTGTCAAAAGTGACAGCTGTCACTTTGTGTCAAAAGTGACAGCTGTCATTTCCTAATTTATTAATGATGTAACGCGACACAAAGATTTAAAAATGTTGTTACAGAATATCTAGATATTTTCTTGAAAATTATAAAAGCAAATATTCATCTTCAGTCGATCTCGTTGAATGTTTAAACGTATGATGATGATTATGATGATTATTAATAATTATTGCAATCGCTTCATCGGATAGCTTAATGAATAAACATAGTAATTATTATTCAAACCGTTTCGTTTTTTATGATATTTTGCATTGAACAGGATTAATAACCGGAATATGAGCGAAAAAATGTAAAGAACGGCGTTGATAGTATAATACCTGGGTGGATCTTTTTTATATTTATCCAGTAATGCGTTTATGTGGCAATCGATTAAATAAGCGATAAATCAAGCGGTACTAATTAGCCGGTTAAAGTGTTGTCGCATTGTTCTCTCGGGTTTGACGGCTTGCGAAAATCGCATAATAATAAGTGTGTGCGGAATATTATGCTTGGATTTTATGCTGGAAGGAGGAGATCGAAATCCCACAAGCAATCATCGATCATCAACTTTTACAAATCGATTTTATTTTATCTTTACAATTTTTTAATTAATCTATAACTATTTTATTTTTAATACTTTTGAAGAAAAAAAGTTTCTTGTTAATAAAACTTGAAGTTAATAAATCAGTGGAATTATTCAATTTAGAAAATAATTTCCTATCTGTATATGGATTTAAGTGTAGGAAAATTACACGAGTATTTTATCAATTAACATTTTTTATTTTACAGTTCGTGTGAGAGCTTAAAACAATTACTGTCCATTTTAGGAAGGAAATTATTTTTTATTCCGTAGCTAACATCGCGACGTAAAGGCATTTCGCATGTAGCGAAAAGTGATTACAGTTAACTCTGGATCTTCCACTAAATGTACACTCTCCGACTATAATAGTAAACTTCAATGAATAATGAATATATTGTAAACGGTTTTCTCTCTGCGCGACTCCCACGCGTTGCTTATCCGAGTGCGTTTTAAGGAATCTCTCCTTTCAAGGATAATGCAAGGAATTATTTTTCGTTTTTCGGTCCATTTAGTTTGGAAGACCCGAAAAAGGATAGTTGAGGAGAATCGACTGTAGGTTATCTCATAGAGTTGCAGTCACCAGTGAAAGTCGCTTTCTCGCAGAAAAGAAGATTCACACACGTCCATATACATTTATATATATATAAACGCTAAGAAACATTGAATTCGAAAAGCGAGGCGGAATAATTTATGGTTTTTAAATACACGTGCAATATTTATAATTCGTTTGAAAAATGTTGCGAACAAAAGGAAGATCCGATTAGAGAAAGTCTCGTCATTTTCTATGGATATTTTTCGATTCGTTTTTGCCGATTCTTGGGGATTTTTCGGATTGAATCGTTACGTGGCTCGATTTATTGGGCTCGTCGCAATCTGAAATTGAATCGACCAAATATACACCGAATAACATGGTTTATGTGCGCTTCGCTTCTATATATATATATTTATACATAAAGTAAATAGACAAGAGGAGCAAGTGAGATACACACCGCAGATAAAGATATACGGTTATGGTAGTATAAAGCGGGAGTATCGTGTGCTTTGTACCTGTTCTTACCTGCAGATAACATCGCACCGGGTTACTTAAACTACGGCTAGGCTAGGTCATGAGATTTCTAAACTCATATCTATCTAATATAGACACTAACTAACACGACCAAACTGTAAATAAACAACAAACGAAAAATAAATAATAATAGGTCAAAATCAACTACGATAAGGGCTGCTTCCATTGCAATTCTTCTTAATGAGTTAAATTATAAGTATACACAATCATACCTTGATTAACGAAATTAATTCGTTCTCAGAGGTAAAACTACTATTATTTCTAACGAAAATTAAATCTTTGGGCAGAAAGACCCTTTGACCAGGTATATTTGTTTATAATGTAGAATGTATTATATATAGGATTTTATTTATTGTAATTATTTTCAAATTCATTTAATTCTTATTTTTATATAAATGATAATGATGTTGTTGAAATTTTTTTTAAACAAAGTTTTATTAAATAAATTTTGAAAAAAAATAAACGTTTTCAATCTGATTTATAAATTGGTTGGAAACAATTTACTTCTGCTAAATTTTACAATGAAAAATCATTATCTTCTGCATTCAATATCGTTTTCATCAATATTTTCAGATATCTTCATTTTTAATTTCTTGGATGTTATTTTCTTCCTCTATATTTTGTAAGATGATTGTTGGACCTTAAATTGGAATATTTTTCATATTATATCGAACCTTTGTTATCAGAGGTAAAATTATTTTATTATTATAATTTACTTTAAACGTATTAATAAAATTATTATATTTATTATATATGATTATAACTATAAAATGTATATAAATTCAGTTAAATAATTGTAAAGTATAGTAATGTTTGTTGCATCGTGTTGCGGTGAAAGTGAACCGTGTTTGTTTGCAGAACGCAATCTTTTTTTCAGGAGAAATTCAATTTCCTTGTGCATTGCTCTCCCACCTTCGGGTTTAATTGTCTCTTATTTTTTCTATTGCCTACCGGCAAGAGTTCCTCGATGCAAAGATAAAGCCCGTACGTTGAACACAATGGATCTTTAAGCTTCCTTTATCCATTTAGCTTTAACTAAGCATTAAATGGAAGCCCCGTCGTGGGTGACTTTAATGCTCGAGCAAGACACATCGCTTAGCAAAAACTCAGTTGCAATATTCTTATCAACATCTTTTACTATTTTTTTACTCTTCACAGTTTATTTTACTTAAATAATAAAAAATCTCTTAAAATATTACAAAAAACAGTAAATTTTGAATTGAAAAATTTATATTTTATTCGAATAAAAATATTACTCAAAAAATAACTGAAATTAATAAATAAATATTTTCTTGATATTAGAAAAATTATTCATTACTAAAATTACTAGCTTGTAAATATATTTAATAATCAATTTTTCTACTAAAAATTTGATTTACAATATTTTTCTTTGAAATAAATACACCATCTATATTTTATAAATAAATTGGAATTTGTAGATTACAAAATAAAAAATACTTTATACTGTTGTAAAATTTGTTATTCTGTTGAAGTATAAGCAAGGAATAAACTCTTTCATCATATATTATTGAGAAAAAAATACGCCATCTAGTGACAATTTAAATAATTTTGTAGATAACAGTTTTCATGAGTTATTGACGCATAAACAAATAAATACAGAAATAAATATAATTTGTAGATTATAAAATACTAAATTTTTGTAATCAGTGGCGGTTTTAGCACTTGAGAGGCTCAGGTGAAATTAAAATTTGAGACTCAAATGTCTTTTTAAATTCTAAAATTTAAATATTTTTTGTGAGCCTTAAACATCAGTTTATTTAATGTGACAGGTAACAGGACAAAGTGTCAATGCCGTAGAACGATTTTCAGATTTTAGGCCTCAATTAAGGAAATTCGTCGCTAGTTGTAATATAATCAAGGAAACTTTTCAGTAGTTTATTAATAGAATTTTGACATAAATTTGTAACGCCATCTTGTGGTTTATTCTAAAACCTTTATGAAGTATTATTGAAGATGATTCTACTAATTTGGTGGTTTATAGGAGAAATAATAATTAAATAATTGTTTTCAAAATTTTAAGAAACATCTCAAATTTAATTCAATAAATTGTTTTGAAAATTCCACGTATCCATTAAGATTCCATAGGAATTGCGGTATTAAGCAGGTCATCCTCATCCACTTATCCAAAGACTAATTACTGAAAACTCTCCGACAAGGTCCTTAGTCTCAATAAGTCACTCCTTTCCGATCCGTCGGATAATTGGGTGTTATTTTTTTTTTGGTCCGCCGTTGTTGCTATTTTCGTATGCGAAAGCGATCCGGTTTGCACCTTATAAAGAATCTCTTGGCCAATTAAAACCGAACCCGAAATGAAGGTGCACGTACACGCTGTGTACCCCGAAATGCGAGGTATGCGCCATAGATTCTTCGCTTAATTAACGGATGAGTTAATGCGGGATGCCTCGCATGTTTTAGTAACTGGAAGCTGGAAGACACGCACGTACCAACAGATATGAAATAAATTGGGTGGAACGAGCGACGAGTCTATTAAATGCATATATGTAAAATAAAATAAATGTTATCATCTTATTACAAGACAAATTAATACAAAATCTGAAAAACTAATTTATAAACATCAGAAAATTAATAATAATTATGAAAATTTAAATCTATTTATTAAATATTATTCAAACGAATTATAATAAAATATGAAAAAAAAAAACTTGTTATTCAAACGAATGTTTTAACCTCGCAATTACTTTTATTTCGCTAATCCGGACTAAAACTTAATCCGAATGACCTCACTTCCCTTATTAGATTACATTAGCAAACTAAAAATTAAAATAATTAATGAACTAAAAATATAAATTATAAATAAATTAATAATAAACTTGTATTATATTTGAAAAAAATAATTAATTTCTTAATTTGGACGTATAATATAATAATATACACGTAAAGGAAATTCTAACAGATTTGTAATAGCTGACAGAACTCTTATGGTGAATTAAGTATGTAATTATTAATTATACAAGTGACTACATGAGTAAATAATTAAAATTTAATTAATAATTACTTGATTACTGAATAAATTACGACTCATTTTTATTGCTTTGACCAATGAAATATTATTATTAATTCTACAATTTTTTATAAACATCTCGTACATTTTTTACGTACAAAATATAATATTTTTGTAACAATTTATATTTTATATTAATAATTAGCAAATTACTCTATTCTGACTAATTCTAAAATTTTCTAATAATTTTTTTATAAATAATTCTATAAAATAAAAGAAAATTTACAATTTAATAATTTTTATCTTCATTAAATACTGCTTTTTTAAATTTACATTTTAATTAATAATTATCAAGGGTCGGCAACCTTTCTGGGGCAAGGAGCCATTTTTTAAAATATTTCGTAATAAAAAAGATCTACGGAGCCGCACATAGCTCTACCATCGCTATTTCCACTAGTGAAACAGATTTACCAACGTAGAGCCACACCTAATATTACTATTGCTTTGTTAGTAATTAAATTAATTTTCTACTGATGTGAGCCAAAATTTTCCATGAAAATAACCGTACCTATAACAATTATTATTGCTATTTTTACTAGTGAAATGATTTTTCCGCTGTGGATGAATTTTCCACTAATGAAAAGAGCCGCATCCAACATTACTAGTGAAATGAATTTTCCAATTTTCTACTATGAGAGCTGTAAGCCATAATTTCTCATCAAAAGAGCCGCCGCCTTACGATGTCTACTTTTATCAATTAAATTAATTATATAATTTATCCACCATACATTTACCAATGCAATGATATTGTTTTTTTCTTCAAGTTTATAACATTTTGAATAAATTTATTAAATCTCATTTAAAAATTAGGTGTTACTACAAGTTTTTAATTATATTTTAACATATTTTTTCCTAAATTTATTTTATAATTAATTTTTGTTAAATAGGCCTTATAATTAATTATAATTACAAATAAATTTTAAAAAAACAGTTATTACATATTGCAAAATCTTCAAAAAAAAAAATTTAAATTATTTCTCCAATGATTTTTATATATTGAAAAATAAATTATTTCTAATTATTGCTTACATTTTTATTAATTATAATTTATAACAATAATTGCACAAATGTTTTTCAATAATTAATAATTCATAAATAAAATTTATTTTATAATTTATTCACCATACATTTACGAATGTAATAATCTTGTTAATTCTTCAAGTTTATAATATTTTGAATAAATTTATAAAATCTCATTTAAAATTAGTTCTTAATAATTATTTTTTCTTAAATTCATTTTATAATTACTTTTCTTAAATAGGTCTTAATAAATTATAATTACAAATAAATTTTAAAAAACAATTCTAATATATTGCAAAATCTTCAAAAAAGTTAAATTTTAATTATTTCTCCAATGATTTTTATATATTGAAAAATAAATTATTTCTAATTATTGTTTACATTTTTATTAATTGCACAAATGTTTTTCAATAATTAATAATTATTGAATTATATTAATTAATTATATATTGAAAAATAAAGTAATAAACTAATAATTGTTTACATTTTTATTAATTACAATTTATAACAATAATTGCAAAAATATTTTTCAATAATTAATTTCTATTTTTGGTGGATTTTACATTTACGTCTTAAAATATCAATTAATACTAGAAATAATAAAATGTTCGTTAAGTATACTTAACATTTTTCTATTTATTAAATCTTAAATATGAATAGTTTTTCCACTTTATTTCCTAATTGTTTAAGAAGGTTAAGATTGCGCGTTTTAATGATCGTAAACCGAACGAATTAGGTACACTTGATATTTATTTAGACATTTCAAGTTTTTCACAATACCTTGACAGATATATTGTCACGCTGTTAACAGATACGTTACTTATTACCGATGAGCTTCTGTGGAGTTTATGGATGTTCGCAGCTTGACTCCTAAATAGGATCAACACTTTGCAGAACCAATCGTTTATTTATTTTGTAACGAAAAGAACTGTATTATCTTCGTTTTCTTATATAATTCATAGTTAGGAATGAAGTTTATTGTGAAATTACAATAGAATCTAACGTCCTTAAATGCAATGCGGTTTTTTTTTTCGTTGTAGAAAAATAAATAATTGTTGTGTTGAAGATCCAGAGTTGAATGCAGAGGAAATTTCTTCTCTAATTGCATTATAGGATTTAAATGTATGGTAATGATCGTTGCTAATTCGAGTTAATAGAATTGAGAAGCGCAACGTCTATAAAGGCAGACAACCAAACCTAACTAACTTAACTTAAGTAAGTAAGTAAGTAAGTAACAGAGAGGCCGACCGGTATGCCCACAATGCAATCAACGGTGCGAAAGAAATGGGAGGAAACAAATAAGTAAAAAAATAAATAAATAAATAAAAACGCACACGTCGACGTCGATTACAGAGCGGTCGCATGCCATTAACTTTAATATTTAATAATATGAATCTAGATTAGATCGACTGGACGCGATAAGCGGCTGATCTTAGATCATACCTCGCACTCTTACACACCTTTAGAGAGGAAATTACGGCCGTCCGTATTTATATACTTAGAGCCGTGATGAATCGTTTGAAAACGGCGTTGCGCAACGGACGGCGTCTGTTGCGCGATTCGAGGGATCGATAAAGAATATTTCAATTTCTTTTCAGTTCTTTAATTTCCCTGGACAAGTGTTAATTGGAGAAACCGTATTGAACGGCGTCGTGGAATTAGTTCAATCCGATGATTAGGATCAAGATGATCGAGATACCACTCTGAAAGAGAAATTTTGAATCGACACGGTGACATTTAGACGTCAGTGTCACACCGGAGCAGCGCCATCTAGTTGCGTTATACAAATGATGAAACTAGAACTAATTCATTGTTTTCTTCTAATTTTTAAATGTTATTTGTAAATCTATCAAATAATTTAAATTAAAAAAATAAAGAAAATATAAATAATAACAAAATTTTGAAAAAAAAAAACTTTAAAAAAGTTAAAATATTATTACTTTATTTTTAAAATTAAATTCTAGACATCATTTTTTTAATTTATTCTGAAGATTTAATAATACAATTGTATAATTTCAATAAATAATTTTCAATTATATAAATAAACTTTCTTTGTAATTTTAAAATAAAAATTTAAGTAAAAAAATAATTCCTCTATTTTATTATTTACATAAAAATTTGTAAATAGTTGTCTTGAGCAAAACAATTTTTTTTAAATTTTTTAATTGAGATGAAATTTTTATAAAAGTAATTTTATAAAAACGACAATAAATTTTTAAAATATTTTCATGAAATTTTTAAATTGAATAACAACTATTTCCATACTTATACATAACAATAAATTAAATAACTTAATAAAAAAAATTAGTTGAATTATTTTGAATTTATAAATAATTTAAGTAATTTTGTAATTATCTTTAATAAATGTCTGTAATAAATTAATAAAATTCAGAATTCCATAAAAAATGTGAAAATGATTATTTTTTAGTGTAACTTGAACAAATATAATAAAATCTAAATAATAATATACATAAATATTTGTGAAAAGTTTTTTGTATTGTAAGAAAAAATAATTGTCGATTTGTTTTTAAAATTTTTTAGTATTAACAAAAATTATCTAAAAAAAAATCAAATTAATTTAATTGAAAAATATTCTTAAAGTAAAATCTTGATAAAAGGATTTCTTATTGAAAATTCTATACAAAAAATAAGAAATTTAATGTATATTGTAAGAAAAAATAATTGTCGATTTGTTTTTAATATTTTTTTAGTATTAACAAAAATTGTCTTTAAAAGGCGAAAAGTTTTCTTTAGAAATTTGTAAATAAAATAGAATATATTATTCATTCTGGAAGTAATTACTGTTGTGCGTAGATGTTTGAACTTGTGCTAGTTTCGTGAATGGAAAAACATAGAAGTGAGTAATTATAAAATATCATGACTGAACGGCCTCCGTCTTATCTAACTGTTAATGGATATTTAATTTAATAATGCCTGTCGCAACGGCCGCATATGACAATTTGTCTTTCTCTCTATATGTGACATATCTCGAATCTCGCTAAAAACAAAACGAAATCAACGCAAAAGAGGCACAAACAATGTTATTAATAACCAGTAAGATAATCTCATGACTTCTTCGGCAACGATACTGAAACATTTTAATTGTGAACATATTAATATCATTTTGCCGAAGGATATACGCAACGTTAATGGCTCCGAATATTATCATCAATAATAATAATAATTGCGTGCAGAGTAACGAATCTTTGTGTGGTAAAATGTGGATGTAATACTTATGTTGTAGCACCGAAACCTATAGTAAAATTATGGTTTCGCTTTGAGGTACGCTCTTTATATAAACGAGATTGCATAACTCATATGCAGTTACTTGGAGATTTCAACGCCCGGTCAACATACGCAATTTATACAATTGAAATAATTCAACTAAAGGCAATAAACTTATTAATTCATAACTTTATAAATTATTGTTTGTAAATAAAAACCATATTTCTTTACTATTATAATTAAATAAAAAATTAAAATTAATTTGATTCTTATAGTACAATCTTGATAAAAGGATTTTCTATTGAAAATGCTGTAAAAAAAATTGAAATATACATAAAGTAAAAAATAAGAAATTTAAATTTCAAAGGACATTTTCGATATTTTTTCTTAAAACCATTTTTATACACAATTTCAAAAATTATTTGATTTCTAAATACTAATCTTTGATGAAAACTTCAAATTAATTTGATTGAAAAATATTCTTAAAGTAAAATCTTAATAAATGCATTTCCTATTGAAAATGCTGTAAAAAAATTAAGAAATAAACATAATGTAAAAAAAATAAGAAATTTAAATTTTCGATATTTTTTCTTAAAACCATTTCTATAAACAATAATTAACTAAATAATAATTAATTTTATAAAAATAATTCTGAAAATTCAATTTTATTAAAATATTCTCAATATTTTATTGTAATCAAATCTGAAATTGAAATGAAATTCTTGTTTGTACACAAAACAAATAAATATTGGTATTTGTTATGAAACTGAACGTCAAGTGCACAAATCTTCAACCGTGAGAATTCGATGAATGCGTGCGGCGTTGACAGTTGTTGCTCTTACAAATCGTCTTTTTCTATTAAAATACCATTCATAAATATTACATTCCTTTTTCCTAGTAAATAAACATTGAAATACCCAAGATTCAATTATGTTAAAAGCCGTTTTTTATTTATTTATATATTTATTGAAAATTTATTTTAAAATTAACAAAATTTTGTAATAATACTTTGAGCAGTTAAAATCTATTTTATTATAAATTCATAAATACAAATATTATGAACACGTAATAAACTAATTATAGCAATAAGAGGAATGTAGCCTATAACTCTAATATCTCAGTTAGTATTCCGTTTAGTGTTATGTCGATTATTCCGCTCGATTAGCATTATTATAAATATATATATATATAAATACATATTTTTTTTTCATTCGTCTCAAGCCATAATTATTATGAAGCTGAAAACATGTTAAAATATTCATCGGGAATAAAGATTGGCGTTCCGAAGCTAATCACGTTTCGCGTTACGAAATGCATGAGCGTTTGCCTGGAGATTTCAACGCCAGATCGGAAAACCGAATAGACCCCGACTCTCTCAATTAAAATTATTATAATCGAACGTGTTAAAACAACTCCTCCCTTCTCGCAAAACGTAATTCCTTTGACAACCGACAGCTGCTCAAGATTAGCGAAATTAAAGTGCTTTTATTTTCTGTAAACACATCGTTAGTTAGTTTACAATAAATTATCGACCTTTCTCTTATTATTTTTATTTTATTTTCATGTAAATATTTATGTTTATTTCATTTTACATTTATTTACAGTTAATAATTTATATATAATTTATTAATAAGAGAATTATGTTAAAAAAATCAATTCTTGTACATTTTTAAGTTAAAAAAAATATTTGCATTTCTGAATAATTTTTTTTCAATATTTTCATATAATAGAAGAGTTACTCACAATTAATTTTAATTAGTTTAACTATTAGATTATAATTACTAACCATTTAAAAGTACAATTTCCTTTGAAAATAATGAATTTTATCGAATAAGTTGTTTGTTAATTTAATGAAATATTTTTTTAGATTGTACAACAAATTTACAAAATTAATTGCATTTAAGCTTCATCTTATAAAATATCAATGGAAAAGGAAAGAAAAAAAACTAGAAATAAATATTTCTAAATAATGATTGCAATTATTCATAATGCAATAAAAGCATGTGAGTAATAAGAAAATTATTTTTATCATCGACGATCTTAACGTCATGGCACAAGACAGCTGTCTTCGACATATAAGAATCATACAAGGACTTATATATATTTTATTTGTTCGCTCATTAATACATCAATCAATATATACAAGGGCACATCCTTAGGTTAATAGTCTTTTATATTTAAAATAATTTTAATTACACGCTGTTATTTGATTGTATTCATTAACAAAGAAAAAGAAACGTTAGCAATATTTTAAATTATTAAATTAACAATATTTTTTAGTATTCATTTCAAATATTTAAATTATCGATATTTTAATGATTTCATCATTTAAAAATCAATAATTTTCAAATAATTAAATTCTAAAATAATAAAAGTAATAAATATATTATGAACGTCTATTAACAAACAAAATCAATTTTCGAATAAAATTAGCAAAAAAAAAGTTTTTTTTATATAATAGTTAGAAAAATAAGGAAGTATTCAGTTACCGAACAATTCTATATAATAATCGACGTACATATTCAGAATTGAAATTACTTTTAGAAAAAAATCTCTCAAAATCTTAAATAATAATTTCAATGTAATTCTTTCAAAAACAGAGACCAATAATTATATAGACTTTTGAAGTATTGAATTCTCAACAAAAATGTACTCGGTTTCCAAATAAACGTCGACAAAATCATTTTTTTGAACAAAATCAATAAAAAACTGATATACATTTTCAAACAATAAAATTCTAAAGCAAAAAAGTATTCGGTTACCGAACAATTATAAAATGATCGTTGATTCACAATCAAAATCAGTTTTCAAACAAAACCTGTAAAAATCTTACATAAAGGTTACAATACATTTTTTTCGAAAACAGAATTTATATATATTTTCAAAATATTCAAATCTGTACAAGAAAGTACACGTTTTCCAAATTAATCTGCAATAAACGTTGACAAAATCAATTGTCGACCAAAATCTGTAAAAAAAAACTGAAGTTAAGGAATAATATTTAGAAAAATATATATAAATTTTGGAATAATAAAATTTTAAAGCAAAAAAGTATTCGGTTACCGAAAAAATCTACATTGAACGTGGATTCACAAACACAAACAGTTTTTATTAATTATTTTCTTGTATAATACATTTATTTATTTTTTCAAGATTTTCTACAATTTAAATTCTATATATATTACTCGCAGTAAAAGAAATTCTAATGATAAAAAATATTTTCATATTTAAAAAAAAATATATTTAAATATTTTAAACATTTCAAATATTTTCTAGTTTATAATTTTAATTAAGAAACTATAAAATCATTAAATTCAAATCGATGACGTTCTTATAATAGTTATTTGTTATGATATCAACACGACTCCGAAGTCCTCCAGCATCGCTTTCATCTGCAATAATTCATACTAATAGTAATAAAAATTTATAAAAAATATATGTTAAAATATTCATCGAGAATAAAATAAACTTCGCTTATTAATTTACCCATAAAACACATATTTTCTTCGCGCTGTTTGTAACTTTTTTTTTTATTTCTTGCCCCAAAGTAACATTGAAATTAAGAAACGAGAACGGGTTTCTTTCTTTCGTGTTGTTACATCCGTAAATTGGACAGAAACACACTTGGAAATGGAGGCCTGTGCACGTTTCCATTGCCACGAAATTCGGTTATGGAAAATTTCCTTAATTACAATTTACATTCGGCATTGGTTTACTGAATTGCATCGCATTGAAAAACGGAGAGGTAATATATCGCAATTAGCATCAAGAGCGGTTTTCGAGAAACAACAGTATGAAGTAAAGAATATAAATAAGATCATTAATCATTCGGTGTTTGTGATTTTAACTATAGTTTATCCGGGATTAGAAGGTGCTATTTTTAGATTGTTCAACGTTTAATAACTGCAGTCGCAGAAAATATTGTTCTGCATTCATTTATTTATTGATTGAGACGTCTATACGCGATTGAAATCTACTCACTACAATTCCACGGTTATTGACTATAAACTCGACGATTATTTATTTGCTATTAAATGAACGCGCAGAAATTAAAGTTAGAAACAATGCAATAAATTCCACGCATGAAATTGTTTAAGGATATAAATTACGTGCATTTTATTTAGTTTATTTTCAAATCGCACACAGTTATATATAATAATAATAATGACAAATTTTAATTCATGATTTCGATAATTTTATATTAAAAAGAAAATTGATGTAAGAACAAAATTTGTACAAAATATAAATTAAAATTTGTTGAGAGTTTTTCGAATAATTAGTGTATAAAATAAAAAATTATTTGGTTTCGGAACAAATCTATAATGAAAGTCTTTAAAAATTTAAATTATAAAAGTAAAAAGTACTCGGTTTCCGAACAAATCCATAATTATTCACAAATATAAACAGTTTTCGAATAAAACACGTAAAATATGGTTTGTTTAAAATGTTTTATAAAAAATACAGATTTTAAAATAATTAAATTCTTCAACAAAAAGGTTCTCGGTTTTCGAACAAATCTATATTGAATGTTGAATCGAAAAAAAAAATGAGATTTTTGAGTAGTTAGATTATAAAACAAAAAAATATTCGGTTTCCGAACAAATCAAATAATGATTCACAAATATAAACAATTTTCGAATAAAATAAAATGTTAAAAAAAATACAATTTTTGGAACAAACTATGTGTTAAATAAAAAGGTTCTCGGTTTTCGAATAAATCTATAATGAATGTTGATTCTCAAACAGTTTCCGAACAAATCTATAATGAAATATATAATATAAATAAAAACAGTTTTTGAACAAAATCTGTAAAATATGAAGGTTTGTACAGAATGTTTTAGAAAAACTATAGAAATTAAATACAGATTTCTGAACAATTAAATTCTTCAACAAAAAGGTTCTCGGTTTTCGAACAAATCTATAATGAAACAAACAAAAACAATTTCCAAACAAAATCTGTACAAATTTAATGAATAAAATGTTATTGAAAAAAAGATATTTTCGAGTAGTTAGATTATAAAATAAAAAAGTACTCGGTTTTCGAACAAATCTATAATGATTCACAAATAAAAACAGTTTTAGTCTAAAAAAAACGTAAAATATGAATGTTTGAATAAAATGTTTAAAAAAATATACAGATTTTTTAACAAACTATATATTAAATAAAAAGGTTCTCGGTTTTCTAACAAATCTATAATTAACGTCGATTCACAAACAAAAACAGTTTCCGAACAAAACTGTTAAAATATAAATAATGATTTTAATAAGATGTTATTGAAAAAAAAACAGAGAATTTCTAATAATTATATTCTATAACAAAAAAGCCGAACAAATCTATAATAAAAGTCGATTTAGGCAGTTTTTGAACAAAATTTGTATAAAACATAAATGAAGATTTGAATAGAATATTTTTGAAAACAACAAAATTTTCAAATAATTCGATTCAAAAACAGGAAAGTACTCGGTTTCCGAACAAATCTTTAATGAAAGTCAATAAAAGCAGTTTTCTAACAAAATAAATAAAAATCAGTAACATTTAAGAATTGTACAAAATATTTAAAAAAAAAAAAACCAAAACAAACTCGGTTACCGAACAAATTTATAATGAAAGTCAATTGAGAATCAAAAGCTATTTTTCAACAAAATTAGTACAAAACTTAAATTAAGATTTATATAGAATAGTTGAAAGATATAGATTTGCGAACAATTAAATTACAAAATAAAAAAGTTTTCGGTTTACGAACAAATCTATAACTAAAATCGATTTACAAACATAAACAATTTTAGAACAAAATGGGCAAAAAAATAAAATAAAGGTTTGAACAGAAATTTATTGAAAAAAGACAGATTTATTTTGAAAAATTATAGATTATTCGATAATTTTGTTTCTCAATTATAACTGAATGAAATAAAATAAAAATGTAATGAAATTAATTACGATTTAGAACAAAAAAATAATTAAGATCAAGACAAAATTATTTATATTTTTTTTTTAAATTTTAATACCTAACAAAATTGTTATTATAAAAATATTATTACTAATTTTGAAATAATTAGTTAAAATTTACAGGGATGGTCAAAATAAAATTTAAATTCGATATTTACATAAAATTACACAAGAGAATTTCGCAAGAATTTTTAAATAATAATTGCACGAAACATCGTTTACAACAAATTATTATTATTAGTTTTTTTTTTCTTATATCCCGAGGTAATACTATTTTATTGGTTTTATTTATATATATATTTTTTTTGGTATGAAAATTTCCAAATTTATTCTTCACTTTCTAAATTAATTTGAATAGTAAAGTGAGCTGCTGGCCCGTGCATATTTTATCTAACCGCTCGTAAATTATAAACTTTATAAATCTATCAACAATGGACGGATCAATAATATTTTAGTATTAAAAACTGGTCAGCTATAATATTGATTTTTTTTTTATTGATTGCATCCAACATGCAAATGTATTTTAAGAAATAAGTTTTTGCAAAATACATTTGAATTACTGATTATTTACCATAAATCTTTGTTTATAACACCTGTATTTTCAATACTAAAGATGTAATATGATATTATATAAATTAATTATAAAAGCTTTTTTTTAATTGCAGAAAAAATATTTTTATAAACATTTCATAAATTTTCAAAACTAGTTTTAAAGTTTACTTATAATTTTTTATATATTTTTTAGTATAATATAATAATAATAATATTTTCATACATAATTATTTCTTTAAAAAAAGTCAATTAATCAATATTTCGTATTTTAAAGAATTACAAGAGAATTGAAAAATTGTATACAAGTTTCGTTTTGAAATATATTAATTAATAATTTACGTGCATCTTTTACCAAAATAAATATTCGAAGCTAATTGAATTAGTAATGAATTGTGACATTCAAGAATATTGTCTAAAAAAAATTTGCTATTAATATCTGCACGAGTTGGAACATGTGCAGACGGATGATGAGATGCAAACCGTCTTCTAAAATAAATTAGTAACCGTTTTCGCACAAAACAGCATAAATTGCCAGAGGGAAGGAACGAGGTAAGAGTGGATAGAAAAGAATGAATAATGCCAGCAATGACACAAAACGAAAACGAAAGTAAAAGTCGAATGATATTCATTATTTTCAATTCCCATTCCGCTCTAATCGCATGTAAATTGTATCAATTTGCGGAATTGAAAAAGCGCAATTAAATCGAAAGTTATTTAATATTAGCAATAATAATACACAATATTAAAGTTTGCACGTCCGTTTCAAAACACATTCATGGACAAATTTAATTCTAATGCAGTTTCAATACAATCCATCTACTTATTTTTATTTTTTCATAATTTGATTATGTAATGGTTTTTAAATATCTCAATTCTCGAACAATTTGTTCATATTCGGTTTACGAACAAAATTTAATTTTGTATGTCAATGCATGTAATCAATTACATCTATTTTTTCATAATTTGATTATGTGGTTCTTAAATATCTCGATTCTCAAACAATTCGTTTTAATGAACACATTCGGTTTTCGAACAAAATTTGATTTTGTATATCAAATACATTACCGAATTATACTTATATTTTTAATAATTAGTTTATGTTCTTTAATACCTCGGTTTTCGAACAATTCATCCCAATATACGGTTTTCGATCAAAATTTGGTTTTTTATATGAAATATATACAAATCTATTTTAATTATATAATTACAATATATCATAAATACTTCGGTTCTCGAATAATTCTTTTCCATATTCATATTCGGTTTTCGAACAAAATTTGGTTTTCCACATCAAATGTATAAAATTTATTTTAATACAAACCATTTAGTTAATTGAATTTATTTTTGTAATAATTTTATAGAATGGTTTTTAAATACCTCGGTTCTCGAATAATTCGTTTCCATATTCATATTCGGTTTACGAACAAATTTTGGTTTTGATACAATCCATGTAGTGAATTGTACTTATTTTTAATAATTTGTTTATGTAATTAAAATGGTTCTTAAATACCTCGGTTTTCGAACAAAATTGGGTTTTGTGCAACAAATATATAAAATCATTTACCTATGTTTTAAACAATTTCTCGAACATATTCAACCGATTTTTGAAGAAATTTTGGTATTGCAAATAACTAAGTAACATAAAATATGTAAAATATATTCGAAAATTAAATATTTTCAAAAAATTGTTTGTTTTCTTATAGAATAAATTAGGAAAAGTATGTGTTTATTTTATTAATTATACTTTCGTTTTTTTTTTCTATCTGAGAACTTTATTGTTACAATAAATAATCCATTCAATGCTTAAATTCTGAATGGTCCCCCGTTGTTTTCCTCAATTGAAATCATCCAAATAAATCATGAAAATCATCGTCTCCTTTATACAAGTTTTCTTCAGGTTCTCCATCTTACAAAGGTGTTGTGACCAATGTGTGTTTATGTAAATCCGTGGCTCTTATAAATCTTCCGATTCTTCCGGCATGAATGCGCTTAGGTCAAAGGTGAGAGGTTCTCCATTCAATAATGGAATCCCCCGAGGTTCCGTTCTTCGTCCCATTTCCCAAACAAATTCAATTTAATAACGTTTCTTAAAATAAAATAAATAAATTTGAATAGATGCGACAAATCTTTAGATCCTTCTTTTTAGCTGTAAATAAATCTGCAGTCTATTAATAAAATCGATGATGCAGCGGGAATACATAAAACGTACACATACCAAAAATAAAAATAAAAATGTGACGAAGTGAATAAGTTCTGTGGATTTTATAATATGTTAAAAGTGCGCGGCGTTACATCATCGTCGTTTTATAAACGACAAAAACACACGTAGAGGAGGCGTCGTGCATCCATTATACGAAACACTTGACTCAACTGTACTTATAGTAAAATCGTAAATATTCAATAACGGTTTTTTTCCTCCTCTTTTTTTCTTTCCTTATTATTTCATTTCGTTGTTCTGCTCTTCGCCATCATTACCTATTCCCGTTGCAGATTCATTTTTATAAATTTCTGCTGCAATTTATTTATTCTCTTTACAATTTTCTCTTTCTCGCACATACACGAGTTTTCATTTTATTTATTTTTATTTATTTTATTTTTTTCATTAGGTAAAACGAAACGGACGCTAATTACGAATCCTTCACATCATCGCCGCATTATTATTATGAATATATTAAATGTAAATAAGTAATTACCTGTTAATAACAATAATGCTGCCATCGTTCGCATGTCACTTGCAGGTAAATGCATGTACGGACGTGTACGTGTACGAAATCTGGACTGATTGTAATTATCGGCTCGCTCGTTTCAATATTTAAAATTACACCTTTCGCACCGACGGCGAATTGCAATTAGCACTTTGCCATTCTTTCCTCTTCTTTTGCATCCTTCAAAATATATATATATTAAATTATTAACAATTTTCATAACGTTTTCTTTTTACAGTTATATTTTCTATTTACAGAAAATTTACACATTATTACTAGTAAAACAGTTTTAATAAACAGTTTCAATATTGTTAATTTAAAGCACATATTTTCCTCTACAATTTTCTTTAGTTTTCATTACTTAATATAATTAGATTATTTTAGTTGCATAACGAAAATTTACGCAGTTTTATATAATTATCAATGTTATTTGTTTCAAATTATCATTTTCAATTCATGCAATTTTCAGTTGCAGTTACGTTTTCTATTTTCGGAATAAAAATGTACCCAATATTAATAATAACAAAATTTTACAGATTTTATATACTTTTCCATATTATTTGTTTCAAATTATCATTTTCATACTTTCTTTTTTATTTGTTTTCTTTTACATTTTCTATTTATAGAAAATTTACACATTATTACACAGTTTTAACATTTTCAATTTAAAGCACACATTTTCCACTCATAATTTTCTTTAGTTTTTTTATTACTTAATAAAATTATTTAGTTGCATAATGAAAATTTGCGAAATTTTACAGATTTTATATAATTTTCCATATTATCAGTTTAATTTTTTCATTTTCCATCCATGCAATTTTCATTTTTATTCATTTTCTTTTTACAGTTGCATTTTCTATTTAAAGAAAATTTACCCATATTACTTAATATTATTATATTTTTTTATTTGCAGAATGAAAATTTACGCAATTTTATACTTTTCCATATTATTTTTTCAAAATTGTCATTTTCCAATCATGTAATTTTCGTATTTTTTTAGTATTTTTGCAATAACGTTTTCTATTTTTACAATGAAAATTTACCCATTATTACTATTAACAAAATTTTACAAATTTTATATATTTCATCAATATTTGTCAAAATTGTCATTTTTTACTAATAATTTTCTACATTTTTTTCTTACAATTTTTTGATATAATTTTCGACATTGATTATTTAAAATTATTATTTTCCATTTATCCAATATTCATTATCTCTTTTTCGTTTCTTTCCTCATTTTTACATTCACATTTTCTAATTACGGAAAAAAATTATCTACTATTACTAATAATGAAATTTTACAGTTTTTATATACTTTTTGATATTATTTCTTTAAGCTCACATTTTCCACTCCTACAATTTTCATTAAATTTTACTTTTTACAATTATTTTTTTCTATTTACAGAATAAAAATTTATCATTAACAACATTTTACACTTCTTACTTTCTTTTCAACATTATTTATACAAAATTGTTATTTTCGAGTCATACAATTTTCATAAAAATTTCTATCATATTTTTGCAGTTAGAATTTCAAGCATTTCTACTTTATTTCCACAATTTTTATACATTTTTCTTGTAGTTTTAAATTAAAAAATATTTACAACAACTATAATTTTCCTTTTTGTGTCTTTATATCTACGGATTAAAATTTATTATTACAATTTTTAAATGCATTTGAACTGTATCTTTTTTATCAATTTTAAGTTTCCTGACTTTGTCTTTGACTTTGCATATGAAACCGGTAATTTTTGCATAGTAAATCGGGAATATTAAGACGGATTATACATACATTCTACTTAGACGACGCGCAAGGAGTACATAAATCAGACATTATCTAACATATTTTCATAACTTTAAATAACTACGAGGTGAATACACCGTATTAAGGACAATAACCAATATTTAATTTTATCGGATTTATTCATAATTATAATTACTATAATTAAGTTTATTTGTTTACAAGATAATCTACCTTATCATTGAAGAATTGATTAATATTTATTTAATATCTATAGAGCTTTTCAATTTTAGTAACTAGTAAATTATTATGTAAAATAAATAAATAAAATTGTAAAATATAAAAGAAATTCTTTATACATATTTTTTTTTTCATAAAATTATAGTAAGGTTTTATTAATAATACAATACATGTTAGAATTATTTTACAAACAAAAATAGTTTTTACAGTAAATTTTCTTTTTTTAAATATTTTATTTTTGTACTGCATTACGTATTTTTTTGTATTAGAATAGTTGTTAGAATTATTTTACAGCAAAACTAAAGTTTTCTAACAAATTTTTTGAAATTTAAAAAAAAAAAATTCATTTGCAGATAGGTCAAAGTATACTTCCTACTACTCTAATATTTCAACTATTTTTAAAGGACTACAGTAGATTCGAAATTATTAACTTTACATAATAAACAAGTAATTTAATTTTCTTTGCAAAAATAGTTTGTAAATAAAAATGTTAAAAAAATATTATTTGTTTATTAAAATTTACTCTCATATTTTGCTTCTTATTTTATCTCACAATTACTTTAATTATTGATAATATGGAGATCACAAAACACTTGAGAGAAGAGAGAAAGATCCTTCCCGCGATCTCTCTTATATATATCCTGGGGGCGCCACTCGTCCGCAATCTCCTTACTTCCTGCTCTTTCCGATGGTGGCGGATGCGAGTCCCACAATAATATTAGCTGTAGTGAAGTTAAAATTAAATTATTGTAAATACAATCAAAAAAATATTTTATTTTTGAGATCTAAAAATTATGATTTAATTTTTAAAATCTTTGAAATAATTAGCAGTAATTTGATTGATGTATAGTATTTTACTTTGATTGAGCAATATAATAACAACGTTTAATAACCAGAAAAAGAAACATTGACACGCGAAACTCGATAAAATAAAAATTAATAACACGGGATTAGTATAATGCAATAAATAAGTACGTGCAAAAACCGTTTTAATTACCAAAAAGGAATAACGCGAAACGCGAAAGCACTTAACTTACGAAGGAACAAAAAAAAAATGAAATGTGTAAATTGCGAATACGTACTAATTTTAAGCAGAGTTTCAATGACGATCCGTTCACCATTTAGGATCATTATAATTATAATTCTTTTACGGCAATTCGAACGGAATCTCATAAAATGCACAATACTAAAACTGTTTGTCTATATCCTGCCGATCGTAAATTACTCTCAATCAATTTCATATAGAAAATAAAGTGGAGATATTCGGAAATATGAGATCTGCAAGTGTAAAAAACCTCAATGTAGCATTGAGGAAAAACCCAGTGGTGCGAATTGAAGTTTGGCCGGTTCTTTCTGGTATCGAGCGTTTCGCAACGATCGTTGTATGTGCGAAAATGCATGCACGTCGGATCCACAAAGCCGCGGAATAAATTACACAATAATTATTTCATTACGGAGAGCCTCGACCGTCCATTAATCAAAATCGCATTTAATAACTCCTCCTAATCGATTCCGTGTAAAGAAAATTATTTATATATATAGAGAAATTTTATATGTATGAGAGTTTATCGTGGAATTATTGATTTCGAAACTTAATTAATCAAGTATTGGTATTATAGAAAACGATTTATATAAATTACTTTAAGATTTATTTATTTATTTACTTTTCTAAGAAATATACTTAATTACATGAACAAACGAAAGGTTCTCAAATGTTATTTATTTTCATTAATATAAAGATATTTGAAATAACAATTCAATTCAATATTACATTTAATTTAATAAACTTTATCATTTTTTATTTTTAATAGTTAAGCAATAATTTTATTTTTTTTTGATATTTTTATAAAATTTTAGACTAATTTATTTGTCAAATTTTATAGATTAATAATTTACATTATTTTCTATTGTTAGATTATTATCTTTTATATAATTTATATTTCGTAATTTTAATTTATTACCAATATTTTTCTTTAATAGTTTAATAAAACTCTACAAAAATATATGCAAATTCTAACATCAAACATGCATATTGAAGATAAAATTAAGGCCTTTTAAATGAGTCTACTTTCATATTTATACTATTTTCTATTATTTTGCAATAATTTTCTAATATTTTTTATTTCTAAAGTAGAATAAGTTTTATATGCTTTAAAATAAATAACAGTAATGTCTGAGTAATACAATAATCCCATAGAGAATTTCTGCGAATTTTTATAATATTTTTTATCTACTTTCTAAATGTAGTAATTCTGACCATTATGAAAAATTCTGATACACTTTCGATTGAATATGTCACGTTATGAATCGATTTAAATTAGAGAGAAACGATTTATTGAAGTAAAGAAAGAATGGACTGCATTAAAGAAAAAAACTTAGATTTCACAACTTGATTCAATAAATCACGAAAGAGTGGCAAAGCTTTTAAATGCAACTTCTGATTTAATGGACTATTGCTGTTCGAAATTATTGACGTTAGATTATTGTCTGAAGAAAAGCAGAGAAAGAACGAAATACATACGGATTATGTGTGCTGGCTGAGTGTGTGGAGTGTGAGTGCTGTTAATTATTCTGCATAATCCGAAGGTTGCTCAGGTAATAAAACGGAAAAATAATTCGCATCGTAAAACGATGCGAGCAACGAAAATAACGATTTGATTTCATAAATTTCCACTGTTTTTATTTTGTTTGCTTGTTGCAGTTTTAATTTGCTTAATTCATATGTGAGAATGGTGCACATCCGGTTATTGACAATATGATGATAAAATATTGTAACTTTATTATAATATACACATATTTCGTTTATATTACGCAGTATATTTTAAATTATTGATGAGTATTTATATGTAATTACGTAACACGGTACTTGTCAAGTAATTTATTATTATAGTATTAGAGTTTAATGGGAGAAAGTATTTTTTAAGTAATTGACAAGTCGTTATGATGTAAGTTTTAACTGATAATATGTATTGCGCAGTGTATAACAATTAATTGAAAAAGGCTTAATTAATAATCAGTAATAAAGTAATTGTCAAGTAACTTGCAGTCAATTATTTGTATTAGAATTATAAACAAATTTGAATAATTTATTGATCAAGTGCAAGTAATGTAACGAGATTTTTAACTTGTATATAATACTCTAAGTAATTGACAAGTACTTGTGATGTAACTTTTCAATGTTTTTTGTTTCATATTAGACTTATTATGAAATTGTGTCTCGTATTTACTGCGAAATAATACAAATAATTGCAAAATACTTAATCAGTAATAAAGTACTTGCCAAGTAACTTCCAGTTAACAACTAGTATTATAATAAAATTATAATAGTTTACTTAGAAATAAGTAAATGTAATGTAATATACATCTCGTAAATAATACGAGTTGACAAGTACTTGTCAAGTAACTTGTAAATGTTTTTTTTTGTAATAATATTATAATCCAATTGGTTTGTCTTTTCTTTAAACAGTGTTCAGAATTAAACAATTAATTGAAAAAATCTTATGAAATATTGCGTAATTAGTAATAAGGTATTTGACAAGTAATTTATAATTATTTATTTTAATTTAACAGCAAGTAAAAGTAATATAATAAAATATACATAGATCTAGTGTACAATCTGTATAATTGACAAGTACTTCAATTTTTGCATTAGTCTGATTATGAAATTGGAATAGATTACTTCTAAGTAAAAGTAGTGTAGCAAATTATACTTGCATCGAAGAAATTATTTAAAATTACTTGTGTGAAATTTTGTAATAAATTATCAGTATTACTTGTCACTTGTCAAGTAACTTATAGTTAACTACTTTTATTTGTTTTACACAAGTTGTAGTAGTTGTAATTGGAATAGTTAATTTATAACAAGTAAAATTAATATATATCTTACATAAAACGTGTTATTTTCCAAGTTATTATCGAATTATAATGTTCAAGTATCTACAAGTAAAAGTATGAAATAGAGTTAAGCGCACCTCTCTTGTATAGATCGGAGTATTTATTAATTAATTAAAAACTACTAATCAAATATTACGCTTAATACAATACTTGTCAAATTACTTGTACTTGATTACTTGTATAGCAGTTAGAAGTAAATTGAAATGGTTTACTTACAAGAATTGTAAGTACTTTTATACGCACAATTTGTATATATTATAAAATACTTTTCAAGTATCACGTAAGGAATACATACATATATACAAGTATTATTTTATTATAAGTAATTTATAGTTGACTACTTGTTGTAGTCAAGTATTTTAACCAGTAGCAAGTAATAAATAGCACGCATATCTCGTAAATAATTGCTCGGTATTTGCCAAGTACTTATGAAGTCTCACGTAATCAGCTGTCGGTAGTCTTTGTATTGCTCTTTGTTACGTAAAATATGTATAGTATTGTCTTCCCGCATTTCGCTAACTGCGATTAACCGTTGTTAATCGCAGCCTGTGAGCGTTACATTACTTGTTACGTAACGCGCGTCGTGTGCGTTGCGCGCCATTATTCACGGGGGATTAGCTCTGCGCGCATTTCACTTCCACAAATATGTGAGTATATATATATATATATATATATATGTATTTCACATATATTTATAAGTTAATAAAATGCGCGCAAATATGTATAAATCAAACGTTTAATTATGCTTCAACGTTTTGTTTGCTCTCGCTAAATTTCAATTACGCAATTAAGCGAACGGCTCCTCGCCTCCCATAATGGATCGGCTCCTCCGTTTCAATGGGCTAATGAAATGTTCGTCTAATCAATGGACCGGAATCGTAGCCAATTCATCACCTTACGATCCGGTAATTCCTCCATCATGTCTGATGATTAAAACTCATACATTAGAGCTGAAAAGGATAAAAGAGGACAAGTGGCAGATGGAAGTAAGAAATAAATAGAAGTGAGAGATTGACAAAAAAAAAAAGCGTCAAGCATCGGGAAAGTGAAAGGATGATTGAATATGCAATAAACTGAAATTTGAGGATGAAAGGAGCCTCATTAATTAACGCAAATTTTCAAATTAACTTTATTAATTGTCAGGATGCTGTTGTATATATTCATATCTATCTATTAGACAAATTGCAAACGATTCTTTCATGCTGTGAATCATTTTGTTATTCAAAAGTTCAAGTTCAGAAAATAATATTGAAAATGATGAGATAACTGCAGAAAACAAATTTTTTAAATATTACAATAATATTTAATATTTAGTTTTAAAAAATTTAAATTTGCTTACAAACTAAATTATTTTAGGGAGTGTATGAAAGTGTGGGAATGTGAGAAACATCTTCGGTGATTCAAAAAATAAAAAATGCAGTAAAATTTATAAAGGAACAATGATTCACAAATGAGTAATAAAACTAAAGCTCGAGCAATTAACGAACGATAAAGGTTAGGCTTATCCAATTAATGGGCAGTAAAGATTAATCTCAGGCAGGCAGAAATAGATGGCATACTCGGAAGGCAAATGCATGAACACCGCCATGGAAGAAGTAGAAAGAAAAGAAGGAGAAGTAGCAGAACCAGAAGCGATAGAGCACCGATTTTTGCTGCCCCTTTTTGCGCCGCCGATATCCTTGTAATTACAATAAAATCGTGCATAGGAAAACGTTTCAATTAATGCTTTATTTAACGAAGCCGAAGTGGAACGAACGGATGGATACATACTTCAGATAAACGAAAACGAAAAACGTATTGGCATCTCGGATTGTGGCTGAGATATAATCTCAGAGCTCAACAACAAAAAGCAAAAAACACACAAATGGAACTGAACTCCTTACAAAGGTGCAATATTTCAAAACGCCGAGAGGAAAATTGCGAAACTCGCCACCAAATAAAACATCTCTCGCAAAGCCGACACATGCATTCTGTGGATTCCTACTTGCATTTTCGCTTCGCGTCGGCTGGGTCAAAGGCCGTTGGAATCTGCAACCTTTTTTTTTGTTAGTATTCTGCCCTTTCCAACAACGCGTCAATCGAATCTACGAAATGGAAATGTTAATTAGATGATTACTCTGTCGGAGACACCTGCATGTAATCACTGCGTACGCAAAGCCCTTCGGTGATCCTCCAGCATTTATAAATACAAGCCTCTGACGTTGTTACTCTTATGCGGATGAAAAGGAAAATATGTTGCATAATCCATCCCCGCAGCGCGCCGCAAATTCGAGTCCCATTGAGTGGGTTTTCTACTCGACCGATCCTGACATTGAAATGTAGTAATCAATGAATCAGTTAATGGATATTTTTTTGTTCTTCCGGTTATGCAGTTCTTTATTTCTATTTGTTTTTTCCGTTAAACGAAAACAAACATATGGCGTCGATTGGATGACTTACTGAAATTTCATAACTTGCGGTCGCAAATTTCCTAAGCACCTCACGATGAAGGAAACGAACCGTTTTATGCTAAATCACTGGATGCTAATTGCATGATAAACATTACTTTAGATTTTCCATGCGAAACGCAGCACAATTCTTGCATTAACTGGAAAATTGATTCTTCATTCATCGATGTATACTTTTTCGAAATTCATTTACTTAATTTTCAGTATAAATTTAAATATTTACAGTCACATAATGATTTTACAATTTAAGTTTATTTAATTTTTTCATTATTTTTGCTTCCAACTTTTTTATATTTAATTTATAAATTTACCATTTTCTAATACTATATAACAGTTTTTTGTTTACAATTTTTCTTAAATGTTATGACAAATTGACAATATTTTTTTGTTTTTGACATTAAGTAAGTGTCGATTAAATCTTTGGTAAAATGTACTAAGAAATTGACATTTTATTTTGTTTTTGACATTTGTCAAGTGTTAAATAACTGTATGAACATGACATTTTTTGTGCATGTCTATAATTTTATAATTAAAATGTTTAATAAATGTCAAATTGACTGTTTTTTGACATTTGGCAAATACTAGTTTTTTGCAAAAATGTGTAAAAATGTCAAATTGATAAAATCGAATATTATGTCAAATTGACATTATATTTTACTTTTTGACATTTGTCATGTGTCAAATAATGAAAACGTTTTTATTAGTACCATTTGTTCCGTTTTCAGTTAAACAATATACCACATGATATAATACTTGAGATTATTTAGTAAATAAATTTGGAGGTTATATTGCATAAAGTAAAGAGTAATAAATTTCAAAGCAACAAATTATGACTAATTTAATTTCTAGTGTTACGCAATAAAAATGATATTAGAATTTCAACAGAAAGTATTCATTTCTCGGAATCAGATTGTGCATGTGTGTGTGTGTGTGTGTATTTAACACATGCATAAATCTAATGAAGTCAGGGTCTGAAGAAGATTTTTAGCAAAGCGGTTATGCAAGAAGTGCATGTTGAGTGAAGGCGATAGCTCAGTATTAGGAATGTGAAGGGATGGCGATGATTTAGAGATCAAAAATCTGGCATGGGAAGAAACCTCGTTCCGTGCCTTCTTTATTTCCCACTTACTCACTTACTTCAATTTATTAACATTTTTCTCTCCTTCTGATGCGAGCCGATTTCAATCTACATTTGAGTCGTACGTGACGGATGTACGAACAGATTTGCGTGTCGCTATTCCACATGAATACAACAATCCAAGAACAAACGGCCCGAGCTCTCGAGGCTACGTGCGATACGTACCAAAGGCGAAGGAAGGAATTTTTGCATCGCTAAAAAGGAAATCTTCTATGCAATCATCAACATGTCATTAGATGACTTTCCCACTGCTTCGTACACTGTAAAGAAGTGCCGGTATAAATTTGGGATTGGGTACTACTTTGTTCCTCGAGAATACCTTTTGTGCGTGCAGGAATCGACGTTTTCCGTCATTTGGTCTCTTTGTTTCTTGAGAACAGACTTATTTGACTTAGCTACCTAACTTATCAAAACAAACACACGGATTGGGTGTTTGTATGTGTTTTGCTTTTAAACGGTATGCAAATTAATGTCTCTCTGGTCGCGCTTTACACATTTATTTCCTGCACTTTCCATCGCCTTTTCTGTGTCTATTTGAGTGCATGTGTGTTCATTACACAGAACTCTATTTGCAAAACATATCCGATAATATTGATTTTATTGATAAATCCACAACGTCGAGCAAATAACACGCTGTTAACTAATTAAATAATTTTATACTTGTCTTTTTTATGTCTTACTTCTACTTTATTTACATTTACGAAGCCCATCTGTTCCTATATTTTTTTAGTATATTCAATATTTTTCATTTAATTAAATTTCAACTGCATCAACTACATCAACTACAGCAACTACATCAACTACAGCAACTACATCAACTACATCAACTACATCAACTACATCAACTACATCAACTACATCAACTGCATCAACTACATCAACTACATCAACTACATCAACTACATCAACTACATCAACTACATCAACTACATCAACTACATCAACTACATCAACTACATCAACTACATCAACTACATCAACTACATCAACTACATCAACTACATCAACTACATCAACTACATCAACTACATCAACTACATCAACTACATCAACTACATCAACTACATCAACTACATCAACTACATCAACTACATCAACTACATCAACTACATCAACTACATCAACTACATCAACTACATCAACTACATCAACTACATCAACTACATCAACTACATCAACTACATCAACTACATCAACTACATCAACTACATCAACTACATCAACTACATCAACTACATCAACTACATCAACTACATCAACTACATCAACTACATCAACTACATCAACTACATCAACTACATCAACTACATCAACTAAAAATAAAATACAATTCTAACAAAAAACGAAACAAGTTTTAAGCTTCTTCAAATCCTCAATGATTACTTCCATTATGATTCAACAGTTCCTGAAAGATTCGTATCTAGAGTAGTTTATTACATATGATTACATCATCAAATCGAGTTAAACTAAGAGTCGTAATTTCCAAAACGCTTTTTGAAAAAAACGTTAATGATATATAATTTTCTCAGCATGATGAATGCTTTTAATAGAATTAAAATTGGAGTGGATTATTCAAATTCGTGCAGTAATTATCAATATCATACTAAAATTATTTAAAGTGAGATTAAGCGATTTGCCTTTTATAATCATTAGATTAATGGCATTTTTTTATTTCAGTTTAATTAATCTAAGATAATAAATTTAATGATTATGAAATAGAATAGAAGTAATTTTTTTTTTCATTAAATTGAAGTATTTAAATTATTATTATTTTTTGTTTGGTAATAAAATGATGATGTTTCACTTAAGAAATATAATAATGCAGCTATTATTATAAAAAAAAAACATACATTTAAAGTTAATGTCATTACTTTGATGTTATTTCCGAGTAACAATGCAATAAATCTTGTTTAACAATTTATTGTTCATTTTTCTTTAAACATCGTGTCTCATCCATTTAATGTAATCCAAATATAGATAGGAAAGTAACGTGCGGTTTCCCGTATTAAACGATGACATCGTTCTAACTGTTATTTTTTTCTCTCTATATTTATACTCACTAATTATTTATGAGTAACAATAGTAAAATACCAGTTATAACTTAAATCCCCGATTTTGCATTTTTCCTTCGAGCGATGTGAATTACTGAATGCGTAATAAATGTTTCTTGTTTATTTAAAAACTTTTACTGGTATTCGGGAAATTAACATTACTTATTTTCTATTTAAAAATTAAATATATTTTTCAACATTTCCGGAAAGTAACATTTTTTAATATAAATTTACATCAGGATCTCATAAATACAAAAAAATAATCTGGCATCTCTTCTTTACCTTGAATTTTAGCTCGTGTTTTTATATAATTTTTTTTTTTGTTTAAGAATTACGCGTCAAAATATAAAGACAGGTGTTAAACTTAAGATAGCAAATCTTTTTTTATTGTTATTTCACTTTTAGTTAATTTTATGTTTATAATTCCAAAAACTAACGGAAGGTCCTTGTTATATTTTTTTTTTGTACAAAAAAAATTGTCCTTACAATGCGTGCAACGAAAGTAATATTTTGATTTGAATTTAAATCGTTGTCATAACTGCGTTATTACATCATTGTTAAGCGATTGGCTCTCAACACTTAACACTTTGCTCTGATTATAGTGCAATTAATGTGGTATAACATTAAATGTGGAGCGGAAAAACATGTATAAGCAATAAATACGATTTTTTATTGTTACATTGAATATCCCACTTATTTGTCTATTAGCATTAAAAAAAGATTTGTCAGCTGTATCATTATGTACAGCAACAAAAAATCTACTTGCATTTATTAGATTCCATTCATTAGAATTTATGAATAAAATAAAATATGAATAAAATTAATTTGTCATGTTTCACAAATTTACAAAAATTATTATTTTTTTTTAATTATTATTAACTAACTTTTTATATATTATTTAATTAAAACATGTTTTTAAAAAAAAATGTATCGGAAAAAAACTACAAATTTCTGTAAATTTATAGAAAAAAATAAAATAGTGGATTAAGGATGTTGAAGATTTGGATTAAGAAGATGAGGGTCAAGATAGTGCATGTCGTGACGATAGATATACCGAATGATAATGGATAATAGGGATATAAATCTTTTAGATAAATATTATTGGGTGTATCAACCGTGACAATTATTATTACTCTATATAATATAAAATTTATATAAAACTAAAATAAGGATTGCCCAGATTTGGTTTAAATTTTTCTGTTTCTAATTTTAAAATTTTTGGCGTACTGGTAGCATTTAATTTAATGCTTATTGCCTTGCAAAATCTTGATATTAACGTTACTCGCCTTAATACAGTATAATTTATAAAGTATAAGTGAAAGTCTTCATATTTAATTTTTACTTAATTTAGAGAAAAACACTTACAATTGTAATATTAATTTTTTTAAGTTTTTTTTTGAATATATTTGTTTTGTAATTATGAAATAACTAATCTAAAATATATTTTTTAATTTACAAAAATAATGTATTGAAATTATTTGAAATAATTGAATTTGTTCGAAAACCGAAACTATTTACAATTCTTCTCCAGAAACCGAAATTTTCTTAGTTCATGAACAAATTTTAACTAAGATATTCCAAGAAAATCAATATATAATTAAATTTTAATCTGTTTTTCCAATTGAAAATCGTTTTAGGACCAGCCTGAGTCTAAGGTATGTTGAGGCGTATATCAAATCTGAACGTATATTTTTATCACGTATGAGGTTTTTCAATTGGCATGCGACTAATGCGTTCTCGGAACGCATAAAATTTGCATACGAGAAATATAAAATTGTCCACTTCTCTCTACATTTTTTTTCTATTTTAATTTATTTTCTTCTAGCAATTTTTCTTCTTCCCGTACTTATACTAGTCGTAAATTTAGTTGAACGAGACCTCGCATTGTTGAGGACAAAGCTTTCAAGACGCAATTTACAATTCGGTGATTATTACTGTCAGCATGGAACCAACCCTAAGACGTTATGCATATTATTTATTAGGATTAATTGATTATAATGGATTAGTTTTAAGATTAAGAAAAAACGTTTATAGTTCTATTAATGAAGATTAATTACTGCTTGGTATTTGTTATAACATCCACAGTAACTGGTATGAGTCAGTTAGATGTCATTATATCAAATGACAGCTGTCAATTATGTACACAGGAGTTGATACATATTTGAGTCATATTACACGCAGTGTGGATACAAAACAATATAAAAATCTATTATGAAATATTCGCAATTTTCTAATGTATAAATTTAATGATTAGTTTATATTTATCTCAGTGAATTTGAGTATAAGATGCTCTATTGGTCATAATCATATGAAATGACAGTTAAATAACAGCTGTCAATTGTGAAGGCATATTAATGTGTCAGATTTTACATAGACGTTATAAGTGTTAACTGTTGTAAAACTTTCGCAATATTTCAGTGATTAAAATTAATGATTGGTTGGTATTTCTTATAAACTGCATCCTCACAAAGCGTGAATCACATTTATTATCAGTAATACCAACTATTATTGGATATCATCATATAAAATGACAGTTAACTGACAGCTGTCAATTGTGAAAATAGGAGAAATTTGCATAGCAAAATTACTAATATATTATAATCGCAATTCGCCAGTGATTAAAATTAATGATTGGTATTTCTGCATCCACACTAAACGTGATATGAGTCATAATTTTTATATCAGTAGTACCAACTATTATTGGTTATATCAAATTAAAGTTAAACTAAATTGACAGCTGTCAATTATGTACAAAGAAGTTAATAAACCTGGCATAAAAAATATTATTAATCTATTATAAGCGTTATTAAAACTTAGAAATTCGCCATTGATTAAAATTAGTTATTATTTGACATTTTTGAAAAGAAATTCTAACTGTCATTGGTTGTTATTATAAGAAATAACAGTTGAACTAAACTGACAGCTGTCAATTGTTAATATAGCTAAGTGAAGATGTAACATTACTAATATGAATGGTTATGCAACATTCAACTCAACATTAGTAATTTTAAATAATGAAAAATTGAGGTTTTGTTGTTATTTCACATGCATATTAAAAGTCAAATAATAATAAAATAATAAGTTGTCAAATGACAGTTTTAGTAAACTGACAGCTGACAATTGTTAACATAGAATTGGTAAGCTTGGCGCATGGTGTGTATGTAATATTACAGGCGTAAATTGTTATGAAACGTTCAAAATTCATTTAGTGATTTGAAATTATAATAAATTAACCGTCATTGGGTGTCATTATATCAAATGACAGTTATACTAATGACAGCTGTCAATTGTCATTGATGCAGTAACAAATATGCGTAAATAGTGATTTGAGTGTAAATTAATACTTAAAATCAAATATAGTAATTTATAATCAGATTCATTGATTATATTTTCTTATTGGAAATTGGCATGTAATGTACGGTAATCAATGTAAAATATTGTGAATAGAATAAAATTCAATACGGAGCAGATGTACAATTCTTTTGTTGCGGAGATGCGTATATGTAACAGCGTGTGGGTTTACGCTGTTCATTCATGAGGATAGTATGTTCACCGGTTTTGCGTACATCCCAACTCCAGGACTTTCATCCACCCACGCATCATCCAACCCACCTGACATCGGCAGGTACGTACCAGCATCACCCACGCCATTCATCCTCTATATTTTTTGCATTGATGCCACCCTCGACCGATCAATAAATACACACACATAACACAAGTTATTACGCATCGCGGCGAAGCGTCCTCCCACTACGCTCCGTCCATTCATCCTCCGTCCAATTTACTTGCACTTCGTTTCCTGGATGCACCTGATTATATCCAATTCTTCGACCTACGGCATCTCCAAACCCACATGTAACATTTCTTGTAAAAGTCTAATAAATATATTTAAAAATGAAATCAACAAAATTGTCCATATTAATACATAATTTATTATGAAAAGTAGAGAAAAATAATAAATTTAATATAAACAAAATTTAAATAATTCTATATTTCATACCATAATTTTTATATGAAAAAAAATATCTAAGTTTCAATTCCAGGAAATGCATCTTCAATAATCCCACTTACAAAATTTCCCTGAAAAGTCCAAAGTTATTTTTAGAAGACATATAGAATTTTATTAAAAGATTTACTATGAAAAATAAAAAAAATCTTGAGAATTTCCACATCCTTACTGTTTTCTTTCCGGTAACGTTTGTACTGAAAATTCGGATTATTAAACTTAATTCAAACGATTTAAATTATTTCGATTATAATTAAATTTTAAATTTAATATTTGTCCAAATTAATGAATAACATTTTAAGAAAATAATTGATTTGGATTATTTTATTTATTCGATAAATTTATTAAGAAAAGTAAAAAAATATACTTTACTCACTTACATCAACTCCATACTGCTGGATTAATTATAAAATTTCATAGATTTATTATGAAAAGTTACTGAAAAAAAATTAGATTATTGAAAATAATTAAGATTAACTCAATCAAAAAATGATAGATTTATTATAAAAGTAGAGATAGTTTCAAATTTCCATCTAATAAAATTAACTATTTTTTTTATATGAAATTAATTAATTAATTTGGATCACGGATTAGATTTCATCAAAAATTAATGCATCATAACGTAATTCAATAATTGACAGATTTATTATGAAATGAAGAGAGATATACTAAAAAAAATAATGCGCTGCTAATTTGGCTTTTCAACGAATAAATAATTTCAAATAATTTATTGGACTGCAATTTCATTTGCTGATCGGACGCATTTGCATACGAAACTAATTATAAAACAGTTCGTGGTTTTTTTTTGCATCTTTTCTAAATCAATTATTTTGCAATCTATAATTTTCGCTTGACAACCGATAAGCATCTATATCGAATTCTCCAGCTGCAATTAAAATATCTTCATTTACTTTAATTAATTTATAATTTATTTCATTTCATTTATTTGTTAATTTACAGATATTATATTTCAAGTATGAATATCATATGAAGACATCAAATATAAGTATGTCATTTTTTTTTCAATGTTTACTTTATTTATTTTATTTTTTATTATAAATTACAGACAATAAATTTGAAGATAAATTGAAAAACTGAAGATAAATTGAAAGGAAACTAAAATATTAAAAAATATAAAAATATTAGTTAATTGTGGCAAGGTTCATAAAATGACAAATATATAAAGATATAAGTATACGCTGAAAACCGTGTAAAACGAAATCGTGAATTTTTAGAAGTAAAACCTGGTAAACTTTCGTGAAATAATTTCTTTACTTTTGATTAAACATATTATTATTAAAGGAACATTCAAAATATTCATTACTTCTAGTTTTACACGTTCTTGTAAAAATTATTTGAAAATTAAAAAAATAATACCAAAAGTATGTTTGAAGAAAGAAAATGTATACATAATCCTTTATTAAAATTTTAAACTATGTTTAACAAAGAAATTCGAATAAGTAACTAAACCAGAATTAGAAAAAAACTATTAAAAAAATATTTAATCAATTATATACAAATTAATACATAACAATATCATGTAGTAGTTATCTAATATTTAAAATTAATTATACATTTTATATTATACGAATTAAATCAAAATTGTAATTTTAATTAAGAAATTAAAGCTATTTATTCTAATAATTACAGAAATTTGCAAGAGTTATTCAAGTAATAAATGTAATTTTTATAATTTTTAAAACTATTGCTGAATAATTTAGAATTTTTAATTTATTTTAATTAATGCGTTTTGTAAAATCTTAGTGGAAAGAGTAAGTAAATGTAGCTATTAATAGTTTTAAAAAAATCAATTAATTGCCGCGGTGGGGTAGGTAAAAAAATAATAACGGTGAGATACGTCCTTGTCAAAGAGTAAACCGGAAGTTCGCGAATGCAAAGTCGTGGGGGGGATGTTGTTTTTTTCGACTGTGGTAATTTGAATATCGGTATATCTAGGTAGAGGAGTCTATAATTAGAGTAGGATCGTTTAAAAGAGAAATGCAATAAACAAAAGCGGGCCGAGGGTGATTTGCATGCCCCGCGAAATCGATGTGTGTGTTCCGTTTCAAAGGGTTGTGGTGTGAGGGAGACGCGCCTCGTCTTGACGTCACAACCGGGATGTAACGGTTGTGACGTCACAGGTGGATGGACGGTGAGGGGTGCGAGGAGACGTCGGTGGCGTCGGCGTCGTAGCGAAATCGATGACGTCGGTGACGTCACTGCGGGGTTATGACGTCAGGGGGAACGCGAACAAGCGGTTTTATAATGGGCCGGTTGAGAGTGGCAGGGATATAGTGTGACGGCCTCGTCGAGAACGTCCAGTCGCGTGCAAATCTCACAGTGATCTGGACCGCGACCACAAACAACACATACATACATTACATTACATACATACACACCGTAAACACAAACACAAGACACACGCGAACGCCGCACAACATCTCCACGGGCAGACAATCATCATCTTCGAGAGAAGAAGTATCACCAACAGCAGCAGCAGCAGCACAACCATCAGAGAGAGTGATCAAAAGCAACAATTATTAATAAGTATCAGAAGAACTCGAAGTGCACAAAAAGTTAAAAGAACATTTAAAAGAAAAACCCTTGGATCTCCGCGTTACCGGTTAATTGCATCTTGTGGTGACTTTAAAAATTATGTGTTTTACATGAGGATATCGAGAGATCCAAGCGTGGAGTCACCCCGGAGCGGTGCGGAAGAGGCGGCGCGCTCACCCTCTTCTCCGGAAACCGAATTCCGGAACTCGCCAGGTGATTTTATGTGTCCGGCATCCTCTGTAGTAGCATAGACAAAAAAAAAACACTACAAAATATACACCAATATTTTTTGTATCAAAAGTTCCTCACACCACCTAGACAAAAAGAAATAGCATCAAACACAGCTTCAACAGTTTCTGCATGCTAAGTGTACCTTAATTTGATGTTGTGTTGCATGCCCTTTTAGAATTTACTTATATTTTTGTTACTGGACTGTTTTACTACTACCATATACCGACGCCGTTCCGATGAGTGCGGATTGCAAAATTTAGAGACTTGGAATCTGTGATAAAATAACTTCAAAGACGATTCGCGAAGAACTCTACGAGTTCATATAGCAATGCCACGACATGCGGTCCGGGCCGCCGCCGCTAAGACACCGGCTGCAATCATCTTCTCTTAACGTTCAACACACTGACAGCAACAACAACAATTCATCCAGTTACAACTACCTAAGGAACAAGTGTATGTAGTCAACGAAAATAAATTTCAAAAAATCTTTCAAAAAACGCAGTCTTCCTTCAATCTTTTTAACTAACGCTTTATTGTTATTTTTTTTCTCTATGTTTTCTTATGTTTACTAACCAATATTGTCTTTTTGATTTGTATTTGGGGAAGTGCCGAATGAATGGGCACGTGCACACTTGTGACTTGGAGCAAAGGACCAGGCCTGTTGCCAAAAAGAACTGATCTCGTGTAAATTGTAGAGAATACTCCACCTCCGCGTCGAGGTGATAGAGAGAGTTCTCTCCACCTACGTGCGGTGCGGTCACATGGAGTCAGATTCCCGACGCACACTTAGTGCCTACTTAGTTACTTAACTCTACTTAAGTTTGCACGCGCCTCGTGCATCGCGAGCGCCGTCGGAACTTAATCGATTTATTAATAGGTAATGTTGCATGCCAAAGAATATTTGCCGCTTCGTCGTATATATATTTATAATCGCGATTGTGAAGCGGCGACTGCAGAACTTACCTCAACCTCACCTCAGCCTCTTCCATTCAAAACGCGCGGAAGTGACGTAGCGGCGTCGTGACGCCAGCGTCTACGTCACGACGCCGTTTCACCTGTGACGCTCGAGCGTCGCGACGATCGATCATACCCTCACCCATCTCGTGACGCGATTTTCGCGCTCACCTCGAGGTCACAGCGAAAGGTTTTTTTTTCTTCTCCTCTCCGCATTTATTTTCTTTCATTTTCTTTTTCCACCGAAAACTTATTTACGTAACCGCGCTGGAAGCGAACAGAAGCGTGAGCGTCGGGCAAAGTAAGTAAGTGAGTCTCCTTTTTAACGCTTTTGCTTGTATTGTCCTCATCCGAACGGGTGTCATAGGTCAGAACCTACTAAAAGGAACTTTTACTTTCGCTCCGTGAAAGAAAGAGAAAACACGAAAGAGAGAAAGAGAGACGGAACGAAAAACGGAATCGATAAATTCATGAGATATTGTATTTTCGAGCTCCGTTGTTTTCGCTCCTAATCAACAACTGAAAAGGGAAAGTCTTCAATTTTCCATCGATTAATAATTTGGAATTCATTTATTCCGCAATTAAATTCAGCTTTCATCGAATATTAATTACTTTTATCCACGAAGACACATTATTTTTCATCAAAAACAAGTATTTTTAAGTATTCCAAACATAAGACGTATTTTTATCTAAATTTAGAACAAGAAAAAATATTTCTTAAATCACTTTTGTTCGCAAAGTCAAGAAACGAGTATTTTTAACTAATAAGGCGCACATAGTTATAATTTAGGAAAAGTAAAAAAATTTCATGAAATTAAATGCAGTATTATTATAAAACTTTCCAACAACACGATTATACGCATCTATTAAAAGCATCATAAGAATCCTTGTGTTTACAATAGCGTTGAACTGCAACGCAAATATAATTTGCAAAGCAATCATTAAACAACTGTTGTTGCGATTTCCATACTTTCTCATTAAAACCGCAACAAAACTTTATGAAATACATTTTAATTTTCGCTTTGCAAAAGCATTAAATGATGATACACGTATTTAATTGACAAAAACATACATTTCTCATTAAGTAATCTTCTATAATTAGATTTTGCATAATATTAAATTTAAAATATAGATACAACATTGTATTAACTAATTCTTTCCATTAATCAATTTTTTGCATAAACTTCGAATTTGTAAAGTGGAAAATTTTACTAACTAGTTTCAACATTTTTTTGTTTAAAAATACTTATTTCTTCATTTACGATTCATTCAAAACTAAATATATTTTTTTATTACTAAAAATGTTGCAAATTTAGTTTTTCAAAAGTTAAGCAATGCTTCTTAAAGATAATATTTACATGGGTGATCAACTTAAACATGATATGGGAAACTATAGTTAAGCAGTTGGATGGGTGACCAAAATAAGTTAAGAAAAGTAATATTAAATTAAATTAACGATAAGCTTTCATTAAATTTAATTGCGTTTTCTGCATTATAATTACGACTTATTTATTGTGAAGGAAAAACAAGCTGGAAAATAATAACAATTAGCCAATTTTGTAGTTAGTGTGGGCACGTTTACACGAACTTTTCAAAACGTTTTATAATTTCTGTATGAGTATAGAAGGTAATATTTATTATTTTAATTAAAATGCGCTGCGATTGAAACGCTTCTCACGGAACAAATTAAAAAGAAATCTCGAACAATTCATAAGAATTAATTACAGTTTTATTTTATGGTGCATACTTGATGACATTACAACATTATTCTTTTGGCAATCCATCACATTTCTCGACGAGATCGCATCTGAACAAGTGTTTTGTGCTTCCAACCATGAAAATAACAGCTATTACATCTCAAAAAGCAAAAATCAGTTGTCCATACTTAATTAAACAAATTGAAATTTATTGTTTGCTTTTATAATTCGTTATTTCTCTTTCACAACCTTCAATTTATTACTGCTTTTTCAATTTAAATCAATTTAAATAGTCTAAATTTATTTTATACTTTTTTTCTATTGTGAAAATTATTATTATTCTCAAATTATTTCAAGATTTTTTTCTTGTTTTTTATATAAGAAAATCATCTTAATCTAATTAAAAATTACCATAATTTAAGGAATATTAAAAATAAAATTATTTTACTTAATAATAAAATCTTAATGGATTTAAATCAAGGGACAAGAGCATGAATGTAGCGATAAATTTGGATTTTTCTTGTACAGCAATTGGATTAATTCGGGACTTTGAGCTGAAGCCGACGCTAATTGTAAATTATGTCCCGAGACTCGTGCCCCGCTCTCTCTTACTTCTTGGTTTAAATGTCGAAAGAAGGTACAGGTACGAAATCAACACAAATAAAAAAAAACAACAACAACAGAAGAAGTCTGCTTGCACCAAATGAAATAGTTCCGATTTTTTTTCTCTCTATTTTATTTATGTAACGACGATAACAATTTCCTTTCGGCGCGCTTTCCACTCGATTTATCTATCCCTAAACACCGAACGGAAACCGCAAACTACTGGATAATAAATAAATACTTGCAGCTATAAAAGGTATTACGACAACGTTACGTTACGGAGCTGAAGAGCTTTGCGTGGAAAAGAAAAAGCGAGAACAGGAGGAAGGTACATGCTGTGATGAGAATCTACACTTTTCTCCTTTTTCCTCTCATTTTCTTGCTCCATTCTCCTTTTAGAAAAATACAACATTCTTTATGCCGCGCTTCTTCCTTTTTAACTCTGCAGTAATTGGCGATTATTGCTGAACATCTGATTTAACCTACAACACTGTTTACAATTCCAATTAAGAAAAAACACATTTTTTTATTATATTAATTAACATTCACAATTTTTACTGTTATAATTATTTGAATATTAGAGAAAAATTTATAATTAAATTTAAAAAAAATATGTTAAATATTCTAAAAATAATTACATTTTTTTTTCATTGACTTAATTGCATTTTTTTTCCTTTCAAGTATTTTTGAAAATTATTTGAGATAATTTGTGAAATTTATTACTATTATGTAATAGTAATTTTATAATTATAGATTCGTGGCTAATGATTAAGCAATAAAAAATACAATTAATTAATTTAAAAATTCGATTTTGGTTTAAAATTTTAATTTAAAAAGAAAATTACCTCAAGATAATAAGAACTTTGATTGATGCTGGTAAAAAGTACACACCTCTTCGCTTTGACCACTCGGAAGATTTACGGTGATCGTTGCTGTTATTTATGGACGACAGAAAAAAAAATCGTATTCAATTATGCCCACAACGTAACGATTTTTATGCAACGCGCTGGAAATTTAAATAAATTACGAAGACAAATTAGATAATTACGTTTTGTTAAGAAACTGACCGAGATGAGCAAGAAAAGGAGAAACGCAATTTCTTTCTAAATTAAATTCCGAAATCGTTAAGTGAAAACGTAAAACTCAATTATTGTCTATTATTTATTTTGTTAATTTTTGTTTGTTTGTTTGTGTGTATTGAAATAATGTTTTAATTTATCGTTTTCTAAAATTAGAAAAAAAAAATATTTTCGCTTTCGTTCTTTCTCAATTTCTTATGTAAGTTTTCATTAAGTCTTTGAAGATTTCATTTATTCTTTTAAAAAAAACTTGTATTAATAGGAAACAATTTGAAAAGTTTAGTGCGAATATTTTTAAATAATAAATAATTAAACTTTTTTTAAATTATTCTCAGATTTATTTAAATAATTCAGATTATTGTGAAGAAAATTGTTGATCTACTTTAAAATTTACTGTTATTATTATGTGATATGAAAGGTGGTTCGTTTAAAAGTCCTTAATTGAGTCGAAAACAATTTGCTATTATGCTCCAATAACTTTAATTTGCAATACAATTTCGCGCGTTTTTTTTTTCGTATGTATTTCTTAGACGTGTCAATAATTAAAATTTACCTTAACCTTGATCCCTTTATGCCACATATCGCACCTTTCGAGCGAACGTTCGTTATGTAAGCTCCGCCGCCGCCGCGAATCGATTATGCAATCAGCTGATTATGGCGGCGCCGATGGCGTCATGGGGTCTTTATAGAATCCGTTGCGTCATCACCGGATCGGCTGTGGCGTCGCGACGTCACTGATCGATGATGACAGCACACGCCATGCGTTTGCACGCTCGAGTTTGTGCAAACTTACTTCTCTTTTGTTTTGCATGTAGCAAACCGCAAAACTAAATACGGATTTATTATTATTATTATTCTCGTTTGTGCAAATACGGGGTTCACGTGCGCTTTCCGTTTGTGTTTACTTCGCACGTTTAATTGCATTTGCTGCTAAAAAGCGTCAGAGAAGCGACTGCAGGTGTAATTTTAGAATATTTCATGAGTCCGAAACACGCGTACATACTGAAAGCATTGGAACGAACAAGTTCGCAATTTCCATTATGGGTTTTTCCCAATTACAAAATATGCATATGTCTCCTTCGATGATGCAAATAAAAGAAATTACCTCAGTACATACAAAATAGTCTTGCAAAGACCAAACACAAATTTACAATTTACAAGTTGTTATTTACTAATAACAAAATGCATGTAGGATATTTACATTAAAATTGACACACGCAATATTTGATAAGTAAACGTACTACTTACATAACTTATTTACTTGATACATAATAAGTAACAACTAAAATAAGTTATGGTAGTCATGGTTACAAGTTTAGTGTTTTACGCATTATGACAGTTGCCACGTTTATATATTCAGACCATTTTATCCATATATTTTAAATAATTTAAAATGAAATTCCTGATTAACTGATAGCTAAAATTATGTTTTTGATTTAAGAATGACTTTAGTTTTGCGTCACCTATTAACATAATCCATATATTACCAATCTCTGATTAGTTTTGTACAAGTCGTAAAATGCACTTTTAAATTTTATTATAGATTTCATTTGTGACTAAGTGTGAAACTGGACTTCCGCGTTGTTCGCGACATGATATAAAAAATACTTAAATCCAGTTTTTCTGCATTCGAATTATTTCATTTTATTTATAATATATTTAGATTAGTTTATATTTAAAAAAATGCTGCTTAATCGATTTAATTTAATTATATAATTAATTAACAATGAATCTCAAGCATTTCCTGAATCATTTGTTCTATAGAATCAATGTATTCTATAGAAAAATTGAAATATCTTATATCTCAATAAATTCGAGAAATAAATTGTTTTCATATCAATATTTCGTAAAAAAATTTGTTTATTAATATTTTTTTAATAAATTTATAAAATATTTTAGAGCAATTGCCTAAATTTTATATATAGTCAAAAATATTTATAAATGTGTTGAAATTACATTATTTAAAAAAAAACTTTTGTGGCTTTAATTTTTAAAGAAACTAGAACTTAAGTTGTTGAAAGCATAACTTAATGCAGGCTAAATAAATCTAATATGCATATATCATTCCAAATATGTCACTCAACAGATTCCGAGTATTATATAATGGCGTCTTAATGGATTTTGATTTCTATAATATCGTGTGAAGTGTGCGCTATTATATATTTTTTTTTATTCCACAATCGGCAGATATCATTAAGATATCGAAAAAATTTGAAAGTCCCCCCGAATCGTGGGATTCCGAAAACGAGAGTCCAGTAGAAACGAGCGGCGAGAAATTGATGATTCACAAGGAGCAATAAATTTCGGTCGAAGCGTCGTGGAACTTTCAAATTATGCAAAAACCAAAAGGAGGAATCCTCCTCCCATTCGAAATGTATTCGGATTTCTAAATCGATGGATGCGCATCAACTTTACAGAGATAAAGAGGATGAACATCGAGAAGCTGAAGAAGAAGAAAAGAGTAAACAAACGTAATGGGAGGAAGAAGAAGAAAAAATGACGAGAAACGACATGCAAGAAGATAACATAAATTTAGTGTGGATCCCGTTTAGGATGCGGCCTGCTTTGCGAATCAAATTAGTTTCTTGTTCGCCGGTTTCAGTCACAATTTATTGGTCAAATTTCGATTTCTTTACGGAGGGAATCGCGGCCGTCGTTCCTCTTCCTCCGCGGTTGCGTGCAGCTCGAAGAGATGATGATGGCATGAGCGAGAGCGTGTGTTATGCAAGCAGGACCGGCCTCCGGGCAAAAAGGCTCTAGCAAATAAATAATACGCATCTCAGTCTCTTTATCTCTTTCTTCCTCACCGCTGCAGCAATTGGGAAACGTAAAATAAAGAAATTATGTAACCGATTTCCTTAAAATCATCGTATCCAGTTAAGTGAGTTAACTTGAAACTTGATATAAAAGGTGTACCAATTACTATTTTGATTTCTTTGTTAAGTCTGAAAATTATATTTCAGTTTCAGAGTTAAGATTTAAATATTAGATAATAAATGGTAAATCTGAAGCTATATTTATACATTGTAATTAGTTCTAAATTGTAATTAGTACTACAAATTTAATGGTTACTGTGGTGACCCAATAGTTTTATTGACTCTTTTAACATAGGTTGACAGCTGTCATTTCTCAATCCATTAAACCTAAGGTAGGTTAAAAAACACTGTTTCGTGTGTTTTATACCGCATATTTTTTATTTTGTTGCTGCAGTAATAAAATTCCAATATTTTGCGGTTTTTATTAATTATGTTTACTGAATATGAAGAATTTCGTATATGTGCAAGGTACTGGATTATTTATTTTATCTTAGATGGCGCCACTGTTTATTACTTTTACATAGTTGTTTCTGTTTTTATTCCTTTTGTTCATTTTATAAGATGTAACTGTAAATTGGATTAAATGAGTAATGTTGTAATGTGCGTCCGGTCCTGTGTGTTCGGAATTATGTAAGTGGATAGGATAGGTTATGCGATGCATAGGCGTGGAATGGCAGAACGGCCGGTATAAGGAGCAGGCAGAAATGAACAATGAAGTGGCTCACCGAAGAAATCATATAATTGCGGGCAATAACTGTCACGGCACGGGCGAGCGATCGGGCCTCGAGGATCGTAAAGTGAACAAAGGGACAGTTCTAATGGGAACACCTAATGCTATACCAATGTGAGGTCCGCACTTTACAGCTAAGATCCGATCATAAAGCTCACCTTGCTATTATATTTATACCTCTCAACTTTTCCCTCAACTGTGGGAACGACATCCTGACCTCACCTCCTCGCAACAACTCTCTTCTCTTCACCTCTCTCCCTCTCTCTCACACACACTCTCTTCAACACAACGCCGCATCTCTTCATCTCGCATCCACTTAACTCTCTCACAGTCTCCGACTTCGTGTACATGCACATACCTACACACATACACGCAACGTCTGTATGTGTGTTAATTTCTTGTTTGTACTTTTGTACAAGCTACTCATGTGCACTAGAGGATCGCACTTTCGCGAAGATTACAATCCCATTCAACCCGAGACTCCAGTTTCCACTCCGCACACACGTACATCACAAACGGCAACCTTCGTTCTCTTCTCCGCTCTATGCAAATTTCTCAATTTCTCATTCCAACAGATTTGGGACAAACACATTTCATCTATAAAATATTGATGGATGTCACAAATATCGAAACATCCCATAAATTACGTATCGAAAACCAAGGACTTGTTTTTTCGTCTCTTCCTAATCTCATTTCATTATTTTCGTTATCATTCATAAATAAAACATTAAGTCTTCGCGTAGTTTTTTTATATTCAGCTTAACGCCATACCCGCAGGCAGCGATGTAATCGTTAAACCGAAGATGAAAATACAAGAGGTGAGAGTAGTTCATACACCTCTTGGCAAATCGGATAACTTCACAATAGAAAACACTAGTCCAATACATTACGCTACTGTATAAACCAAATATTCATTTTAATAAAAAAATTAAATTTTTATTCTAAAAAAAAAAATAATATAAATTTTCAGTTCATAATTGTTTTATTTCTTAAATATAATTGAATATGCTTAATTTATAAATATTTTTATTATAAAAATTAAGAGAAAAGTTCAACAATTCTAAAAGGTCTTTCCGGTTGAAATCTAAATTTATTAATAATTATTAATTTGTTTCGTTTACGATGCGAAAATGATTCATTTCTAAAAGAATAAGTGAGTTATTTTGGACCAAAAGGGCATTAAAATTAATTGAACCCTCGTTCTGTGGAAACTGAAACTTTTCCGCAACTTGTTGCTGCCCTCTCGAACAGAATGATCATCGTGGAAATCCAGGCTAAAATTAGCATTTTATTAACCTTTCCTTCAGCAAGTTCAAAGCCTTTTCCGTTCGATATGACCGATTTCTGGACCGGAGGCGGCGCCGAAAGTTCGAAGAAAAGCGTATAAATAAATTACATAATTACGATGGAAAGGAGAAGTAAAAACAACAACAATAATAATAAATAGATTTGCATTGATTGATCGCGTCCTTCGGTTTTCGGAATATAAACTTTTTGGTTAATAGATGTGGAGAGGATAAAAAAAAAGGTTGCAGTAATAATAATAGGATTTTGATTTATATCTTTGGTCGTTTGTTGTTCTTGTATAATTAGAAGAAGAGGAAAAAAAGAGAGGTTGTTGTTGT